>JAVRXN010000013.1:66911053-67268770 GCA_033556935.1 Timema podura
ACTTGCCACGCACTTCCTAATAAAGACTTCATCACACTATTCGAACAGCAACGGCCTTTCTATAGCCTTGTGCTGCTTTCTAGCAATGATCCTAGACCTATGTAAACGCCATCTATTAGCATGTTGACGATGCATCGCTTGGACTGCCCTTGGTCTCAAGGGCGTTTGGAGGATGCATTGTTGGTGTAATTTATTGGAAGTATACACGCATTTGCATGGAGAGAGATTGAGAAACAATTAAGGAAAATTACCCTCTGAGCACCCAACTTGATCACCCTAAACATAATAAATTGCAATGTTGGGGGGGGGGGGGGAATATATTTTGTATGCATAATTTTTTTAAATTTTCCCAAGTTCTAGGCTTTCCAGAGGTAATTAGTGCGATTGACTGCACTCACATTGCCATAACAACTCCTCATGATCATGAAGAGCAGTACTTTAATCACCATGAGTATCACTTGCTCAATGTGCAGGTGGTAAGTGGCCTTTGTTGAATAAATTATTGTATTTAATAATATTTAAAATGCTAAACTATTTTTCATGTTTTTAACCATGTTATTTATTTTTATTCCTACATCCAAACATAAATATTATTATTGACTATTTAACTATCAAGAACGAAAAGGGTAGTTAATAGGAAATCTACATTTACTTTACATCCATTACCGTTTCCAGCCTATGGTAAGGTCAGTTTTTATTCAAGTCATTTATTTACCACTACCGGCTGGCTAGGTCTGTCATAGCTTCATATGACTTTTAATCTAATTTAATCTAGGACAGACACTACCTGGCCGTTAATTCATCACTGTGAAAGGGTAAACCCACATTTCAGCAATGATTACATTTTCGACCATGCCGGGAATAAGCCCGGGAACCTTAGCTCAGTAGGCAGACACTCAACCGACTGAGCTGTGACATTGAACTGTTAATAGGAAATGCATTTTCATTATTTTTGCCAAGGAATGTATAAGTGTGCTTGGGCGGGGGTAAGCAAATGTTAATTTAGGGGAAAGTCTGTGTGTCCCCAAAAGTTAGAAATAATATATGCCTCCCCCTTCCTTCAAAGTTGGTGATAAACAGATGTGTAACACCCCTCTCCCACAAAAAATAATAATTGAAAAGTCGGGCACATCCATGATAGGATGTGAAAACCAGAATGAAAAAAATCATGTAGGTTAGCAGCCTCGGTGCATCCTCGGGTTAGGACCCTAACCTATCTCACTGGCAATCCAATAGACTATCTAATGAGAGTTAGTGTTTAGCAGGAAAAGGGGGGAGGGATTAAGGATCTTGATGTCTTATAACATACAAGAATCTATGTGAATATAGTGGTGTTTTTTTTCTTTGTTACAGATATGTGATAGAGACCTACGTGCTCTAAATGTCAATGCAAGATTTCCTGGCCGAGTGCACGACCAATTTATTTAGCGTGACAGTATTATCAGGAGATGGAAAGATTACACAGGGAAAGAGTTGGGGATTTCTACCTTATTGGTATGATTAATTATATACTTTCCATCACGCCTCACTACATATTCGGGCTATACGCTTAGTCTAATGGGTTAGGAATTGGGAAGGTTGAATTTAGAGGAAGTTAACTCGCATTTGTGTGGAGGGAGAGTGGAAAAAATTTAGGAAAAACCACCCCCAGTTCACACGAGCGAGATTCGAACCTCAATCTCCCCGCCCTCGGCAGTTTAGCTCAACACGAAATTTGTGCGTTAGCTAACTATGCCACCAAGGCGGGTATGTACACTTGATGTAGAGATGATTAGGAAGAGGAAAGTAGTTTATAGGAAGTACACCCTCATTGCACCTGGCAGAAATTTGAACCTCAACACATGTCACAGATAATATTAACATTTGGCACCCTGATGCATTAGCGCAGCCACCATATTAGATTTTATGTTGTAAGCTAATTGGATTAAATCTTTTAAATTGCTGTTTGTGCAGGTGATTCTGGCTATGTGCCAGAACCATGGCTTCACACCCCCATCACGAATGCTGTAAGGGGCACCCCTGAAGCACTTTGCAGTGGAAGAAATGTGATCGAAAGGTTTTTTGGAGTGCTGAAGGGGAAAGTCCGCTGCTTACTTCGAGATTGCACATTGCATTATGCACACGCAAAAGCCGCAAAGATCATAGAAACATGTGTTGTTCTGCATAACATGATGATCCACTACAGGTATATCTCCAATTAAATAGTACTTTGTTTGCACACAATATATTAAGATAAAAATATACTAATTTTCAACTCGATCATATCATGTGCCCTCTACATCTTATTGCCTGTTAGGGCTGCTTCACAAACACTATCAAATCAAAAGATATTAAGGGGAGGATGAATTTTAAGCAAATATATACACACACATAAATAAGTTCTTAATAACCAAGTAATCTATGGAATCTGGGAGCGAGAGGCCAAGAGAAAGACCAAGGGGAGGTTTATGTTCCAAACTGACCAGGCGATTGGCTGGAAACCGTTCATTATGATAATCTAACTATTAACTTGTTTTGTATAAAAACTAATCTAAATCCATTTAAGACTTGTATCCCAGCCAGAGCCAAAGTCCTATTTTATCCAGTGGTTAGACACAATAGTATAGGAGACACGAGACAAACACATTAAGTCAAACCTATTTTTTATCAATGTGTCTTACTACCTGTGCAGGCTATAATTAATTATAATTACTCTGTTTGGGTAGGGATGAATAACGAAGCATTAATCTAACCCAGATTTGCTTAGAAGCAGCTTGGGACACTATTTAGGGAAAACCAAACTCATTATACCCAACTAGGATTTGCATTCGAACCCCAAATCTCCCCATCGTCAGCAGGCCAGCCTAACATGAGAGTGATGCCTTAGACTGTTTGGCCACTGAACCTATGTATAATTAAACGGATATAATATCAAGGGAAACATCATTGCCTATAATTTATTTCTTCACTTATGTTTTTTTCAGAGTAAGAAGCTGTTGCAGAACCACAAGACATTGCACCAATCAATGAGAATGTTCGAGACAGTGCGGCCAATGAAGCTAGGCGAGTGAGGGCTGCTATTGTCCAACAATATTTCAACCATTGAAGTTAAAAAAAATTCTTTATTATTTAAAACATATTATGTTAAAAATAATAAAATGTTTTCTAGTAAAAAATTAGTAGTTGGGTTTACAGAGGAAATTTTGCAAAAGAAAAAAATTCAAATCAATTACAAACATATTTTAATCAAAATAACAATAATAAGAAAGTAAGAGTAGTTCTTCTCAAGAATCCTGCACCACTATTGATCCCTGTAACAAAATTTCAAAATAAATAGTATTTATACTTATAAAAAGTTTTTTTTTTTAATCTTATTGTTTAGTTTCTATTTGTCGAATGTAAATGTACAATAATCACCAATTATCAAATCGCAAGTGGTAGTGGCTATTAGCAGATCAGGCAATCAGAAAACAACGATGAGAAGTTTATGGTGTTGCTGACAGATAGCGCAGCATGTATTTTAAAAGCTGAGGCAAGTTTGAAGGTGTTCTACCCAAAACTAATTCACATTACCTGCCTAGCAAAGCCTAGAAAAGTATATAGTGATCCAGAGCAATGTGAGTTGTATGTAGAGTAAATGTAGTATCATGTAGTAAAATAAATTTTACATATTATTGTGTACCTACTTTTTAAAGTGCCTATTTTAGTGCCTATATCATATATTTTTAGTGCCTATTTGCCTGCCTATTTTAATCTTTTTGGTGCCTATGAATCCGGTCACTGGTTATAAGACTTGTAGGAAGTATTACTATTTTACAATATAATTTAAAGTTGGCTCTCAGTTTGTATATTGCTTTCAGAAACCATTATATTTGTTCGAATGACAAACTTTGTGTATAAGTCTTACGTTTAAACGATCATTTAGTTTATAGGCTTGTAGGAAGTGTTCATATTTTAGTCTAAATTGACTTATTTAAATAAACAAGCGTAACAAGTTACAAGTTAGTATGTAACGAGTCACGAATTATAGCTATGACAAATGGGGCAACACTCACCGATCCCCCCTTGATGAACTCCAACACAAGAGCTCGAGCGCCGACCTCCGCTCTCCAACACACTGCACGATATACTAAGCGGCACGTTCAACCGACTCACTGCGCGAGCATCAAACCCATGACTGGCCGGAAACAAAAGAGATGATCCACGCGGCTGGGTCAAGTTACGTGTTCCGCCGCAGAAGTGTCTAGAAATGTCTGGAAGTTGCTCGGACCTTCTTTTGTTCTTTGTTTTTTGTTCCCACTTTGTTTCCCTCTCTTTCCCTTCCCTTCTCTCTCTGTAGATTCTATTATTGGTATATATTGGGACGCAGATAGTGGATAGGCACTCATTATACCATCGGCTGACCGAGGTGAGAACGGCGACTTAAGGGGCGAGATCTTTTAGATAACATTTGAACCATCCATTCAATGGCTATGACAATATTATAAGGTAAATTACAGGGATCTTTATTGACCAACGCTCAAATTAAATAATTTTCCCTTTTTTATAAGCAAGTCTATAGTATATGGGACAGGATCCTTACCAAAAACAAATCTGTAAATGACAATATCCGAAGCCATGGGCCAGTTTATTTTAAAAAAAATAACAGGTTAAAATATTTATATAAATAATATAATATTCTGATCTTAAGCTGAGCATATTCTTTCTTGCTCTCGGAATGAAACCAAAGACACTCATCATTAACTAATCAAAACAATATAACATGATAAACAACTAAGTTATAGAATTAGTTCATCTAAACATACATATCCTACTTTATTAATACCCTGCAGAATTTGATCTAAAAACATATTGAAAGGTAAACTGACTGCAACTTCTAGTAACAAGAATAGATATACCTGTATCTACTAAACATATTCACTAGTTACGTGCTCCACATTATATATGTTGCATTCAAAAGCTAGCCTGTTAGCGTAAACCATGACATTTGTTATATACAGTCCTGATGGTTCAATGAACTAATCTTTAGACAAAAACTAAGACGCACCTAACTACCTAACCATAGTACATAGCCTCAAAGTTATCAAATAATGATCAGTCAAAAAGAAATATATTACTAACCTAAACACACAAAGATTTTTATAATATTTAAATTAGCAAAAAAAATTCTCAAAATTATATAGAAGATGGATAACTAGCAAAATAATTACATAATTAAATTCTTATTAACCTATACTCTGTAGCGTTTATTGAAATAACCACTACAAGAAAAGATTAAAACATCAACGAAGCACTGGTGAAGTAATACTAAAGTGGACTTACCATGCCCCATCGCCCTATGTTGTTGTTATCACGTCTCCCGAGCCGGCCTCCCGAACTACACTCCACTATAAACTTTGTGCTAAGACTAACTGAATGAAGCACGGAGTTCAAGTCGGCGCAAGGTGTCATGGGAAAAATAGTGTGACGTATGATGCCCGAGACGTCAGTGAGCGATAGAAACTTTTAGTCTGGATCATTCTCCATGCTCCACCACGCTTCTAGAACCGTCCTTTCGCGTCTAGATGTTCCATCCCTCTTATGTCATGTGTTGTGTTTCTCCTTTGTTTTGGCGTTTCCCCTCTCCCCCCTCTCTGAGCTAAAATATTGGCATAAATACTGGTGTAGAATAGAGGAATGATTACTCTTGTCTGGACTTCCTCCAGGAACACGTTGGTGTTCAGGATGAATACTAAAGGTATAAAATTCTTTTTCGGCAATTGTGTATCAAAATTCCCTTTTGGCTAACATTTGAAATTTAATGAACAAGTCCAATCTTTCAAATAGAAACATAGCATTATTGTTGTTGTCTTGTAGACACGGAGGCCCCTTCCGGGTTGTGTCGAGTAACATTTGGTAATATCATGGAAATGTTAAATTTTTTATGGTTAAATCTACAGCCTGTTTGGCTTAAGAAAAATTAAATCTATTTAGAATAATTTTGCGGGAATTAATGTTCCTTTGTAGAATGTAGGCTAAAAATCCCCTTTTGTTTTTTTTGTCAATATCTATAAATATTGTTGGAAAGCTAACCTTTTATTTAAAGACAAGATTATAATCTGTACAACTGAGAAAAAGGTATTTTGTATCTTAAAATATTGATTTGGTTCTTTACTCTACGTGTTTGTTTTTGATAATTGCGAGTAAGAAATAATAGAATCACTGCTAGATTGATGCAGAGCGTTGTCATTTCGCAACGTAAACATTATTGACTTAGAGCCATCAGCTCACTTGTTAGATGCCTTAAATGTTTACATTTGTCATTTTACGACTTGAACTAGATAGTAAGATCACTGCTAGATTGATGCAGAGCGTTGTCATTTCACAACGTAAATTTTGTGGACTTAGAGCTTTCAGCTCACTTGTTAGATTTAGTCTTTTTGTTAATGTTTTGAATGTTTGCATTTGTCTTTTTTACGACTTGAACTATTGATGATTGAGACGATCATAGATGATTCATATTATTATGAGTTTATTATATAACGTTCACACATATATATATATATCCTTCTGTATCATATTTAAAATATCTAACTTTTATATATAAATAAAATACCTTATACTGTTACCTATTCTTTATGTCACTTTGGTACCCTAGTTTCATCTAATCATGGGAAGTTTTTTTATATAATGGCAAATATTTGAATTGTTTCTAAAAATAAATATTTGCAGAGCGGGTTCGTGGAAACAAAACTCAAATGGATCAGTGTACGGTCCTTTTGTTTGATGTTAGTCCTATCGGCTCCTCTGAAATATTTGTTTTTTTTTATATCTTTTGAATTTTCTGCTAATGGTATCGTTTTTGTTGTTGTACACCGGCCTTAATTCGTTGTGGAATTGAGGAGGTCGCTACAACTCTATCGCTTAACAAGGTAACATAGCTAAATAAGCCTCCATCATAATGTCCACTTACATTATTTAGTCTTAGTCCCTCTAAAGGCTAATGGCATCAAAGAGTGCCCTAGCTTGCCGAACACACGCTTATATCCATTTAATTTCAGCGGGGGAAAAAGGGGTTGGTATGAGTGGTCACACAATGATGTCATTTCTGTCCAATAAGCATTTAGATGACCTCATTGGCGTCTGCGCATAACGCCATGAAGTCTTGCTCTGGAATTGGGGGGTGACGAGTAGACACTATTGAGAGCCAATCACGTTCCTCAGATCACGCACGCGCTTTATACACTGCCATTCTTCTCGACGATGAAACAACTGGTTGAAGAGTCGGGAAGTCAGAGTTTTTTGTTGTGTAAGTGATCCGCGCTGTTCGATGTCGCCCGTCTTCAGGCTCGTATCTTTGCTGCGCCGAGGCAGTACAACAGGGTGAGTAGTCAAGCGAGCTAAGAGGTGGTGGTTTAGTATGGCCACGGTACACATTCAAAATTCCCTTTCGGCGTAATGGGGGGATGTCATGTCAAAATTGTTGTTTAACCTTTTTATACTTTAACTTTGGAACTCCATGCGATTCTCGCAGTTCATTGAAAATGCTATCACCTTTCTGCCTTCTCATGCAGGCTCTAGCTAGATTTAACAGGGCCGTTTGGCTTTAATTGATTATTATAGATAGTTATAGGCACGCCGTGGGATACTTTGCGTCTCAGGCTTACCACCCACCTCTTGTTATAGTTGTTAGCTAACGTATCAGTTAAGGGGTTGTCTTGTTATTTAGTCTAATGTGGGGCACCTGTATATTAATTTGGGGACTTGATCCACTGATAGGTTCTAGGCGTTGTTACATTGTTGTACATTATGTTGACCTACATTTGTTAGAGAGGGCATCTAAGGTTAACTTCTTGTTATGATCAGTAACGTTAATATATTAGTTGAGATATATATATATATATTAGTGGCTATGTTGGTTGCGTTCGCTTTTAAGGCACGACTTAGGGTAACTTCTCATGTTAACGCTAAGGGTAAAAATGTGGAAACATTATCCAGGAGCCATTTTGGAATAGGTGCAATCCTGGTTGGGGCATGAGACATACAACCTAGAGCCATAGACCTTCATGATGACTATTTATATTTTGGTACTTGAGATTTATGGTGGTATCCATCATGCTTGTATGTTGGTTACATTTATTGCACTAGTATTGTTGTAGACTTTCTAGCATTGTAACGTTCAGGTATTCCATACCTTAATGGAACTATTTCTTTACATGCTAGAGATTCGCGCATCACGCGGTATTATTGTATCTGTGTACTTATTATGTACCCCTTTTATTGTTCATAATAAAATATCTTACATTGTTACGATCAGGTAATATTCCCGCCTGATTTTCCAGTCTCCTTTCCCCGATATTATTCCCGGGGGAAGGGGGGGGGGGGTAGCACAAGTAATGAAAGCACTCATGGAATCCGTGAAGATGAAAACAGAAGGGTGACAGTTAAGATCTACAAAAAACAAAGATTTAAAAAGGCTTATAATTCCACCATAAAAACACTGGAATCACTAGGTAAACAAAATTTAAAACTGTTTCACTATACAACAAATGCGCATCCCACAGAGGCCCCACACTTTGAAACATCCGTGTAGAAGCGCTCAAAGCCCTGAAAGCGAGTGGAGAGGAGCTCGTTAAAGGTCCTCTCATATATAACATGTGGGGTGATCGCTTTGGGAAACTTGGCAAGATCAAAATGGCATTTCGGAAGGCGTATCTTCCAGGGAGAAACTCGACCTGGAGATAGCCTTCGGCAGGACTATTTCACACGTGTCGAAAATCGATAGCATCCGGATCCCAACCGGCCTTGCACTACGCCTTTTGGTTTCATACAAGACACGATTTGGGAGATTGAGAGAACACAGGACGAAAAGCAACATGCTTTGGCATAATGTATCTTAGACACGTAAGATGTCAGACGATAGGACCGCCGGTTCCAGCACAGATGCTGACGACTGGACTGGTACGAAGAGAACCAGTAGCAAGTCGATTGCCAGCATTGTGGGCACTATCTATCATCTTTAACGCCGAAAGTCTAGCTGAGCCATAAACAAAGCTGCCGTAATCAATATTTGATCTCAGCAAGGTTCTATAGAGGCGTCTCAAGGTTTCGCTATCAGCACTCCAAGAGTGACAGCTAATAAAAGCAAATAAAAGTCCCAGAAACCTTACGCTCTCAGAGACTGGGATGAATTTAACGAGCTCGCCGTATTTGATTAACCACTTTTTCCTGACTTTGATGTTAGGGTTAAAATTTTACTTCGACGGTCATAGCGGCGGCGAGGGCTTCCATCCCTAAATCCTCGTCTAAACCGCGCCACCGTCCTGTTCCCTGATGGAACGAGGAGTGTCGGTTGGCTATTTCTGACCGTAGAAGGGCCCTATGTCTCTTTCATCGACGTCCCACTAAGATAATCTGGAGTCATTCCGGATTATACATGCCCGAGCTTACCGTATCATTCGAGAAAGCAGAAGAGAGTCTTGGAGAAAGTTTATTTCTACTCTTACAACTTATACTACCACAAATAAGTTTTGGGATAATATTCGTAAATTACGAAGTAGCAAACACTCAATAAATAAAAACCTAACCTCGTGTCTAACGGTTCGCTTGTCTTCTCCCCTGTGGAGGTCGTCAATGTATTGGGATCGATGTTCGCCGCAATTTATAGTACTGCGAGCTACTCTAACGAGTCCACAGTGCATAAGCGGAACATCGAGCGCCATACTATTGATTTTGGTCCAAAGTTGGGGGAGGATTATATGGCCCTCTTTACTATTGATGAAATGACGTATGCCCTGTCCCAGGCGGGGAGCACACCTTCCGGTCCAGGCGACATTCACTATGAGATGTTGCGCCAGCTGCCCTCTGCCGGTCAGGCATTTCTTTTGACATCTACAATAGTGTTTGGGAATTGCATCAGTTCCCATCACTATCGAGACAAGCGACCGTTGTTCCTATTCATAAAAGTGGCAAAAATAAATTAGAACCAACTAGCTATAGACCCATAGCCCTAACTAGATGTTTATGCAAATATTAAAGAAAATGACTGATAAAAGTTTTATATGGTATTTAGAAACCCAATATCCACTATCCGATATGCAATGTGGTTTCCGCCGTAACCGATCCACGGTGGATCACCTTACTCACCTTGAGACAGCAGTTCATGACACCTTCCTCCATAAACAGCGCCTCTTTGACGTCTTCTTTGAATTGGAAACCTGGCGGTACGACATTTTAAATACACTTTTTAATTGGGGGTTCCGGGGCAACCTTCCTGTTTTTATAGCTAATTTTATGTCAGATAGACACTTCCAGGTAAGGTTAAACAACACCCTATCCGATGATTTTATTCAAGAAAATGGGGTGCCTCAGGACAGTACTTTCAGCTGTACGTTGTTCATCATCGCAATAAAAGGCATTGTGGACAACGTGCGCTTACCTGTCCGTTCATGGCTTTTTGTGGATGACTACCCAATTTATTGCAGTTCATCGAGTCTCCACAGGGCTGAACGGCATATACAACTCGCTATAAGCAATCTATGGTTGAGGGCATAGCGTAGTGGCTAACGTTCTCTGCAGCCAAGACGACAGTACTCGACTTCCATAGATTACGCGGAATACACCCAGCCCCCAAAATTATAACGTACAACGTTGTTTTACCTGTGTCGGAGACCGTAAGGTTCTTGGGATTTTTATTTGATTTTAAATTATTTTTGATCCCCCATATCAAAGACCTGAAAGCGAGATTGTCAAAGAATTGAATTTGATAAAAGTAGTTAGTTGTCGCTCTTTGGGTGCTGATAGGGAAACCTTAATGCGCCTCTATGGGGCCTTGGTGAGATCAAAACTTGATTACAGCAGTTTTGTTTATGGCTCAGCTAGACCTTCGGCATTAAAGATGCTAGATAATGTCCCCCAAGCTGGCATTCGATTGGCTACTGGTGCTTTTCGTACCAGTCCAGTCGTCAGATACTGTGCCGACGCCAGTGAGCCCCCTCTTTCTTACCGGCGGTCCTATCTTCTAGCATTTTAACGTGTCGAAACTGCATTGCATGCCAAAGCATGTTGCTTACCGTCTTTTGTTTCCATTCCCCCAATCTGATCTTGTATGAAACCAAATGGCGTAGTGCAAGGCCGGATGGGATCCGGATGTTATAGGTTTTCGACACGTGTAGGATAGTCTTGCCAAAGGCTATCCCGACATCTTTCAGGTAGTGTTTCTCCCTGGAAGACACGCTTTCCGAAATGTCATTTTGATCTTGCCAAGTTTCCCAAAGCGACCACCCCCCACATGCTATATATGAGAGGAACTTTAACGAGCTCCTCTCCACTCGCTTTCAGGGTTTCCAGCGCATATAAATGGATGGTTCAAAGTTCAATTTGAAATCTAAAGTTGTTGCACTAACAGTTGATAATACAAACACAAATTTTGGTGGGCGAAGACGCAAAGGAGTGAATAATGTCTATGTAAAATTACAAGATTTACTCCAAAAGAAAATACTAGGAATAGGTTGTAATGCATATATTTTTTCAAATGCAATCAACACAGCGTCGTGTGCCATGCCAATTGATGTAGAAGTAATAATAGCGACAATTTATTTGTATTTTAGTCGTTTTATTGTTCGTGTGGCTACTTTAAACCAATATTGAATACAAAAAACCTTTAGGATATTCAAAAGTTAGATGGCTCGCTCTAACACCTTCTATAGAGCGTGTTTTACAATTATTTGAGCCTCTCCGTTCATATTTTTTAAGTTAAGACAAATGTCCAAAAATTCTGGAATCTTTTCTCAATCATGAATTATCGGAGATATTAATGTATTTTGTACTTAATCAGGCATCTCTTTTCCACAAAACGATTCAAAAGATTGAAGGTGAACATATTTCAGCTACAGAAGTTAGTCTTATTTTGAACGATTTTGTCCTTAAATATAAATCATGATTTGAAGAGGAATTTATTCCTTTAATAATAAAAAGAAAATTGTCAATTTTAGAGGAATCAAATCCGGGCATAACGGAAAAGTTTACCAAATACGTGCAGAATTTTTACCAAACATGTTTCCAATTTGTCGAAGAATGGTCTGAAACAAATATCACAGGAAATAACAGTTTTAAATGGGGTTTTTTGACTTTATCGCAAGTAAATTGGGCAGATATTGAAAATTGTGTTGAGTTTTTATCGCAAGAAATGCCCGATATTAAAACCGATGACAATTGTCTGAAGAAATTAGAAGGCTGAATGTATATTTAAATTCTGATAAATTAGAAAAATGGGAAAATCAACATGTTGAAATTGATAAAAGATGGGTGGAAATATTTAACCATTTCAAAAATGAACACATTCTATATGAAAATTTAATTATTCTTATTGAATTTACGTTGTGCTACCCTGGAACTAATGCAGCAGTTGAAAGAGTTTTTTCAATTGGTAATGATTTTTGGACAAGTGAGAAATCAAGATTGAATGTTGATACTCTAGCTGCAGCACTTACAGTAAAATTCAATATGAAGGATATTTCTTGCTCCGAAATTTCCAATATATTGCTAGAAAATGATATATTGACAAAAAATATTCATTCAATGGAAAAATAAACGTTTAATTAAATAATTAAAAGGGATGTAATCATAATTTGTGTATTTTTGTTTGAATTAATACAATGTTTCATTTATTTACGTTGTACTTTTTTTCTTCAATTTTTTCGTTCACCTTTTCATTGTAAAAAAATTGGTGACCTTACCAAAGTGTTTTTAATATTAAGCCATATATATTTTTATTGTTCATGCATCATAACTTTACAGTAAAATAGGGGGCCTATGTCTGGAAATACTGAGGAAGATAGCCAAACCTGACACGGATAGTCCTAATATTTTCTAAACTAAGTTAATCGTGATCTAGACCCAACAGTTAATAAGTTTACGCCTAGGCCAAACTAGAGCCTTGTTATTTAATGTGTAGTTTCAAGTGTTTTTGTAAACAGCCTTTAAGAAAGACATCTTCTAGACTAGTGGTTATACTTTGTCAAAATGATGATTTAATAATGATTTTAATAAAATAAACATTTAATTTAAAATTATTACAAAAGTGTTAACTCAACTTTATTCTTTAGTTAAAGCCACCAAAGCAAATATAATTTAAAAGAAGACTAAGAATATATTAAAGAAACCGTGATATACCCTTCGTAATAATAACTAATTATAATGACATGTTATTCAATAAAACAATTTCTTAAAAAAGAACTAAATCTAACCTACACTTAAATACAACTATCCCGAAATCACAAAACAAAAAAATATTCTACTCTATAAATTAACAATATCGTAAAAACTTTTAAATAAACGAAAAATAGACTTATTAGTAAAAAAAAAATTTCGTTTTACTCTAAAACTAACTGATGATAACAACGTTTAAATTTTTGAGGATTATAAAATAACTGTCGGCTTTCTTCAAAACAATAAAACTGGCGCCAAAGTAGCAAGGCGCTATGAACTCTGGGTAATATCTATTGGCTACTTTAGTCAATAGTTTAGTGTGTACCGTGGATAGACTAGCCCTGCCCCCTCTACAAATATTACTCACCCCAGCCAACGGACGTGCTGCAATTTCGTATTAGAACAATGATTGCGGCACTAAAGACCTGAATCAACAAATGAACTCGGTGTGGGAAGTCGGCATCTAACTCAAGCTTTGGGACTCTCCGTGAAAACGCGCATGCGCAAGAGTGCCGTACCTGTGGTCATCGTGCTCCGAAGTGACTCCACCCCCCCCCCCCCTTCTTTTGCTGGCGTGTCTGTCTCAACATCGCTGTGCGCAGGCGCCAGACACATGAAATGACCATCTATTATGACGTCATTTTCTCCTCCCCTTGTTTCCTCCACTGAACAAGATCGGATATAAGCGTGTGTGTTTCTATTAGAGATGGGCAGAACGGCTCACTCTTGGGAACGGGTTAAAGTGATTCAGTTCAGTGAAATGAGCCGTTCATTTTTATCGTTCAGTCGTTCGCGAACGAATACTTGTTTTGCAACTCATCGTTCGCGAACGACCTGATACTGGCTAGTAGATCATCGTTCGCGAACGACCTGATACCGGCTAGTGGATCATCGTTCGCGAACGACCTGATACCGGCTAGTGGATCATCGTTCGCGAACGACCTGATACCGGCTAGTGGATCATCGTTCGCGACCGACCTACGGCTTTCATTCAGTCAGTTACCGGTACCACTTGGAGAAACACATCGTGTAAATGAGCTATTCCCTTCGCATAAAAGGTCTACTTTCAGGGAGAAGTTTTTTAAAGTTAATTAAATTAATTATTGTATTATTTATGCTCATGAATCAAATCTAAAACTTATTAAAGGTAGCACTTTATTTATTATGATTAATTACGTAGTTTATTAAGTAGTATAATTGTATTTAAATGCACATTTGTTTAAAAAAATAAAATGCCACTAAGAACAAGTAAACTTTGGGATCACTTTTCCGAAATTGAAGACTAAAAATCTAAGTGTGGGTATTGTTCACAATTTGCCAGTTTAGCTTGTGGTTCTACCGGGAACTTAATGAGACACCTTAAAGCCAAACACCCTACTTTTAGAAGTGAGTTTCCTCATAGGTCAGTACCATCAATTGATCAAGCCACATTAAACTTAGTTAGCAAACTGTCGACGATGTAGTTATTATAGATATAGAAGAGAATTCAGACATTAACCAACCGTCTACGTCAAGCCAGGCCTCTCAGTCGGCGCCCCGGATCCAGCCCGCGGGCCATAGGTTGCGGTGTGCTGCCTTAGAGCACGTGATAGTTTTAAATATTTGAGTTTCTAAGAAAGCATTTAAATTTGCCTCTTGTACCCTTTTTCCTAAACTCTAGAGACCATCTCTACCTGTGAGGACAATGTTTGTTGCTTATTGTTTGACATTATTGATTATTGTCGAGTGGGGGGGGGGGGGGGGGACGCAGAGGAGGTAGATTTGCTGAACAAGGAGGGAAAAAATTTTCTTTCGGCCGAAGAGTCTTAAGATTGTCTTGTGTCGTTCAATTCGAACTAGTTCATGTCGATAAGGTGAACTAGTTCGACTCGTTCACCTTGAGGAGCCGTTCAATTTAAACCAGTCGTTCGCGAACGACACATCTCTAGTTTCTATGGAGATTCACAGTCTGTCTCTGGACGTTGTGCAAGCTAACACTACCTAGCCGACGGCTAGTCTGGGAGAATATCCCGGGAGTGGGTGCGAACACTTCAAAGAGAGACGGGCTGGCCGGGTGAACAAGAAGTTCCGCTCTTGGTAGAGTATCCCGAGGATAGTGAGATTTCTTCTCGGTGACCGGGGGCCTACTGGCGGGATGGATGTGTGTTGTCTGACTCGGTCCCGGTTAGCTACCTAGTGGTGTAAGTCCTCACCACGAGCTTGGGGCACTCGTTGGTGAGACTCAGATGTACCCTTTTCTGAGCAAGGCGTCTTAAAAGTAGCAAAGCTGGGTCGGGACGGCGGCGCACTTCTGACTGTTGGTGGTGTTCTCGGTTGTTGGGGGGCTTGACTGCTGTCCTTCTGGAGAAATCTGGGCGCGGGCGGATTGTAGGCACGGCCTGGGATACTCCTATCACTGGTCCTGCTCTCGTGTTCTGACGTGGTTCTGGGGAGCGTCCCGTGTGTGCGTAGACTCTGATGTACCTGTTTTCAGAGCATCACGCATACGGGTAGCGCGAACTTGAGCTGGGGATTTTCACCTGGGTTGGTCCGGTGTGCCGAGTCCCAGTGAGGGGCAATGAACCTGGTACTACAAGGCTCATTGACCCATATACTTACTTTGACGGGGTTGGAGGCAGTCAACAACTCACACACATACACGTACAAAAAACACTTACACACACCCAACACACACGCTCTGCCTTTAGCCCCACTTAATGCACAAGATTGAGCACCACTATGATCGGCTCTTGGTACTGTTGACATTGAGTCGCAGTGTCGGCCCTGAAAAGGGCCGATCGCTGGCCCTGATAAGGGCCGCTTCTTAGTGGTGTTACAAGTAATATACGTTCCATTGGGTTCGTTTAAACACATACAGCACATTAGTTCTTTTTTTTTTATCTGGGCGACAACTGTCCTTTAGATCTGATTAGATCCCTGACATTTCCCGTAAAATCCCAAGCTACCGAAAATATGCGTCAAAACATATCTTTGGTAACGGAGCATGCTACCTGCACGATACTATCGCAGGTTTTTACCCTCACTTCTGTCGAGGGTTTTTTTCCTGCTCTTACTTCCACTCAGTGGGGTGGTCCTGGTGGCATTTCCCTTTGTCTGCCAGGCCTGCCCTACCCTACTCTAATAGAGTCGTACTTTCATTTCTTACTTTCACGCATTTTAAAGTGCATAGGCCTTGGCCTGACGCACATGTAGTACCCACCTTAGTTTAGCTTAGTTGCACATGTGGAGAGAGCAGTAGTAGAGTCGGCTCTCACACACGGCAGTGCGGGATATGGGGGCCTGCCGTCATCTTTTTTCTTTTTCTTTTTTCTTTTTTTTCTTTCTTGGAGATTACTCTTTGATGCCTGATAGATGTTAGGCATACTTGGGCGATATGTAGGCCCCTAGGACTAATTTAACGCAAGTTTGTCTTCAAATGTAGGAATTTATTCTTCAGACCATATTGTTGTATTTTTCAGGTTAGGGTTCTAATCTTGGTGCAGATCTGCTGTATTCATGTAATTCTTGCATTCAGACCATATTTTTGTAATATTCAGGTTAGGGTTCTAATCTTGGTGCAGATCTGCTGTATTCATGTGATTCTTGCATTCGGGCCATATTTTTGTAATATTCAGGCTAGGGTTCTAATCTTGGTGCAGATCTACTATATGCTTGTAATATTCATGATAGGGTGGTAATCTTGGTAAAATGTTTAGGGAATTATTTGTTACGAGTTTGTTTATTAATAGGAGAGTCGGAGCTAGAGGAAAGTTAGATGGCTGTGATTCTTGGTTTTTATAGTAACTATTTTGGTTTTTATAGTAACTATTTTGCGGGACGTATTAAATATCTTTTGGGTTGTTTGATGACTCTCAGATAAAGATAAACTGGTATTTATGCTCGCTATTTCGTGAGACATTTGTAAATTAGGATAATTAGCTAACCGTTATAAGCTCATATAATGGCTCATATTTGTGACCTTGTTTTATTTGTGACAGCAAATATGAGGTTAAGTTTAGTCATTGTTGACACGTTGATATTTTTATGGTCAAGGATGCAAAGCTTTTGCCACGCCTAGCTTAGTCTGGCGTTCGCTATTGCCACGTTGGTTGTATGGGGGATTTGACCATCCCTCCGGATGTTGTAAATTATGGGCAATATATTATGTTATATAAAGTTTCTCTTTAACTTGTTGTAAATAACCACATCAATAAATTAGCCGTTGGGCCATGATTGTTAACTATTCTTCGTCCTTGTTTATATTTAATTGTATGAAATCTTTCCTTAGGCATAGTTGTTTATATTCAGGTGAGACTAGGGAGATACTGGGCTTGCAGGGAATAATCATTAAAGATACCTTGTGACTACTCTTCTTTTTGTACTATTAGCGGCTGGCTGCCTGTGATGGATGATTAGGGGCTTAGATTGTACTAGTAAGGGACACAGCCCGCAGCCGGTATGCTTGAAGTGACTATGAAAGTAACTAGTTACCATTGGAAACATGTCGGAAGCAATACCGCGTAGTTACCGCGGTACGGACACAATCGCTCATTTAGTATCTCTACCAATAAATTTTCGGAAAGGGTAGATACCAACACTTTTACTGATGTACGCTCATGCTAACCCTGCAGCAGGGCTATTGTGTACGTACATCGGCTCGAGTGTTGGTATCGACACTTTCCGATAAACCATGGGTAAAAATACCGTATGAGCGATTCTGTACGTACCTCGATTTTGGCGCGGTATTGATCCCGACTGTTTTCAACAAGATCTAGTTACTCACATAGTGACTTTACTATTTGCTAAAGTTGGCAACATATATTACCCAAAGTTCATTGCGCCTTGTTTGCATTTCTCTGTTGTTTTTAGTAGCAGATGCTTTAAAACACATGTTATTTTTCTTTTAAACTTTAAAATATATTATTAGTTTGTTTAGAATAATTATTAAATCTTCACCGTTTATTTAAAAGTTGTTATGTTAGTTTATATATGTGATCTTATTTTTTTATAATCTTAGTACTGTTTAATTCGATTTTGGGCTAGGTATAGTTATTTGACACATTGTTTCAATATTTAGAAGAGCTTTTTACGTTTATTTTAATATTTTATAATTATAATCCACACAATTTTAATTCATCTACTACCCTTGAACTTATATGGCTTGATGTCTCAAAATAAAGAAGAAACGTACCGTTAATCGGGGCTATTTTGCTCCTGGGTGGCTTACTTTGCCCCACTTCTTGAAAAAGATGTTATGCCATCTAGCGGAAGTTTAGTAAAACACTGTCATTTAGTTCCATGTTTACCATGTAGGTAGCACTACTGTGTAGCTTTAGACATTATTTCGTGGTCTTTGGCCATTTTGTTTTCTCTGTATGGTGCTTTGAAGCTGGTGATGCTATTGTTGATAAAAGTTGAACTCCAAAAAAGTGTTATCTGTACGTGATTCATCATAATTCGGAAGGTAAGCAGACTAATATTTCATTGCCTAAGCTGATGATTTACTCATTTAGGCAATTGTTTCATGCATTAAACATATATTAACATGATTTGAACATCAAAACAAATTTTAGGTTAGGTTTTATTCAAAAGTGGGGTTACTTTGCTCCAGTTTAAATCTGGGGCAAAGTAGCCCCACAAGAGATTTTTTGTTACTTTTTTCACATTTTATTTTGTTGTAGCATTAGTGTTATACTATATGTGTCACTAATAGCTTGGTATTGTTTCAGAATGGTCTAAGTGTACAAGTGTGAGCTTGTTGCTACCTTTTTTCACATTTAATTTTGTTGCAGCATCAGTATTGTATTAGGTGTGTTACTAATAGCCTGGAATTGTTTCAGAATGGTCCGAGTGTACAAACGAAAAGTGGGAGCGCGTCGCTACGGCGATTATACCCCTGAAATACTAGAGGAATGCTTACATTCTATCAGGACTGGAGCATTAAGTCATAGGAAAGCTTCTCAGCAATACAAGATTCCAAGACGGACGATATTAAACAAATTAAAAGTAAAGCACGAAAAACGACATGGCAAGACAACAATATTTTCTCGAGATGAAGAGGAGTCTTTTGTTTCATATGTAGAAGCCATGAGTGATTATGGATTTCCACTAACCTCTGAAGATCTGGGATACATTGTGAAGGCCTATTTGGACAAAACTGACAGAAAAGTTAGCCAGTTTAATAATAATCTCCCTGGAAAAGATTGGAATTTTTTTTTCTTAAAGCGTTATCCTCGTGTTAAAGAGCGTTTTGCTTCCAACATCAAACGAAGCCGAGCTGCTGTGAATGAGCACACTGTGCGTGACTACATATCCAATTTAGAGGAAGTCGTAAAAGATTGTCCTCCAGAAAATGTGTGGAACTTGGATGAGACCAACTTAACAGACGATCCAGGTAAAAAGAAAATAATATGTCGGCGAGGAACAAAGTATCCTGAGAAAGTTTGCAACTTTTCTAAGTCAAGCACTTCGTTAATGCTGTGTGGCAATGCAGCAGGAGAAAATTTGCCCCCGTTTGTTGTATATAAAGCAACACAGCTTTGTAACACGTGGACTGAAGGCGGTCCTCCTAAATGCCGTTATATGAGCAATAAGTCTGGTTGGTTTGATACAGTGTGTTTTACAGAGTGGTTTGAGAGTCTTCTTTTGCCAAGATTGAAGAAGCAAAGCGGAAAGAGAGTTGTCATTGCTGATAACCTTTCAACACACATGAATGTAGATTTATTAAAAAAGTGCCGTGATCAGGATGTCCATTTTGTGTGCCTACCCCCAAACAGTACACATTTGACACAGCCATTAGATGTCGCTTTTTTCAGGCCGATGAAGACTGCATGGAGAAAGGTGCTTAGTGAGTGGAAATCAACACCTGATGGACTAAGCTGCTCATTATTGCCTAAACACCACTTCCCGGCTCTGCTCAAACGTGCTCTTGAAGTACTTGAGCCTAACATCAAGAAACATCTTGAAAGTGGGTTTAGGAAATGCGGAATATACCCGTGTGATGTCCAGCCGCTTGTCGACAGGATTACCAGAAAGGAAGTTGAGCCTTCCGCAGTGAGTGAAGCGTTCCTTGAACACCTTCAGATTTCTAGAGAAGCTTATGCTCAAACCCCATAACTGGCAAAGAAGAAAAAGATCAACTTGCCTCCAGGAAAATCTCTGTCTGTTGCCGAAATTGCTGAAATAGATCCACAACACACAGTATAAAAAAAACGGTTTCATCAGGCCAGCTGGTATCAAAAAAATTGAAAAAACAAGGTAGAAACAATAGGGAAGAAGTTTTTGATTCCAGCTCAGATGATGACTGGGAATCACTACGAAGAAAACATTTGGAATATTTTTAAGAAAATGAAAATGACTTGCTTGATTTATCTTCAGGATTTGAACCAACCTTCAAACAAATCAACAAGCAAATTGGTTCTTTTGTTGCTTTCAAATACAAAGACAACATGTTTCCCGGTGTAATAGAATCTTTTGATGATAATGGCGTTTCTATAAGTGCAATGAAAAGATCAACAAGCAATTGGATATGGCCTGACAACAAAGATGAACTGTACTATAAGTGGGAAGATGTAATTGGAGGTATAGAGCCACCAAAAATGTTGAACAAAAGAGGTGTTTTTGCTGTGCCCGAGCTCCTTGGTTCATTCTGAAACTGTCTTTAAAACTATGTCAATGTTTTCTAGCTCAAATAAGTACTATAATCTACTACTATGTAATGTAACAGATGATAGTTTAATAATTTAGATAAGAAAATATAGCTTTTGTCCTTTTTTATGTTTTTTAAATCATTTACCTGTGAAACTTAATTTTTTTTGTCAGACTTCAATCCAGCTAGTTCAGAAAAAATTTTTTCAAAACTAGCGTGGTTTACATTGCCCCACTTTCATTTTAGATGGTAAAGTTATGGATTTTTATGACTGGAGCAAAGTAACCCGCTCCTATGGGTTACTTTGCCCCACTCTTAGACATAAAAATATATATAGAACACAGTTGTTTTCTATGTTTTTTGGAATAGACCTACATTTTTACATTAAAAAAGATTATATATACATATTTTCCCTTTAATTTCTGTGGTAAAAACTGGCAATTTTTTGAAAACAAAAAATAAAATGCTCAAAAGTGGAGCAAAGTAGCCCCAGTTTACGGTAAGTAAACACGTTTTTTTAAATTTTAGATTAGATTATTTCATTAACTTATAAACATAATTCAATAGTATTAATAGTAGCTTAAAGGTAATAGTATTGTCTCTTTTAAAGACTGGTTATCAAAAACATGTAGACTAGGCCTACTTATAAGAATACAAATTAAATACCAAGTCTTCAGTTTGGCCTAAGCGTAGAACCAATTAACTATGAAAAATATAATATTATCTTCTCTAACAACGAATAAAGTTAAAAAATTATGAAAATGCAATATATAACTTGCTTTAACAATACACTTTTGTCAAACTTTAATATAAATTGTGTTGCCTATAATTTTTTTTTAGAAAAGACAATTTATTTCAATTATTTTACTATAGCAAGAAGATTCGGCGCTTCACGACCGCCCAGATTGCTGAGTTGGTGGACCACATGTTACTACCCATTCTGACTTGGCTTCTGGAAGATTTAGCTGTGCAATGGGTAACTCCACAATGGATCGCCAATGGGAGGCATTGGGCAAGATCCTAGAAGAAAATGGGCCCAAAAAAACAGTAGCCCAGTGGAAAACTGTGAGAAACATATATATTTTTTAATTTTTTAAATATAAATTGGGTATTATACGTGAAAACTGATCCATTTAGGCGTTTTGTTTTCTAATACCGAAAACTCAAAGCAAGGATTTTATACTATCAATATACTCACAAAATCATGGTTAATCTAATGATATTAAAATTGACTAAATTGTAGGTCAAATTATTTGAAAAGTTTGACATAATGTAGGTTTTCTATTAAAAATAAACTCAAGTCCCTGCTTTCTGCAGCGACATTTCCCTTTTTTGAAAAACAGCTCAAGCTCTTGAAAATGAGTGTAAAACCGATTATAGCAACAAAAAAAAACCTAATTTTATAAGCCTATACTAGGCTAAAACATATTTCTATAACTCCAAGAAAGAAGACACAAACATAATAGTTTTTGACAAGATGTGAATTATGAATTTGTTTTAGGTATGGCGGATCTCAAATGCAAGGTGAGAGCACCTTGCAGATGTGAACAGGCAAGCAGGGCCACCGGGAACACTACTTATGCACCCCATTGACGGAAATTGAAAAAAAAAAAAGTGTTGGCCATTATTGGCACAGCCAGTGCCATTGGTGTTCCAAGTATGTAGGAGCATGGTCTGAAGTGGTAGGTATATGTTCATAATTCTGGTAATGTATATTTCTGTATGGCTACACATATTTATGTTGAATACAAAGCTATAATTGATTTTTTTTTTAATGTGATAGTTGATGTCAAAATCCGTGTGTTCTTGTATTGACATAAAATAATGATATATATCTGTATTTTATTAATGAATGTTGTAATACTACATGCACGATAAATATATTTTAGATTTGTGTTCAGCCAATTATGTAGTTTTAAGCCCCACATATTTGGGAAAAATTACATATTCATACAAATTTGAGTATACATGATTAAATCTTGCAATACACCACTAGTGTTGCTACTTTCTATACTTACATTATATAAAAATACTATACACTACAGTCATACATTTCTTTGGCTATAATGTGTCTTATTCTATTATATGGGTAAACAACCAGATGTAAAAAAAAAAAGTGTTTACTAATAATTAATGTTTGGAGATGAAAAATATAGAATTTAGGAAAGTTGAGTACTCACATTTGTGTGAAGGTATAGTTGAGAATCATAAGAAAAACACGTTAAAATCACCCAACCTCCAATAGACAAATGGTCAGATCAACCTGACACCTTAGTCTAGCAGCCCTTAGTCAAATTCCATGTGGCCCTCATTTATTAAAATAAATACACATGTGTTTTGGTAACCAAGCCCTAGCTATGCCTATAGCTGGATTTGGTTGCGGCCCACTTGTCGCTCAGAAATAATCTAAGCTAATGACTCATATGAAAATTCTAGTTAGGACCACTGCCTTAGTCCATGTACACACCCGTTTAGGTTTTAATGTCAAAATGTCCATAAGCCTAACTATTGATTCTATGGAAGATACAGTAAAGAGTGATAGAACACATACCTTACCCTGCTTCCATCCATAAAAAAAACTTCAAAAAGTCAATAAAGGTTCTCTTATATAAGACGACCAGTTTTTAAAATATTCAAGTAAAAATGTTAAGTAATATTTTAATGTTTATTATCATTTAAGCAATATTTTTAAATTGCATGAGAGTGATTTATACAGCTAATTCTTAAGTGTGTTTCCTTATTTTTAAAGGCTGTTTTGGAGGAACAACCCATTGATATAAAGATTTCCTTCCCGCTTCCATCCGAGGTAGGCCTAATATAAAGATGGAATGTGTTTGTAAATTTAGTATAAACCTATATTGAAAACTGTGTAAATAACTTTTTTTTATACTCTAATGAAATGCCTCATTTTAAATACACTCTATTGGATGGTCGAGTGGTCCCATTATCATTCATATATATTATTATGTATGTTATATATATATGAGAGGAGAGAGAGAGAGAGAGAGAGAGACAGAGGCCTAAGGCGTTTATCTCAAAATAGTAGACTGCATGGGTTCAGTGGAGCCAGAGAGCTTTGACCACATTGAATGTATAAAAAGTCGGATTCGTCTGAAGACCATTTTCTTTTAATTTTGAGTGGATTGAGCCCCATGCAGAAAGTTTACCAGGGCCTTCATCAATAATAAATGTTACACCACCCCTTGCTCAGCCAAATAAACCGGAAAATTTCCTGTCAAGCTCCTCGAGTAAGTACCGTGCAAATTCACCAGAGCATGTGTAAAAAATTAAATCATTACAAGACCTTCATTAGTAGACACACTATGGTTTAACACACAGGTTGACAAAATATTTTCGAATGTAGCCACAGTTGTGGTGATTGAGAAGTTAAATTCACCACTGTATGTCAAAATTGAGGAATTAGATTGCTCAATTGAACATTTAAAATAACACACAACATGTTGAACAGGTTTATTGAAAATATTTACACTTTGACTACAGTACTCATTTGCTTCCATTGATATGCAGTAAATATCAAGTTACAAAGAGCACACACCATTCACTTGTGAGGATTAGCGACAAAGTTGCCCATCTTGGGCCTAAAGCTCACTCTCACATTATTCATGATTGACTATGATGAGATCAAGGTTCAAATCCTGACTGGGTGTAGTGAGTTTATTTTCTCTAAATTGTTTTTCACTCTTCCTCCACTCAAATGAGGGTACATTTCTTTACCTTACCCTAATAGTGTAAATATACTGAACAGATAGTGATATGAAGTGTGAAAAACAAAATAAATACATTAAACTAGCAATATTATAGTATTTTAAATGTTTACATTAACTTTAATGTGTGTCCTTTTTCTTGAATTAAGTTAGTCTGTTATTCAAGTGCTTTAATTAAAAGTTGGTTCAGAAAATGCATTTAGAATATCCCAAGTATATCTTTTTGTTTTTTTTATAGCTTGTACCATAAATCTTTGAGAAGTGCTTAACATTTTTCCCCGATTTCAACTCTTGTGATATAATGCAGCTTTTTATATTATAATTTTTTTTATGTTGCTACACACAGCTTTACTGTCCATTACATTATATTTTTTTAATATATTTTCAGAAATATATTTTTTTAAATATATTTTCAGAAAAAAGAAAGAGACACACAGATGTTGAGGAGCTTGACTCAGCTGTAAAGCTGTTCCAGGGGATACAGGAACGGCAAAACAGCACTAATAAGGTAAGTTATATTAAATTATTAGTTGCTGACATTTATATTAAAAGAACATAGTCCAAGGTTTTTTTACTCCTTCTAAATTACTACACTTTGTTTCATGTCCCGTTATTTCACCTGTTCTTTAGCAAAATAATTTGCTAGGTTATTCGCTTACTTGGAAATACATCAAAGGGGATATTTCAAAGAATCTAATATTTATGTTATATAATGACCATTAATTAAATGCTTCTGTATTTTTAGGAACTTGCCACTGCGATAAGTAAGTTGGCCTCTGCACATGGGGGTTGCAGAGTGTTCCTCTACTATAACAAAGCTGTGGCTGCTCAGTTGGAGAGCAACATTTGCAAGCAGAGGCCAACAGATCAGTCAGAGGCCAACAGGTTGCAGACAGAGGCTAACCGCAACATTACTGCGTTGTTAACAAGTTCCTCCTTGATCGCAAGTTGCTATTTTCATATTGTTTAGGATATAATGCATTGAAAATAAGAATCACATAGTAATTACCAAACATTGTTCAATGTAAAGATGTCAATATATATTTTCAACATTAGTTAAACCCACTTCGGGGGTCGCTTTGTCTAACAGCTACATCATGTTAGATTGGCCTATAAGACGGGGAGATCATGGCTCGAGCTCGGTCGGGTGCACTGAGGGTGGTTTTCCCTAAATAGTTTTCCATTCTCATTCTGAACAAATGTGGGGCACTTCATCTTTATTCAACCTTCCTGATCCCTAAAAAATTAGCCTAATTAGTACGCAAGCGTATATAACCCGAACGGGTAGTAAGATGTGGTGCTAAAAAGCCATTGGTTAATAGTAACATTTCATTTTTAATAATGGGCTGTCATCTATGTGATTAAATTATGTTTGTGTTTCCATAAGTAAAATAAATGTATATATTGAAATTTTATTTCAGGTCCATTGAACCTCAACTGCATTATGAATAACTGATTAATGTGCTGTATTCTCTTTTTATTTTTATTAAAATATTTTTCTACTAGATGTCTGATTTATTTTTTTGGTAGATATAACACACAATTCCTTTCTCGTAAACATTTGTACCCTAATCATATGGTAGCTATGTTTTTTGGATGACCAAGTTCACTGCCAGAGTACACATCTCCTTTTGTTAACTCTAACCTGGATAACAGGATGATGTGTAACTAATCCACCGGCTGGAAACATGAAGTTTTATATCAAAAAACATTTTGGACCAAATAAATATAACATTATTTAATAAGATATATTTGGTTTAATATAATACAAATGGTTATCTCAATATTTCTCAACAGTAAGAGTAAGTGACATTTGAACTAGAATTTCTCTTTTAAAATTACAATGTTTATGTCAAAATTCGACTATACTCATGGAAATATTAAAAAACTGTTGATATTGTACCGTAGCTACAAACTAGACCGCCGCCACCTTGCTCATCATGTCACTCATCCAGTTTGACTGCCTCGCCTGGGTCACGTACCAAGCCTGAAGATTCACGACGGACGACATTGTTCGCGCTCATAATAAAAACTCTATCTGAAGCTCCGGGCTAGAAGCAATTGTTTCGCCTAATCAAATAAAAAAGGCAGTGTTAAACGCCATGCGTACTCTGATAAACGTAATTGGGCCTCAAGTGTTTGGTCTGCTCGTCACCCACCCCCCTCCATACCAAGACTTTACAGTGTTGTGCGCAGACACCGATGAAGTCAGCTGTGAGCTGATTGGATATTAGTGACATCATCTTGTGGTCATTCTTTCCAACCCTTTTTCCTCCCGCTGTTTCAAAGTGAATATAAGCGTGTGCTCGGCGATACTATTTACTCTTTGATGCCATTAAAGTCACAAGGACTCTATAGAATGTAAGTGAACGTAAAGATGGAGATTTATTTAAATGTAAGATTTAGTCTACGATTGAGTTTAGGGTTTAATTTGACTGTCATGTAGCCATGCTACCGATAGATTAGGTATTTAAATTATGTTTGGGAACTATTTTGTCAGTTTTAAAAAAGGAACTATTTGATTGTTTAGGTTAGTTATGAGTTATTATTGACTTGTCATTTAATCTAAAATTGAAGCCATGAGTATACATTTATGTATTAAGGTCCTTAGTGAACCTTGAGTCAAGAGCAAGATTATAGAATTTTCTAGGCTGCTAATAGGGTATCTTGTAACTGGAGATAGCGGGCTAGTATCGTTACGCTAAGTATAAATGTAGGGTATAACTTTTGAGTTTGTTTTGTTAGACTTGGGTATATTAATTCATTTGACAGGGAGTTGATTTTTGCCCACATATTATAGGTTGATATGTTT
Organism: Timema podura; assembly: GCA_033556935.1. Lineage (NCBI taxonomy): Eukaryota > Metazoa > Arthropoda > Insecta > Phasmatodea > Timematidae > Timema > Timema podura. The sequence goes on from JAVRXN010000013.1 coordinate 66,938,385, forward strand.
AATTGTGTAGGGTCTTATCAGTGGGATATGTATTTCAGTTGGGCTTATCCTAGGATTTTCTTACATTATCATGTTGTTTTATTCAGTAGCGGCGCTTGAGCTGAACTCCGAATATTAGTTTATATTCTTAAAATGTTTTCTAGAATATGTATATCATTCGTTTGTTTGAGCGCCAGGAAGATTATGCTTAGATTGTAGCCAGTTTGTTTATATATTTCATCCATTGTGATTAAGTTTCTAATAAACTTGCCTATGGCTCTATATTGTCACATTCCATGCTTGGTTTATGTCAGGATCCCATCCATCTTTCACTAGACTAGTTAAAAAAAAGGGGATAGTTATAAAACTGAGTATAGATCGTTAGAGGTCCCTGATGATTAACATTGTAAATTGTAACCCTCATCTCTGTGGCGCTTGTTGCATCATGTTTTGCGAGTAGAAAAACTGGCCCCACAAAGAAAGAGTGGTTGAATATTACCATAGATGGAAAATGTAGTTAAACATTTCTACCAAAATAATATTTTATTTTATTTATCCAAAAAGGTTGTTTCATTAAAAATTTTTTAAATACTAAGGAACCTCTTCGAACTAAGAGATTAAAAGGGCTTCAAAAGGTTTATTGAACTGATGACCAGAAAAAATATTGGAAACACTTTGGGACACATATAATATTTATAGTATTGTAATAGTATAAATTGGTTCACAATGTTTGCATTGTTGTTTATTGTTTTACATAAAATGTGTAAATAAAATTGATAAACATAAGTTTCATAATATATGAGTTTTTAAAGTTTCTATTACCAAAAACAAAGTGATATAACAATTAAAATAAATTACTTAAAACAAACTATCCTATTCCTGCAATAAAACTACTTCAGTATTGTAACAATTTCATATGAGGCATGACAACTTCAAGTTAAATCGCCACAACAGCCTCATCGTTACATGCAAAAGTTGAAACTCTGAAATTTAAACACAACATTGATAATAAAATACTGAAATAAAGTATATATATTAACTTTACCCCATTTATTGATATATCAATTGGTCAATATAAACCAAGTACAAGTTTAATATGAGATATACCTGTAGTGGATCATCATGTTATGTAAAATAACACATGTTTCAATGATCTTTCCAGATTGTTCATGTGCATAATGCAATGTACGATCTCGAGGCAAGCAGCGAAATTTCCCTTTCAGCACTCCAAAAAACCTTTTTATAACATTTATTGCACTACAATGTGTTTCGGTGTAGAGTGCTTCAGGGGTGCCCCTTACAGTATTTGTGATGAGGGTGAGAAGCCATGGTTCTGGTGAATACCCAGAATCCCCTGCACAAACAGCAATTTAAAAGTTATAACTCACTGTTTTCTTAAAACATAAAATATATTTTAATATAAATATAATGTAAAATATACTGCAATGTCTAATGCAGTGTTTCCAAACCTTTTTCAGCTAACGCCTCCTATAAACTACCCAGTGACGAAACCAAGATTTAATTTTGGTGGCGAGAGGGGTCCAAGGAAATGTTCCTCCTTTTCCCATCCATCCCAACCCATTTCCACCGCAAACACAGTGCAAGTACACATTGAAATTGTGTTAGATTACAGCTCATATAGCTCAAACAAGCATACCATAGTATTGATAGACTACAGATAGAATATTTTCAAGCCAGGATACTATATAATAATGTAAAAAATATGATTTATTCAAACTAAAACACACAAAGAACATATGTAAAAGTTTTCCCTGGCTAACTCAATGAAACTATCCCCTCTATTTCCCTTATATTTTGAGCTGAGATGTTAATATCCCATTTACGAATAATAATAATAATAATGAAAAGATTATAACATAATGTGAAAAAAAGCTTTGCTGTCATTTGTGAACCATTTTAAAACCTCATGATTGTTTCAAGTGTCCTAATATTTATATTTCTTAGGATCTTGATACATCAAAGGGACACACGAAGATTTAATTTTTATAGAGTTTGGGGGAGCATAAAACATCACAAACTATCATAATATAGAGATCGAAAATGTTAATAATTACAATACTTTCTCTATGTGAGAAAGTATACAAAACTATCTAAGACATAATAGATGTTACCAACCATATCCACTATAATAATTAATACATACCAATAAGGAAGACATCCCCAATTCTTTCCCTGTGTAGTCGTTCTATTTCACCCTTTATGAGACTATCACGCCAAATAAATTGGTCATGAACTGAGCCAGGAAATCTTGCATTGAGATCTCTATCACATATCTGTAACAAATGGGTAAAGACTTTATTATAATTTGGTGTTTTACAAAATAAAATTTGTTTTTACTGACACTGTACTCGCATAGGTCCTGCCTCCCTTCTCCTGTTAGGCTCTATAAAACTCTCATTATATACTGTTGGATTGCAAGAGACAGGGAGGTTGGGGTCATAGCCTGAGTTGGGTGTACTTAGGGTGTTATTTTTTTCCCTGCTGTGTCTTACTACCTGTTTGGGTTATACACTTTTTAGGGATTATGCTAGTGGGCTAGAGATGAAACACATCATAGAAAGCTGTGTGTTAGTTTATTTGAATTTATTTACTATATTAAATGGAGGAATAATACATATTTTATGTCTTTTTATTATATGAAGACACTTTAAATAGGAGTTTGGGCGGGTTATGTCTTATTAAAATCTAATATAGAATTTAGGCCTATATTTACCCTTGCTGTACCCGTTCTCTTTCCACTACAGTTGTAGGGAATACTATCCAATGCGCCGCTAACAGGTTTACGACAGCGTTGCAGACAGCATGGATACATAAGCCAGTTGACGTTTGGCTCAGCGAAATAAAGGCATCTTGTCCCACTCCTCGCTGGTAGCCACCTTCAGCAAAAAATCTTATAGCAGCAAGTACCTGGAAAACCGATTAAGATTTCATAATAATAAAAATAATGTAGGCCTAATTAAGTAAATATATTTAACATGCTCAAATTTCACAATGTGTGATTAATATTTATTTACCTGGATGTGAACTGGTATTCCTGATGTTCGGGTCTTTTGGAGCCTACCTCTCAATATACCACAAAGATCTCGAGCCATAATGCGACTTATTCTAAAGAGACTTTGGAAAGCTCTTTCAGGGATTTCAAAAGGGTTACTGATGTCACGAAGCATTCGCCTACGCACTCGCATTCGTTGCCTATCTACTCTTCTCCTTAATACAATTAATTCAAGGTGAGCTAGAGCTTCCATTTAAAATGTTTTACAACTAGGCCTAACGTAAAAAATAATCTAACCTAAAATAGTTTGATAAAACACCCTGTTTATCTCAATGTTTAAACCTAACCTAAAATTTACAAACAATAAATATAGCTGAAACTAAGTATTTTAATTGCAACTATACTAAAACACGAATAAAAATAACACTTTAAATTTATTAGACGCTAGAAAAACCTTTAATAAAAACTACTATAGCAAATTATAAAAAATGTATTTAAATCAGCGAACGTTAATGAAAAACTTTGAACAAAGAACTAAAACCAAGTAAAACTATGATACAAATACAAAAATAATCACTTTAAAGCTACTAAAGACAATAATAGACTAAATGGGATAACATAAAAAAATCTGAGAAAATAATATTTAGCGCCAATTATATAGATCGGAACGTTAACAGAGGGGTTAGACCAGTCGCTTAGCTTCTCAACATTCATCAGTCCCGTTCCGTTGTTGGTTTCGTCCATCGAGCGTACACAAACACACTTGTCGGGAACTACACGCAATCGTTCCAAACTATGTTGGAAACCATTCCGATGTACGTTCCCAATAGCCCTGCTAGAATGCAGTGTAGTTTCGAAATGTAAAATGCCAGAAGATAAGACCACAGGTAATGAAGAGGGGGCTACCGGCGTCGGCACAGATTCTGACGACTGGAATGGTACGAAAAGCACCAGTAGCCAGTCGTATGCCAGCATGGTGGACACTATCTAGCATCTTTAACGCAGAGGGTCTCGCTGATCCATAAAACTTCCGTAGTCTAATTTAGATCTTACCAAGGCCCTATACAGGCGCATCAAGGTTTCTCTATCAGCACCCCAGAACCGACCGCTAACCACTTTGAGCAGGTTGAGTGCTTTTATACACCTCGCTTTCAGTTCTTTGATGTGGGGGATCCAAGTTAATTTAAAATCAAATAAAAGTCCCAGAAACCTGTCGGTCTCTGAAACTGGTAAAACAACGTGGTTCATTAAAATACTGGGGGCTGGTTGTATTCCGCGTAATCTGTGGAAGTGGACGACCGTTGTCTTGGCTGCAGAGAAGTGAAAGCCATTTCGCGATACCCACGACCAAATATTGTTGACAGAGAGTTGTATCTGCCCTTCAGCCCTGTGGAGACTCGATGAACTGCAATAAATTGCGTAGTCATCCACGAAAAGGCATGAACGGACAGGTAGCCGCACGTTGTCCACAATGCCGTTTATTGCGATGGCGAAAAACGTACAGCTCAGAGTACTGCCCTGAGGCACCCCATTTTCTTGGATAAAATCATCAGATAAGGTCTTTTTTAACCTTACACGGAAGTGTCTATCTGACATATAATTAGATATAAAAATAGGGAGGTTCCCCCGAAACCCCCAATTAAAAAGGGTTTTTAAAATGCCGTACCGCCATGTGGTATCGTACGCCTTTTCCAAATCAAAGAAAACTGCCAAAAAATGCTGTTTATGGAGAACGGTGTCACGAACAACAGTCTCGAGAGGGACGAGATGATCCATCGTGGATCGATTACGGCGAAAACGACATTGAATACTTGATAGCAGATTGCGGGATTCTAAATACCATATAAATTGTTTATTAAACATTTTTTCCAATATTTTGCATACACAACTAGTTAAGGCTATCGGTCTATAACTTGTTGGCTCTAGTTTATCCTTGCCACTTTTATGTATTGGTATAACTGTTGCTTGCCTCCATAGTGATGGGAATTGATGAGATCCCCAAACACTATTATAAAGGTCCAACAGATATGCCTGTCCAGCAGGAGGTAACCGGCGCAACATATCATAGTGAATGACGTCGGGACCGGAAGCTGTGCTACCTGCCAGGGACAGAGAATATGTCAGTTCATCTAAAGTAAAGGGGGTGTTTAAATCCCCCCTTCCCCCCGGCTCTGACCAAAGTCAATAGAATGACACTATGTTCCGCTTATGCGCTGCAAACTCATCAGAGTAGCTTGCAGTGCTAGAAATAGCGGTGAACATAGAGCCCAATACATTGACGACCTCCACAGGGGAGGAGACAAGCAAACCATCTGACATGAGGGCAGGTATATTACTAATGGTATTTTTGCTACTACGTAATTTACGAATATTGTCCCAAAATTTAGTTGTGGGAGTAGAAATAGAAAGGGTAGAAATAAACTGTCTCCAAGACTCTCTTCTGCTTTCACGAATGATACGACGAGCAAGAGCACGTAGAATACAAAATGACTCGAGATTATCTTCAGTGAGACGTCAATGGAAGAGACGTAGGGCCCTTCGAAGGTCAGAGATAGCCAACCGACACTCCTCGTTCCACCAGGGAACTGGACGGTGGCGCGGATAAGGCGAGGATTTAGGGATGGAAGCCCTCGCCACCGCGATGACCATCGAAGTAAAAATTTTAACCCTAACATCAAAGTCAGGAAAAAGTGGTTAATCAAATACGGCGAGATCGTTAAATTTATTCCAGTCAGCACGTTTAAACACCCATTGTGTTACCCGTGCTATACGGGGATGATCTTGAAGTGATGACAGCTGAATGGGAAAATGATCGCTTCCACTTAAGTCTGAGTGAACTTTCAAAAGGAAGTGAGCAGCGAGCCCGGGGCTACATAAAGTTAGGTCGATGGCAGAGGATACACCATTAAAGGTGGAGAAATGTGTTTGTGTCCCTATGTTCATTAACACCAGGTTTCCCGAGACAAGAATATCATCCACAATACTCCCACAGGCGTCTGTAAAATTAGACCCCCACACAAGGTTATGCACGTTAAAATCCCCCAAGATGATATAGGGGGCGGGAAGTTGTATAAAAAGGGCCTCTAGACTCCTCTTGGAAACGCGCTCACCTGGTGGGAGGTAGATGCTGCATACTGTCACTTCCATAGCAAGGGAGATTCGGACAGCGATCACTTGGAGTTCAGAGACGATATTAATATGTTTATGATATATGTTGCTTCGTGCGAATATAGCCACACCTCCGCTAGCCCGATCAAAGAATGGCTTGTCGGTAAGATATACATCGTACCCACGAAGCCTCGGGTTGTCAGTTGGGCGGAAGTGGGTCTCCTGCAAACACAAGATGAAGGGATGCAGGGAAGAAAATATTTGTTTAATTTCCTCTACACGAGCAAAGAAACCCCTACAATTCCATTGTAGTAGCGACATTATTTATTAATAAAAAGTTTAATTATCCTCGCACCCATTATGTTATTTTTTTAAATAAAAATGGATTGAGGCCCTTTTTAAGACCTCTTGCTTTTCCCAGTCTCTCCTGGATCTCCCACTTAAGGAGAGGTTTTGATTTATCCTTGAGAGACAGGGAAGGTGAATCCTTGCGCGAAGGCTTTGTTAAGGCCTTCGGCGCTTTAATTTGGGTAGTTTTTTCAGCGGTCCCTCGCTGGTCCTTCCTCAAGGCAACAGTGGGAATCACCTTTCCGGCCTCACCTGTTCTGCCACTCATCCCAACCTCCGGAATCACAGAGGCGGGATTGAGCAGCTCTACAACGGCCGCACGTAGTTTTGGGCCCCGGGGAGGGCTCGGGGGTGTTCCCCGGGTAGGGCTCGGGGGTGTTCCCCGGGTAGGGCTCGGGGGTGTTCCCCGAGGAGGGCTCGGGGGGGACCTCGAGGAGAGCTCGGTGGTGTTCCCCGAGGAGGGCTCGGGGGTGGGACCTCGAGGAGGGCTCGGGGGGGGACACCTCGAGGAGGGCTCCTCGGTTGTAAAGTGGAGGAGACGACCTTTTTGGCAGTTTCGTTTCTTGTAAAAATTGAGGCGCCACAGTATTTGGCGCAGTAAAACTCGGGATGTCACGATCAGAGACTAATGGAACCAGTCGCGTAGACGTCTTGGCAAGATTAACTGCGCAATGGCAGTTGGGGCATTTTATGTTCTGGCTGACAATCTGGCTATATGAAGTTTGAAATAGCGGAGCCTGACTAGATACGTATTCCTTGCATGCTTGGACATATGAGATCTTCTTTTCGGATTGAATCTCCTGGACTTTTTTCTCTACCTTCCATTTCGGACAGGCCCGAGACCAGGCAGAGTGTGGACCCTTGCAGTTTACGCAGAACTTAGGAGACTCACATGGTGTATTTGTGACGTTGTCACAGACATGAATCTAAAGAAGACGGTATGGACTTACCTAGCCTGGTCCCTTTAGACTGGCCCGCTTCACGGCTCCGAAAACACGCGCACTCAGCTAAATATCATGTTTCAACTAACCGTCCGTGACTCGAGATTCAGCTTCGAGCTGGGCTCGGACAGGTGAACATTGAGATGCGCAGACCCATATGCGCCAACGATTGTGTTCTGGTGGAATAAGACCTATCCACCGGCGCGTGAATTTGAATTATTACGAGGCTAAACGAGACTGTTCTCGAAGCATGTGCACGCCCCTTCCCCCTGTCCCAACTGTATTTACCGCCGTATGTGAACACGTGACAGACTTTGTGTTGTATATAACGGCTGGACTGTGTAGTGATGTCACTCATTTCTCTGCGCTCAATTAGGTGAGGCACTTTGTCTTAGCTTTAGATTAAAGTCTATTTTTCGTCGTATCTAAATTATGTTTGGCTCTTCATGTTCAAAATTTATATGTTTCGGCTTTATTTATTTATTTATACGTTACTCAGATTTAATTTCACTAGAGACTGCAGGATTTGCCTGTCAGCCATTATGGATGGTTTGATATTTAAACTCCGTTTCTTTTTGCAGACCCGCCTTGTCCGCCTCACGGACGGGTTTGGGGTTTATTACGCCGCATTCTTGGGGTGCTAGTTACCTTGCTTAAAGTTAAACTTATTGGAATGTTTGGTTTGCTTGTCAAAGTTTTAAGGGTTTAGTCTTTTGTAATAAATTAACTTGTTGTTCAACTCTGGGGCCGCGAGCCCGCGCACTTAGCGCTTCGGCCAAGTTAATAGTTAGATTGATCTAATTTAAATGGTGTCTGTTAAAACTGATTAGGTTGGTTTAAGTCATTGATTGTTTGTTAAATTTCCTCTTTTGCGCCTTGTAATGGCAGTTAGTAATAATTTAGCATACTCATGTCGAATTTGTATCGGCATCGATGAGTTGTGTACACCAATACTTTTTGTCTTTATTTAACCCTTTCTAGTTAGGTTAGTCGCCTTCTGCGCTGGGTCAATTTTATATGTATTCTTTATTATTGTCTTACCGTTTTCTCTCAAAGACTTGGGGCCTTGCCCCATTATTTATTATTTCAATCAGTCCTTGTTGACTTTTTCACTCGACTACTCTTTGTATGTCTCGCTCTCATTTTTCTACGAGTTGTATGTTATTAATAAAAAAATAAACTCTCTTGTAATCAACCTACCTTTTATTTATAGTGTTATGAACCTATCAAATCAAAGGGGGGGTTACATATTGTGAGCCTCTTGTCCACAATCTGCACAGGTCAGCATACCACGGCATCGCAGCTTCGTATGCCCAAATTCCTGGCACTGAAAACAGCGCCGAGGGTTAGTGATATACGCCCGGACCCTGAGCACGTGGAAACCTGCTCGGACCTCCTTCGGAAGGGTAGGTGTCGCAAATGTGAGGATTAACGTATCAGTCTTTTTTCCTTGTCCGTTCTTTTTGTGACAATACGCTATACTTTGGTGACATGCTGGGGGGAAAGCTCCTCACAGATCTCCTCAATGCTCACGCAGTCGAGGTCAAAGCAAGTGACCACTCCCTTGCAAACATTGAGGAACCTGTGAGGTTCCACCTTCACCGGTATAGAAGCCGTATTACTCGACGGTATTTCAGTAATAGTCAATAGTCATAATGTTGGAGGACTGGACATCAGTCGCAGTCTGAATCAATATGGTGCCATCACACAATTTCCTTATCGAAACGTCCGATTTTGCTACACAATTTATCGCTCTTTCGAGGATAAATGGGCTGACGCGTTTAAGGTTATCAGTGTCATCGTTTCGAGACATCACCAGGAAGCGGGGTTGGGGCCTCACCACTTCCTGGATTTTTTACAACATAGGGCTGGACGGCCTTACCCGTTTCCTCCTCTTATCAATATTACGGCCCAGTGAGGTGCCAGCAGAATTCGCCATTACGGTGCCAGCGGTGACAAGGTTATCGGCCATGCCGTATTAGGGGACAACCTACACAGTACTCGGATCGTAGACCCAGGGTGATCCCAGTTGGTACTACCACATAAGGCCCTGTTAACTCTCCAGACGAGCGGCTCCATATGACGCTAGACATGACAACCTTCATATGGAGCATCGCTGGAAGAGAAGTCACCGCAGCAAGTGTATGCAGGAAAGTGCTAATTTTACGTGCGGGCCCTCATGATCGCAACTGGTCTTTTCTCAAAGTAGGGTACCCGGTTATTGTCATCCCTAGGCCCTTCTACTATGGTATTACAACCGGCGCACTTTCACTCAGGAGCTCAAGGCAGTGGTTTCCAATAATCGACCAAGGTCGTCAACGGAGGGGTCAAAAGTCTCTGTACAGGGCTGAACGGCAGGGGAAAGGAAGAAAGATGTAAGGAGAGAGAAAGAGAAGAATGAAAAAAAGGAGTGAAAGGGAAGGAAGGAAGGAAAAAGGAGGTGAAAGGAAAGATTTAGGATAGGTTTTTCCTGCACGAGATACGTCCTGCACAGAAGCCTCCCCTTTTAGTCGTCTCGTACGACAAGCAGGGGTTACTGCGGGACTATTCTATGCCTCGTTCCGCAGGGGGAAATTCCAATACAAGCGTAGTTTAATACAAGAATGAAAGATATAAATCGTATTTAAAACAACAAGTTAAGATAGGTTAACATCTAAATTCATTACTATCTTAGTACAAAAAAGCAAATTTATGTAATGATCTTAAAGAGTACTTCGTAGCGAAGCATGGGTATTTAGCTAGCTACCCATAACAAATATTTTTAAAAAAGCGGGGGTTGGGGGGAGAATGGTGTGACATACTTTATCGTCAGGAATTTTAGGAAATGATCAGGAGTAATCAGGAAAAAAAAGTCGGGAATCTCATTGGTCAAGTTGAGTAGACACCATGTATTGCATTTAGGATCATCATATAGTCTTGGAGAACCTATTTGTGCAAATAGGCCAGGTCTACTTTCAAATAAAGTTATCCTACCCAACACCTTTTTTTAATCGTGTTATTTCACTGATTTAGTAAAAATTTGAGAATTTTAGAGTGAAATATTTTCTTTTTAGATCAATATGAATAATTTTTGGAAAAGCGAGGATATGCAGGCGAAGCCAAGTTCACATTCACATCAATGATAAATAGTTTTTTGGGAGGAAAAATTTCTGACCTTCAGCCAAACCACTTCAAGAAACGGAGCTTATCCAACAATTAAAATGTAGTGTTGTGTAAGAACAACTTTTTAAATATAAGAAATTTCCAGATATCCAGATGCGAGAACAAGACAAGAAAACTTAGCCTACTTTGAAAATACAAAAATGTAAATTGCATTCAATAAAGTTATAAAGTGCTATAGTTCCTTTTGAGATTTGGGCTGGCGCTTGCTTTATATTAGCTTACAATTCATTTTAACATAACTCATATGCATTTAATAAAATAGTGATAATAAATGTGCTATTGGCAGCAATAAGCTAACTACGAGTGAAGGTAGCTGCGTTATCTGGTAGCTCGCGATCATAATAAATCACTTATTTGTAGCCGAAGATTTCCGCACGTCCATCACTGACTCTGCCTTAAAATAAGAGTGAAGAATGACCCTGGGCACGGGACGATTCCTCGATAGCTCAGTGGTTAGAGCATTGGCATACTAAACCAAAGGTCCCGGGTTGGATTCCCGTATCCAGCTGTCATTTTTAAATTTTCAGAATAAAATAATGATAATTATGTAACATCGATTAAGTTACAAGAGACATTTAATATATTATTACGTTATATTATTATCATCGAAGTTACAAGAAACTAGTACAGTGAAAATAAATATAAAACATTCTAAATATGGTCATTGCCTCTGCCAACATTTGACCTGATACGCTCCATATAACCTTAACATCAACATAACCACCAGCAAAGTAAAGTACGACCGAGCCCCACCAATAAGCCTTGCTAGTGATGGGCACAATCGAGTAAAAATAATCGAGTAACTCGATTGTGTTGTGTAATCGGGAGTACTCAATTCTTCCGGGATTACTCGAGTAACTTTACTCGGACCGTGTTATTCTTTTATTTTCTCTTTTCTTACCAGAGAAATAAGAATCGACCTTATTGGCTAGACTGTTTACCACGCTATTTCCATTTAAAAGGTATATTCCCTTTGAGCTCATTTTTCATCAACAGTTTTCGCTGCCACGCAAAAATGACCCTTTATGGTTTAAACGTTGCACATTCATTCTCAATACAAATTACACGTAGATATAAAGTACACAATCGAAAAGCATGCTACTAGCTAAGCGTATCACATTTCCGATTCTTTTCAAAAGTACTCGATGAAAGTTACTCGATTCTTTTTACTCGGCACCTCGGCGGTCTTATTTTCACAATTGCATTGACGAAACTAGATATTGCCTTTCTTAATTATTTTAATTTTTCCTTAGTAAAATATGATTATGTATAAATTGAAACTAGCTAGAGTAAGATACAAAAAAAAAACATTGTTTTCACTTTTAAAAAGGTACAGTTATTATCAATATCTTTAACATGAACGTTTAAAGAAAAGTTTATTTTATTAAAAAGAGCACAAAACAATTTTTATTTGTGAGACATTTCTTAAAACGCATACTTTCATATTGACTGTAGATGTAAAGTGAAACATGAAAATAAGGGGGTGGAGGTCAGTGTCGAGTGCCTACTACGGGAAGAGATTATGGATTTGTTATTAGTATCGAATTCCATTGCAAGACTCCCGAGTAGTGTTATCCAACTGATTGCCACGGGACGACTCGAGTAGATGATTTGCTAAAAAATTACTCGAGTAATTTTACTCGATTACTCGATTCTTTTTAAAGAGAATAGAGTAATTACTCGATTGTGCCCATCACTACCTTGCTGACTAAAGGTACGGCCGGGATCCGAGTAGTTGGATGACCTGCCACAGACCGGGGGCTACGAGCGCTAACGGGCCTGCATGCTCTACCCCCACCACTGAGGTGACGTCATGGTAGCGGTCCTTCCCGCCGCTTGGACTTCACAGCGGTTAGTGCATTCTGGTGCGTTGTTTGGACGTGTTAAACATTAGATTACATAGTAGTTTTGTGTTTTGTTCGATTGTTAGGGACTGTTTATAATGTGGCTAGTGTTGTATGCTTTTGTGTTAGTATAAATTATTACATTTTACTTTTACGGTATAATATACTACAACCCGTTATAAGAGCCATGCCTTCTAGATGTAGTGTGCCCGGATGTCAATCAAATTATGACTCTAAGAAGAGTGATGGCTTAAAATCTGTATTCAAGTTTCCTACAGACGTATTTTTGGAAGATAAATGGACTCGTGCTATTCATAGAGATAATTTTGTCCCCACAAATACGTCTGCGGTTTGTGAATAACATTTTACTGATCGGGAAATAATTAGGGAAGATAAAGTAACACGGCCAGACGGAACAGTATTAACGTGTAAAAGAGAGAGAGAGGCCTAAATTAATTGATGGGTCATTTCCTACAATATTCAAAAACCAGCCAGCATATTTATCAAAGGTTTTACCAAAAAAGAGAACACCAGATGAAAAACAAAGGGAAATTGAAACTATTAAAAAACATGAACTTGCTTCCAAAACTAAAACTTTCTCTGATTTCAAATCAAATTTTTCAAAGCACTACAAGCAAAAGTTAGGATATACAATCATAAATGATTAAAATAAAATAGCCTTTGTTAAAATAAATATCACAGAAAGTTCACCTTCAATATTTCTAGGTGTAAGTGTAAATTGAAGTTTAGCTAGTACGATTCATGTTAAAGGTGTAGACATTATTAGAATGCCGGCAATAAACATGAACAGTCCTGTAACTTGTGATCAACATTTAGAACCATTCTTGAAACCGAAAACAAAATGGCAATGAAAAAGGTGGAGAGTTTTAGTTGACAACGTTAACGTTCAACTGTTAGTGTAAGTGTTAAAACTATTCAAGTGTTTACATCAACCATACTTATACGAAAATATGTTTTTGGCCAAAAAATGACAAAAAGATTTTTTATACGGACTCGAAATGCAATTGGGAAGCGAGTTTTGTGGGTTGACCAATAAAAACTGCACTATGTGTGAACAACCGTATCTAGTTTTAGTTAAAAAAAAAAGTACCTAATAATAATATTTAGCACCGCGTCTTACTACCCGTTCGGGTTATACGGTAGTACCTAATTGAAATAGTCTGTAATATATTAATAATTAATAATTATACAAAAATTCTGAAAGACTACAATATAGGAAAAAAGGTAAATTAAAGAAGCTTTTCTGTTAACAAAATTAAGTAAATTTGTGTGTATCTCAAACTTTGTAAAACATGTAGCAAGTATTATGTTGATGCTCAGTCATGTTTTTAGTTCTTTTAATAAATTTAACATTTGAAAACACGCTAACTATATTTCACAATAAATTAGAAACAAGTATTATATTCTAGATTAGAATTAAGACGTTATTTTTTCAAATTTAGTAAAAATGTAAATTACATATATCGTTCGTCAATAATTTGTACTTAACATTAATAACTTTACTAGCACACAATTGATTCAAGTAATTAGATTCGAATAATATATATGGCGTAAGAAATTATGAGGGGAGTAATGATTGTGGTTGACAAAATAAAATCAACCCAGTTGTGAAAAAACTACAACGTATAAAGCTTATAAAGATTCAACAGAACACGATTTGTTGGAATAGTATACGGGAACGCACGCTAGTTACAGCTGTAGCAGGACTGCTCTCATGACGTCACCGCAGAAGCATGCAGGCCCGTTAGCTTTCGTAGGCCCCGCACAGACGCGCCGTAGAAACTCGAGGGAGATATTACCATGTTCTAGATTATTTGTTGCCAGCCTGGTCACATTGAATTTCCGTCCTCTCTCTCGTTGTATTGCTTCCTCCTTTCCTTCTTGATTCCATTCTATGATGTTTCTAGCTGAGCTGCGATTTGAATAAAAACTGATGATTTTCCCCTTGTTCTTCACTCTTGTTTGGATTCTCACCGAGGACACTTCATGTCTTGACATAATGTAAGCTTTTCAAAATTTTCTTTCGGCCTGTCTTTATTCCCCTTTTTGAATATGGATTCTGAAGAAAATTATAATTTAATTTTGATTTATTGTACGTGCATTCAGAATGTCACAAAAAAAATAAGTGTAAGACTTTAATAGTAGTATAACCCGCCTCGGTGGCGTAGTTGGCTAACGCGCTAGTCGTGTTGAGCTCGACCGCCGAGGACGGGGAGATCAAGGTTCAAATCTCGGTCGGGTGAACTGGGTTTTTTTCCTAAATTGTTTTCCACTCTCCCTCCACGCAAATGCGGGTTCACTTCCTCTAAATTTAACCCTCCCAATTCCTAATCCATTAGCGTAATTAGTACTTAAGCGTATAACCCGAACGGGTAGTAAGACGCGGTGCTAAATAATAATAATAATAATAGTAGTATTCCGTCTATCTTTGGGAAATGTTTGGATTGGAGACTAACGATTATATATTCATGAAAATTTTGTAATGTTTATTGCCTATGGGCATATGTATGTATTTATTTATTTTGTATCCTTTATTTATGGGATATAGTCTTAGGGATTCTCGAATGCATGATGACGTATGGGCTTATATGGGGAGAAAGACTGTCAACAATTCCTTAATATTACAATTTGATATCTAGGGAACTTGGTTCAATTTTGACTGTAGTATATTAGTTTAGTCTTATTTGATTTATTTTTGTTTATAATTAAAGATGATGGTCTTATAGTCTCTCTGCATAAATATTTTTCTCTTGTTTAATGGAATAGTAGGGGAGATGGTTGTACCTAGAGCATAACGTACCTAGGAACATTTTTTTGTTTCCGATCGCTGCTGCAACCTGTTGGCCTATGGCAATACCATGTTTTGAGGAGACCGCCAGAGAGCAGTGCCAGCTTGTTTTTGAGTGAATCTGATAAAATTTGTGGTTGTGAGACGCTATCGAAATTTTAAGGTGTGACTTGTAAATATTTTTGATGTTAGTTTATTATAATTTAGTGGAAAGACGTAATGTGTTAACGTCAAACAATTGTGCCATCGTATTCACTATTCCTCGGTGAGTAAGATACACTGTAAAGCTGGGTATCGACATCGCGAGGAAGCTTCGCGATGTGGAGACGCGTTCGCCTCGCGACCCAAAGTGAGCGGTGGCTCGCGCAATTCAGCGTGCTGTCGGTAAAGTGGGATGCTCAAAGGGCGCTCAGTTACAAGGGACGCTTGTGTATTGCCTCGCGCGCTCGCGACATGGAAAACAAATAAGAACTTCGTAATCTAGTGAGATTATATGAAGAACACAGATGTTTGTGGGATTCAAAAACTAAAGATTACCACAATAAAAGTAATCGTGATGACGCCTGGAGATAAATTGGTTACGAATGAACAAGCCAGTAGATATATTAAAGAAGAAAATGACAACCTTGATGGGTTCCTACAGGCTTGAAAATCAAGACAAAAACGATCTATGATAACTGGTTCAAGTAAGGTATAATATAACTTAGTTACAAAACAGTAATCGCATCTAAACACTATTTAAATTAATTCCAGTAAGTACTTTCTAATTCAGAATAGGTAATTAATTAGATTTCGCTTAAAATGCTCTCACACCGTTATATATAACACTTAGTTTAATTTTTTTATAATAATTTACATACAAATGGTTTATTTTTCAGGAACATCGGAGGTTTATACATCCAAATGGTTTGGATTCAAATGGTTCCAGTTTTTAACAGATAAAGATAATGCAATATTCACGATGAATACAAATGAAACAAATTTTATTTATTATTTTGCCAAGGCAAAATTGAATTAGTAACAAAGTAATTTGCGTAATTAGCTGATCTACGCAGAATGATATTTAATGAGCGAAATAAATCATTGCCATCGTTTCTCCAGTTACCGGGAATGATATTCCCTTCGCCATCATCTACATCGAAAGCCCCAGGCGCTGTTTATCTTTGAGCTGAAACATTGTTTCTTCTTAAAAAGTTATGGAGATACACGCAAGTCAAAACTATTTTAGTCACATTTTCTGGTTACAATAGAATCGGTTTCCGTAGCACACGAAAAACTGAAGTGATAATACCGAACGCGTTTTCCACAACTCTTCGATATCTTGATAAGCGGTAATTAAAAATCCTTCCCAGTGAACCTTTTGGATGTTCTCCTTCGAAAGGTCTCATAGTATACTAAACCAAAAGCTTTGTAACCCAAAATGACAATATGGTAATTTTGTTGCATACGGGATTTGTGATGCTCGAAGTTCCGGTATTATTATACATATGAGGATCACATATATATAAACAAATATAAACCACAATTATACCCTAATAAAAGACAAAACAAATATATTAAAATATAAAACGTTTAAAAGACATGTTACCACCCCTCTACTCCTTATTTCTATCTGTAACGCTCTTGCATCCCCAAAGCTTCCAGTCGTGTATTTGTTGGCCCTTAGAAAGGGCCGATGAGGTGTTATGTATTTTTGGCCCTGAAAAGGGTCGCTTTCGGTTACGTTTTGTTGGCCCTGAAAAGGGGCGCTTCCATTCGTGTTTTGTTGGCCCTAGAAAGGGCCGATGAGGTGTTATGTATGTTTGGCCCTGAAAAGGGCCGCTTTCGGTCATGTTTTTGTTGGCCCTAGAAAGGGCCGCAGGATCTTTCGTTTGTTCTGTTTTCATATATTAACGTTCATCTGAGATAATAGAAACTATTTCCAGACAATAGCAAAAGTAACTCCAGGAATGTATATATATATATAAATAATCCGTTAAATTAGAGATAAGGAATAACATGTAATTACTAGGCTAGGTTTTGTTTAAACAATGATACTTCATGTAAACCAGAAGTCACCCATGTGCAAGTGCACTGACACATGCCGCGCCCTCTCTACTGCCTGGACCACTCCCACCCCCGCAGTTCAGGTTCTTTGAGCCGTCCGTGACGACTCAACCTCTATAGACTGTTAACTACGCTCGCTATTAGAGCATGCTTTTGAGTCTGGAGGAGTCTGGAGCTCGCTATTGCCCACTCCTACCCCTGTTAACCCTGCCACACCTACACCCAACCCTACCCCTGAGGATAGTGCTGAAAAGCTCAAAATTTGTATTGAGCTTCTCAAGGGTATTCCGGGACTGGATCCATGGGACTTTTCATCGAGTCTCTTGAGGAAGGTCCAGGAGTCTCCGAGGAGTAACCGTGGCCACCTGGTCATGGAGCATATTATCCTCTACCTGGTCTCACATGGCAGCGCACCCGAATAGAGGACCATCAGTGCTGAAGGAGCTCACGGTCACACTCTGGAACGCCAACGGAGTCGCGGGGAAGAAGGCTGAGCTGGAAAGTTTCCTGGCAAAGCATCGTGTCGACGTAATGTTGTTGGGAGAAACCCACTTGCGCTCCGCAGTGAGGTTCTCGTTGGCAGAGTTCATCTGCCATCGGAGTGACCGAGCGGGGGATGTGGGAAGGGGTGGGACGGCGGTCCTGGTCCGAAGGGGCCTTGACCATCACGTCGTCTCTCTTCCTCCCCTCCAACACATGGAAGCAACGGCTATCCAACTGGTAATCTCTACCGGCCCAGTGCGACTTATCTCCATCTACTTCCCTCCCTACCGCCGGTTCAACCAGGCCACGAGGGCCGACATGGAGGTGCTGCTTCGAGGTACCACGCCTGTTTTAATCGGTTGTGACTTCAACGCTAAGCACCCTTCATGGGGCTCTAGGATTATGTGCGCTCGCAGCGGATTGCTCCGCGACGTCATAGATCTACACGGCTTGGTGGCTTCCGGTCCCCCGACCCCTACCCACTTCCCTCTCAATCCCATTGGCTTCCCAGACGTGCTCGACTTCGTTGTCTCCAGAGGGATCAGAAGGCGGTTGGTGTTGAAGTCTCTAGCTGAGCTAGACTCGGATCACAACCCCGTTCTTGTGAACTTGGGACGCGCGGTGTCCTTCATAGACCCCCCCGAAAAACCTGACCTTAAGCGCACTGACTGGGACTGGTTCACAAATGTGTTGAGAGAGAGGTTGGGACCCACACCTACCTTTCGAACAGCAGCAGAAATCGATCGCGGTGCGGAGTTCTTAACTTCCGTCATCAAGGGGTCGCTCGAAGCTTCGACGTCGAGGCACCGTCCTAAAAGGGCGCCACAAGCTTCTTTGCCCGATTCTATCCTCAGGCACGTCCGGGAGAAAAATCGGCTGAGGAAGGCTTGGCAAACCTCGAGGGACCCGGTAGACAAGGCCAACTGGAGCCGCAAAGTCCATGCGGTTCGCGAGATGGTCAAAGAATACCGGAACAGTGTCTGGGAGGACAAGATTGAGAGCTTGTGAGTACAGGACAGGTCCCTGTGGCACATGACGAGGAACTTGATGCGGGTCCCCGCACCAAGGCCACCTATTGTAGGTCGTAACGGGGTGGCCAACTCCGACCAGGGGAAGGCCGATGCTCTCGCTGAGCACTTAGAGGCGCAATTTGTACCGACTGACGACCCGTCAGACCCGATGCACATTGGGCACGTGGCTTAGGTCATCGCAGCGGCCTCGTACCGACCCTTGGATGAACCTGAAACCACGGAGGCGGCAGAAATGTCGCGGGCGTTAGCCGCTCTAAGATTAAACAAGGCCCCCGGACGCGACGGCATCAATAACGCGGTCCTCAGAAAGCTGCCCTTGGAGGCGATTAACTTCCTCGTGGAGCTATTCAACGCCATCCTGCTCCTGAGTCACTTCCCTGAGCTCTGGAAGCACGCCAACGTCCTCTGCTTCCATAAACCGGGTAAGGAACCGGCCCTAACTTCGTCTTACCGACCGATCAGCTTACTCGACTGTTTGGGCAGGTTGTTCGAGAGACTTCTACTGACGAGACTGACCCGACATGTTCGCGAGGCGGGCATCTTGGTGGACGAGCAATTCGGCTTTCGGGCGGGGCACGCTACGTTTCATCAACTTGTCCGGCTCGTGGAGCAGGTCACGAGGAACTTCAACATCAACAGGCTGACTGGTGCTGTCTTTATCGACGTGGCAAAGGCCTTCGACCGTGTTTGGCACGAAGGTCTCCTTTTCAAATTCCTCTCCCTGAACCTTCCCTTCTACCTAGTTAAGATTGTTCAATCTTATCTTTCCAACCGAACCTTTTCCACTACCTTTGGGAACGCCACATCCCAAGTCAGAAGCATCCGGGCTGGAGTGCCACAGGGTTCCCTCGTGGGCCCGGTGCTCTTCAGTCTGTATGTGAACGAAATTCCCAAATCACCAGACACCAAGTTGGCACTGTATGCGGACGACACGGCTCTAGTAGCGGAGTCGTGGCGAGGGCAGCTGGTGGAGAGGCGACTCCAGACGCACCTGACGCACTTGGAGGGGTGGCTGACTACCTGGAGAACGAGTATTAAAATGGAGAAGAGTACAGCAGTGCTCTTCACATGGAAAAGAAAGTTCTACAGGCCGGCCCCACTGGGATGAGCGGAGAGCAGATCAAATGGGCGGACAGTGCTAAGTACTTGGGACTTACGCTGGACACCAAGCTGACCTGGCGACTTCACTGCACCGAAAGACTGACCAAGGCGAAGCAAAGGCTGGGAATCCTAGGCCCACTGCTTAACAGGCGAAGCGCCCTGTCTACTAGGAACGGTCTGACACTGTGGAAGCAGTTGCTCAGACCGATCCTCGACTATACGTGTCCCACTTGGGGCCACCTGGCGGACACGTATATAAGGAGGATGCAGGCATTCTAGAGCAAGTGTCTGAGGATCATTGTGGACGCACCTTGGTACGTTCGGAATGTGACTCTGCACCGAGACCTGGATATGCCTACCATCAAGGACCACTTCCGGAAGCTGGTGCAGTCCTTCTACGACAGACTTCCCGGTGCCACCAATCCTCTTATCCAGGGGCTTGGGAATTACGTAATCGACCCTGGAGGGTGCCACCGACGTCCCAAAGCCCTGCTCGGATAAGCGAGATGTGACAAACGTGGTTTGGGAGGATCTCACACAGCCCCCATAGAGTAGTGTCTCCGCACGTAACTCTAAAAACCTCTTAGTCGGTTCCCAAAATGTTTCTTTTTCCTCAAATAATATTAATTAATAATATGCTTTTTGTTTGTTTCGGTTAACTTCGCGAAATGCGACAACCCGTCTGAGAATTACCCGAAAACCACACGGTGTGACCAATTGGTCGGTACGTGTTGGAATTTGCTCCCGTGCACCCCTCAGGGTGCATTAGAGCATGCTTTATGAGTCTGGAGTCTGGAGACTCGCTATTGGCTCGCGTTATGGACACTGTCGCCCGCACCAATAGGAAACCCCGTTTCCCCCCATTGGACAAGGCCAGGCAGGAGTGGAGGGTATATAACACGGTGATTTCTGGAGCTGAGTCAGTGGTGACCCAACCCTGGTGAACCACAGTTAACAAAAGAGCTTTAATAAACATCGTCACTATCGAAAGAGCAATTGTCGTCATTCCCTCTACTTCCGCCACTATTCCTCTGCCTCCCAACGCGACTCACGTTGCCGGGACTGTTCCTATGCCTCCCACCGCGACTCACGTTGCCGGGACTGTTCCCCTACCTTCCACCACGACTCACGTTGCCGGGACAATCCTGTGCCTCCCACCGGAACTTCATTCATACCTCCCACCGCGACTTCGTGTTGCCGGGACTCTTCCCTATCACCCTCCAACTTGATCGTCCCCTTCATCGGCGACCTCACGGGATGGGATACACCCGCCACTCTGGCAAGACCCACCGTCAGAAGACCCTGAAGAGGACAGCGGTCACCAAACAATACTCAACTCGTGGACCCATTCTCTACGTTCCCGTCTACAACCGCCAAACCCCCGAACACCCGCACATTGTGCCCACATCTCCCAGCATCCCTGCCTCCGAGTCATCTCAGGCCCATCCCCTTCATCGGCGACCTCACGGGATGGGATACACCCGCCGCTCTGGCAAGGCCCACCGTCAGAAGACCCTGAAGAGGACAGCGGTCACCAAACAATACTCAACAAGTGGACCCATTCTCTACGTTACCGTCTACAACCGCCAAACCCCCGAACACACACAAACACTGCGCCCACATCTCCCAGCATCCCTGCCTCCGAGTCATCTCAGGCCTCTCCTCGTCTTCCCCTCTCACCGACCACCCGACTCCCGCCCACTCCAATTTCCCCTTTAAGCCCTGAGGGCTATCATTTACATCCCCTAGCCAACCCACGACCGACCTATGTTTTCTCCCCCCCTCCCTTCCGTACCCCCACCCCCTGGACCCACGAGATCAACATCTAAACGTCACCCTGAGACTCGACTTCGACTAGATATCCAGCAATTACAGAAAAAACAAACATATTAAAATATACTAAAATGTTAAAAAGATCTCAATATGAAATAAAGTCCAGATGAGTCACTTTATAAAAGTGACTCAAATGGCATTAAAAAGATTCGCCTGGCGTACTTTATTATTATTATTATTATTATTAGCACCGCGTCTTACTATACGTTCGGGTTATACGCACTTACGCTAATGTGTAATGGTAGGGTGATTGTGAGATGAAATGGAGGACTTACAGTTTAACATGGAATCCGAACCACGGTGGAGGCCTGGCATTCCTCCGATTCACAAGTTGTGATTAATACACGTCTTCTCAGAAGTGAATGAAGGGTTTGGTAATCAGATAAGTCTGTACCGGGACCGAGGATTGAACCCCGGACCCCTAGCACAAAAGTCCGACACCATACCCCTAGACCACTAGGTCACCTGTCTTGCGTATAAACTGGAGTAAACAAATAACTCCTGCACTGTCACGTAATAAAAAACGAAGGTCTCCTTTAAAATCAAGAGCCAGGCGAATAGGGGCATACTGGCGACACTCCACAAAAATGTGGTATACACTAAGGGAAGCATTGCAAAATTCACACACTGGATGTGGATCCCCTCTTAATAAAAATCCATGGGTTAAAAATGTATGCCAGACGCGGAGTCTTGTCACGATGACCTCCACTATTCTAGACTTTTGTATAAAAGAGGGCCATCGCGACACACCGTCCCTGATGGACCGTAGCTTGTTCTGAGCAGAGATCGAAGCCCACTGCTCATGCCAGGGGCGTAAGACCCCACGCCGAACATTACCCTTTAGATCTAAAAACATGACACCCAGACTCACCTTCTTGGCCGCCTGGTCCGCCAGTTCATTACCTGAAAGACCTTCGTGACCAGGAATCCAGCAAAAGGCGAGCCGGGTGCTTAATGACTTAATTTTTAAAATTTGCTCATGTATCATCTGCACGAGGGGATTCCACGAGTAGAGAGTGGACAATGCCAACAGAGCACTCATGGAATCCGTGCAGATGAGAACAAACGGTGAACCGATAAACAAAACAAAGAGATTTCAATATGGCGTATAATTCAGCCATAAAAACACTGGATTCACCAGGTAAACAAAATTTAAAATAGTTTCCCTCCACAACAAATGAGCATCCCACGGAGGTCCCACACTTGGAACCATCCGTATAGATGCGCTTAAAGCCCTGAAACCGAGTGGAAAGGAGCTCATTAAAGGTCCTCTCATATATAACATGTGGGGTGGTTTGTTTTGGGAAACTTGGCAAGATCAAAATAGCATTTCGGAAGGCATATCTTCCAGGGAGAAACTCGACCTGTAGATGTGGGGATAGCCTTTGGCAGGACTATCCCACACGTGTCGAAAACCGATAGCATCCTGATACCAACCGGCTTTGTACTACGCCATTTGGTTTCATACAAGACACGGTTAGGGGGATGAAACACAGGACGGTAGGCAACATGCTCCGGCATGCAGTGTAGTTTCGAAACATAAGATGCCAGAAGATAGGACCGCCGGTAATGAAGAAGGGGCTCACCGGCGTCGGCACAAATTCTGACGACTGGACTGGTATGAAAAGCACCAGTAGCCAGTCGTATGCCAGCATGGTGGACACTATCCAGCATCTTTAACGGCGAGGGTCTCGCTGATACGTAAACAAAACTACCGTAGTCTAGTTTCGATCTTACCAAGGCCCAATAAAGGCGCATCAAGGTTTCCCAATCAGCACCCCAGGACCGACCGCTAACCACTTTGAGCAGGTTGAGTGCTTTAATACACCTCGTTTTCAGTTCTTTGATGTGGGGGATCCAAGTTAGTTAAATAAAATAAAAGTCCCAGAAACCTTACGGTCTCTGAAACTGGTAAAAAAACATAATTCATTAAAATACTGGGGACTGGTTGTATTCCACGTAATCTGTGGAAATGGACGACCGTCGTCTTGGCTGCAGATAAGCGAAAGCCATTTCGCGATGCCCACGACCACAGATTATTTACAGAGAGTTGTATCTGCCGTTCAGCCCTCTGGAGACTCGACGAACTGCAATAAATTGCGTAGTCATTCACAAAAATGCATGAACGGACAGGTAGCCGCACGTTGTCCACAATGCCATTAATTGCGATGGCGAAACTCGTACAGTTCAGAATACTGCCCTGAGGCACCCCATTTTCTTGAATAGAATCATCGGATAAGGTGTTATTTAACCTTACCCGGAAGTGTCTATCTGATATAAAATTAGATATAAAAACAGAGAGGTTCCCTCGGAACCCCTAATTAAAAAAGGTTTTTAAAATGCCGTACCACAACGTGGTATCGTACCGGGGCCTACGAGAACTAACGGGCCTGCATTCTCTACCCCCACCAATGAGGTGACGTCATGGTAGCGGTCCTTCCCGCCGCTTGGATTTCATAGCATTTAGTGCATTCTGCTACGTTGTTTGGACGTGCTAAACATTATATTAAATAATAGTTTTGTGTTTTGTTCGATTGTTAGGGACTGTTTATAATGTGACTATTGTTGTATGCTTTTGTGTTAGTATAAATGATTAAATTTTACTTTTACGGTATAATATACTACAACGCGTTATAAGAGTCATGCCTTGTAGATGTTGTGTGCCCGAATTTCAATAAAATTATGACTCTAAGAATAGTGATGTCTTAAAATCTGTATTCAAGTTTCCTACAGACGTATTTTTGAAAGATAAATGGACTCGTGCCATTCATAGAGATAAGTTCGTCCCCACAAATACGTCTGTGGTTTGTGAATAACATTTTACTGAATGTAAAATAATTAGGGAAGATAAAGTAACACGGCCAGACAGAACAGTATTAACGTGTAAAAGAGAGAGAGAGGCCTAAATTAATAGATGGGTCATTTCCTACAATATCCAAAAACCAGCCAGCATATTTATCAAAGATTTTACCAAAAAAGAGAAAAACGCCAGATGAAAAACAAAGGGAAAATGAAACTATTAAAAAAACTTGCTTCCAAAAATAAAAATAAAAATTTCTTTGATTTCAAATACAAAATTTCAAAGCATTACAAGAAAGAGTTAGGATATACAATCATTAATGATGAAAATAAAATAAATAGCCTTTGTTAAAATAAATATCACAGAAAGTTCACCTTCAATTTTTCTATGTGTAAGTGTAAATCGAAGTTTAGCTAGTACGATTAATGTTAAAGGTAATCAACATAAACAGTCCTGTAACTTGTGGTCAACATTTAGAACCAACCATTCTCGAAAGAGAAAACAAAGTGGCGATGAAAAAGGTGGAGAGTTTTAGTTAACAACGTTAACGTTCAACTGTTAGTGTAAGTGTTAAAACTATTCAAGTGTTTACATCAGGTTTTGTATACGGACTCGAAATGCAATTGGGAAGAGAATTTTGTGGGTTGACCACTAAAAACTGCACTAAGTGTGAACAACCTTATCTAGTTTTAGTTTAAAAAAGTACCTAATTGAAATAACCTGTAATATATTAATAATTAATAATCATACAAAAATTCTGAAAGACAGACTACAATATAAGAAAAGCGAAAAATGTAAATTAAAGAAGCTTTCTTGTTAACAAAATCAAGTAAATTTGTGTGTATCTCAAACTTTGTAAAACATGTAGCAAGTATTATGTTGATGATCAGTCATGTTTTTAGTTTTTTAAATAAATTTAACATTTGAAAACATGCTATAAATTAGGAGCAAGTATTATATTCTAGCTTAGAATTAAGATCACAGTTATTTTTTCAAATTTAGTAAAAATGTAAATTACATATATCGTTCGTCAATAATTTGTACTTAACATTAATAACTTTACTAGCACACAATTGATTCAAGTAATTATATTCGAATAATATATTTGGCCTAAGAAATTAAGAGGGGAGTAATGATTGTGGTTGACAAAATAAAATCAACCCAGTTGTGAAAAAACTACAACGTATAAAGCTTATAAAGCTTCAACAGAACACAATTTGTTGAAATAGTATGTGGGAACGCACGCTAGTTACAGCTGTAGTAGGACTGCTCTCGTGACGTCACCGCAGAAGCATGCAGGCCCGTTAGCTTTCGTAGGCCCCGATCGTACGCCTTCTCCAAATCAAAGAAAACTGCCAAAAGATGTTTGTGGAGAAAGGCGTCACAAACCACCGTCTCGAGACGGACAAAATGATCCACCGTGGATCGATTACGGCGAAAACTACATTGAATATTTGATAGCAGATTGCGGGATTCTAAATACCATATTTATCGTTTATTTATCATTTTTTCTAATATTTTGCAAACACAACTAATTAAGGTTATCGGTCTACAACTAGTTGGTTCTAATTTATCTTTCTCACTTTTATGTATTGGTATAACGGTAGCTTGCCTCCAGAGTGTTGGGAACTGACGAGATTCCCAAACACAATTGTAGAGTTCCAACAGATATGCCCATCCAGCAGGGGGTAACTGGCATAGCATATCGTAATTAATTTCGTCGGGGCCAGAAGCTGTGTCACCCGCCTGGGACAGAGCATACTTCAGTTCATCTAAAGTAAAGGGGGAGTTATAATCCTCCCCCCGGCTATAACCAAAGTCAATAGAATGGCGCTCTATGCTCCGCTTATTTACTGCAAACTCATTAGAGTAGCTTGCAGTGCTAGAAATAGCGGTGAACATAGAGCCCAATACATTGACGACCTCCACAGGGGAGGAGACAAGCGTACCGTTTGACATGAGGGCAGGGATATTATTTATGGTATTTTTGCTACTACGTAATTTACGAATATTGTCCCAAACCTTAGTTGTGGGAGTGTAAATAGTAAGGGTAGAAATATTATTATTATTATTATTGGGGTTTAAAGGCCCATCGACACATTGAGGTCATTAGGGCCTTGGACGATATTAAAAACATAGTAAAATCCCCATAGGGGAAATAATAATACACCTGCAGAATATACAGGTGAATACACAATATACAAACAATCAAACAATAAAATATATTAATATAATATAATATATAGAAATATGGTAAAATACCCATATGAGACACTCCATAGGAGCGCTCAAATGGGTCTTAAGATTAAGAGAAGTGATACACGTGCTAAAATAAAACCACAGGTGTATACACTACGTTAAAATTACAAAACAATCATATTAAAATATAACACATTAAAATCATAAAACATGTTAAAATAATACGTTAAAAAGACAGAACAAACATATTAAAATGTACTAAAATGTTAAAAAGTTCTCAATATGAGATAAATCAAGATGAGTCACTTTATAAAAGTGACTCAAATGGCATTAAAAAGATCCGCCTGGCGTATAAAACGGAGTAAACAAATAACTCCATCCGTGCTATCACGTAATAAAAAACGTAGGTCACCTTTAAAATCAAGAGCCAGGCGAATAGGGGCATATTTACGACACTCCACCAAAATGTGGTACACACTAAGGGGAGCATCGCAAAGTCCACACACACTGGAGGTGGATCCCCTCTTAATAAAAATCCATGGGTTAGTAATGTATGCCCGACGCGGAGTCTCGTCACGATGACCTCCTCTCTTCTAGACTTTCGTATAGAAGAGGGCCACCGCAACACACCGTCCCTGATGGACCGCAGCTTGTTCTGAGCAGGGGTCGAGACCCACTGCTCGTGCCAGGTGCGTAAGACCCCACGCCGAACATAACCCTTTAGATCTAAAAACATGACACCCAGACCCGCCTCCGGAGGCAGGCGTGCTGCCTCCTTGGCCGCCTGGTCAGCAAGTTCATTTCCTGAAAGACCAGCGTGACCAGGAATCCAGCAAAAGGCGAGCCGGGTGTTTAATGAATCAATTTTTAAAATTTGCTCATGTATCATCTGCACAAGGGGATTCCAGGAGTAGAGAGTGGACAATGCCAACAGAGCACTCATGGAATCCGTGCAGATGAGCACAGAACGGTGACACTTACGATAAATAAAACACAGAGATTTAAAAATGGCGTATAATTCAGCCGTAAAAACACTGGATTCACCAGGTAAACCAAACTTAAAATGGTTTCCCTCCACAACAAATGCGCATCCCACAGAGGCCCCACACTTGGAGCCATCCGTATAGACGCGCTTAAAGCCCTGAAAGCGAGTGGAGAGGAGCTCTTAAAAGGTCCTCTCATATATAATCGGTGGGGTGGTCGCTTTAGGGAACTTGGCAAGATCAAAATGGCATTGAGGTAGGCGTATTTTCCAGGGAGAAACTCGACCTGTAGATGTGGGGATAGCCTTTGGCAGGACTATCCCACACGTGTCGAAAACCGATAGCATCCTAATCCCGACCGGCCTTGTACTACGCCATTTGGTTTCATACAAGACACGGTTAGGGGGATGAAACACAGGACGGTAGGCAACATGCTCCGGCATACAGTGTAGTTTCGACACGTAAGATGCCAGAAGATAGGACCGCCGGTAAGAGAGAGGGGGCTCACCGGCGTCGGCACAGATGCTGACGACTGGACTGGTACGAAAAGCACCAGTAGCCAGTCGTATGCCAGCATGGTGGACACTATCCAGCATCTTTAACGCCGATGGTCTCGCCGATCCATAAACGAAACTTCCGTAGTCTAGTTTCGATCTTACCTAGGCCCTATAAAGGCGCATCAAAGTTTCCCTATCAGCACCCCAGGACAACCGCTAACCACTTTGAGCAGGTTGAGTGCTTTTATACACCTCGCTTTCAGGTCTACTATGTGAGGGATCCAAGTTAATTTAAAATCAAATAAAAGTCCCAGAAACCTTACGGTCTCTGAGACTGGTAAAACAACGTGGTTCATTAAAATACTGGGGACAGGTTGTATTCCACGTAATCTGTGGAAGTGGACGACCGTCGTCTTGGCCGCAGAGAAGCGAAAGCCATTTCGCGAAGCCCACGACCACAGATTATTTACAGAAAGTTGTATCTGCCTTTCAGCCCTGTGGAGACTCGACGAACTGCAATAAATTGCGTAGTCATCCACAAAAAGGCATGAACGGACAGGTAGCCGCACGTTGTCCACAATGCCATTTATTGCAATGGCGAACAACGTACAGCTCAGAGTACTGCCCTGAGGCACCCCATTTTCTTGAATAAAATCATCGGATAAGGTGTTGTTTAACCTTACCCGGAAATGTCTATCTGACATAAAATTAGATATAAAAACAGGGAGGTTCCCTCGGAACCCCCAATTAAAAAGGGTTTTTAAAATGCCGTACCGCCACGTGGTATCGTAAGCCTTCTCCAAATCAAAGAAAACTGCCAAAAGATGTTGTTTGTGGAGAAAGGCGTCACGAACCGCCGTCTCGAGACGGACGAGATGATCCACCGTGGCTCGATTACGGCGAAAACCACATTGAATATTTGATAGCAGATTGCGGGATTCTAAATACCATATTAATCGTTTATTTATCATTTTTTCTAATATTTTGCATACACAACTAGTTAAGGCTATCGGTCTATAACTAGTTGGTTCTAATTTATCTTTGCCACTTTTATGTATTGGTATAACGGTAGCTTGCCTCCAGAGTGTTGGGAACTGAAAGGGATTCCCAAACACTATTGTAGAGATCCAACAGATATGCCCATCCAGCAGGGGGTAACTGGCGCAACATATCGTAATGAATTTCGTCGGGGCCAGAAGCTGTTTTACCCGCCTAGGACAGCATACTTCAGTTCATCTAAGGTAAAGGGGGAGTTATAATCCTCCCCCCGGCTCTGATCAAAGTCAATAGAATGGTGCTCTATGCTCCGCTTATGTGCTGCAAACTCATTAGAGTAGCTTGCAGTGCTAGAAATAGCGGTGAACATAGAGCCCAATACATTGACGACCTCCACAAGGGAGGAGACAAGCGTACCGTTTGACATGACGGCAGGGATATTATTTATGGTATTTTTGCTACTACGTAAATTACGAATATTGTCCCAAACCTTAGTAGTGGGAGTGGAAATAGTAAGGGTAGAAATAAATTGTCTCCAAGACTTTTCTGCTTTCACGAATGATACGGCGAGCTCGAGCACGTAGAATCCGGAATGATTCTAGATTATCCAAGGTAGGACGCCGATTGAAGAGACGTAGGGCCCTTCGACGGTCAGAAATAGCCAACCGACATTCCTCGTTCCACCAGGGAACTGGGCGGTGGCGCGGATAAGGCGAGGATTTAGGAATGGAAGCCCTCGCAGCAGCTATTACCGTCGAAGTAAAACGCCCAACCCTAACATCGACGTCATGAGAATGGGGTTCATCAAATACGGCGAGCTCGCGGAATTTATCCCAGTCAGCACGTTTGATAACCCACTGGGGTAGCCGTGTTGTACTGGGAGGATCTTGAAGTGGTAAAACCAGAATTGGAAAATGATCGCTTCCACATAGGTCCAAGTGAACCTCCCAAAGGAAGTGAGCAGCGATCCCGGGGCTACATAAAGTTAGGTCGATGGCAGAGGATACACCATTAAAGGTGGAGAAGTGTGTCTGGGTCCCGGTGTTCATTAACACCAGGTTGCCCGAGACAAGAATATCCTCTACCATCCACCCACGGGCGTCTGTAAAATTAGACCCCCACACCAGGTTATGCGCATTAAAATCCCCCAAGATGATGTAAGGGGCGGGAAGTTGTATAAAGAGGGCCTCTAGAGTCCTCTTGAAACGTGCTCACCTGGTGGGAGGTAGATGCTGCATACTGTCACTTCCATAGCAAGGGAGATTCGGACAGCGATCACTTGGAGTTCAGAGACGATATTAATATGTTTATGATATATATTGCTTCGTGCGAATATAGCCACACCTCCGCTAGCCCGATCAAAGAATGGCTTGTCGGTACGATATATATCGTACCCACGAAGCTTCGGGTTGTCAGGTGTGCGGAAGTGGGTCTCCTGCAAACACAAGATGGGGGGATGCAGGGAAGATATTATTTGTTTAATTTCTTCTACACGAGCAAAGAAACCCCTACAATTCCATTGTAGTAGCGACATTATTTATAAATATAAAGTTTAATAATCCTCGCAATCCATAACGTTATCTTTTAAAAATAAAAATTGACTGAGGCCCTTTTTAGGCCCTCTTGCTTTTCCCAGTCTCTCCTGGACCTCCCGCTTCAGGAGAGGTTTTGATTTATCCTGGAGAGACAGGGTTATTGGGTCTTTGCGCGAAGGCTTTGTTAAGGCCTTCGGCACTTTATTGATATTAATTTTTTCGGCGCTCCCTCGCTGGTCCTTTCTCAAGGCACCAGAGGGAATCGCCTTTGCGGCCTCACCTGTCCTACCACTCATCCCAACCTCCGGAGTCCCAGAGGCGGGATTGAGCGGCTCAACAACGTCCGCAAGTAGTTTTGGGCCCCGTGGAGGGCTCGGGGGTGTTCCGCGAGGAGGGCTCGGGGGGGTTCCCCGAAGTGGGCTCGGGGGGGTCCTCGAGGAGGGCTCCTCGGTGGTACAGGTGGGGGAGACGACCTTTTTGGCGGTTTCGCCTCTTTTAAAAATTTAGGCGCCACAGTATTTGGCGCAGTAAAACGATTGATGTCTCGATCAGATACTAGTGGAACCGGTCGGGTAGACGTTTTAGCAAGATTAACTGCGCTAGGCCGTTGGGACAGTTGATGTTCTGGCTGACAATCTGGCTATGTGAAGTTTGAAATACCGGAGCCTGACTAGATACGTATTCCTTGCGTGCCTGGACATAAGAGATCATCTTTTCGGATTGAATCTCCATGACTTTTTTCTCTACCTTCCATTTCGGACAGGCCCGAGACCAGGCAGAGTGTGGACCCTTGCAGTTTACGCAGAACTTCGGAGACTCACATGGTGTATCGTGAGCCT
Organism: Timema podura; assembly: GCA_033556935.1. Taxonomy (NCBI): domain Eukaryota; kingdom Metazoa; phylum Arthropoda; class Insecta; order Phasmatodea; family Timematidae; genus Timema; species Timema podura. Next base: position 66,969,932 of record JAVRXN010000013.1, read on the forward strand.
CCTGTCCACAATCTGCACAGGTTGGCTTACTACGGCATCGCAGCTTCGTATGCCCAAATTCCTGGCACTGAAAACAGCGCCGAGGGTTAGGGACATACGGCCGGACCCTGAGCACGTGGAAACCTGCTCGGACCTCCTTCGGAAGGGTAGGAGTCGCAAATGTGAGGATATACGTATCCGCCTTTTTTTCTTGTCCATTTTTTTTTGTCACAATACGGTATACGTCGGTTACATGCTGTGGGGAGAGCTCCTCACAGATGTCCTCAATGCTCACGCAGTCGAGGTCAAAGCAAGTGACCACTCCCTTGCAAACATTGAGGAACCTGTGAGGTTCCACCTTCACCGCTATAGAAGCCGTATTACTAAACGGTATTTCAGTAATAGCCATTATATTAGACGACTGGACATCAGTCGCTGTCTGAATCAATATAGTGCCATCACGCAAATTCCTTATCGAAACGTCCGATTTTGCTGCACCATTTATCGCTCTTTCGAGGATAAATGGGCTGACGCGCTTAAGGTTTTCACTAGCATCGACACGAGACATCACCAGGAAGCGGGGCTGGGGCCTCACCACTTCCTGGACCATTTCCATTGTTGGGCTGGACGGCCTTACCCGTTTCCGCCTCTTATCAATATTACGACCCTGTGAGGGGCCGGGCAGTGAGGTGCCAGCAGAATTAGGCAGTACGGTGCCAGCGGTGACAAAGTTATCGGCCATGCCGTATTGGGGGACAACCTACACAATACTCGGATCGTAGACCCAGGGTGCTCCAAGTTGGTTCGACCACATATGGCCCTGTTAACTGTCCCGACGAGAGGTCCCATACGACGCTAGACATGACAACCTTCGCATAGGGCATCGCCGAGAGAGAGGTCGTCGCAGCAAGTGGGTGTAGGAAAGTGCCAATTTTACGTCCGGTCCCTCGTGAACGCAACCGGTCTTTTCTCAAAGTATGGTACCCGGTTATAGTCATCCCTAAGGCCCTTCTACTAAGGTATTACAACCGGCGCACTTTCACTCAGGGGCTCAAAGCAGTGGTATCCAATAATCGTCCAAGGAAAACCGTGTTAGATGCCAAGGTCGTCAACGGAGGGCCAAAAGTCTCTGTGCAGGGCTGAACGGCAGGGGAAGGGAAGAAAGAGGTAAGGAGAGAGAAAGAGAAGGGAGAAGAAAGAAAAAGGGGTGAAAGGGAAAAATGAAAAAAGGAGGTGAAAGGAAAGATTTAGGATAGGTTTTTCTGCACGAGGTACGTCCTGCACAGAAACCTCCCCTTTTAGTCGCCTTTTACGACAAGCAGGGGTTACTGCGGGACTATTCTAAACCCCGTCCCACAGGGGGGAAGGGTAGAAATAAATTGTCTCCAAGATTCTTTTCTGCTTTCACGAATGATACGGCGAGCTCGAGCAAGCAGAATCCGGAATGATTCTAGATTATCCAAGGTAGGACGCCGATTGAAGAGACGTAGGGCCCTTCGACGGTCAGAAATAGCCAAACAACATTCCTCGTTCCACCAGGGAACTGGACGGTGGCGCGGATAAGGCGAGGATTTAGGAATGGAAGCCCTCACAGCTGCTATTACCGTCGAAGTAAAACGTCCAACCCTAACATCGACGTCATGAGAATGGGGTTCATCAAATACGGCGAGCTCGCGGAATTTATCCCAGTCAGGACGCTTAAGAACCCACTGGGGTAACCGTGCTTTAAAGGGAGGATCTTGAAGTGGTGAAACCAGAATTGGAAAATGATCGCTGCTACATAGGTCCGAGTGAACCTCCCAAAGGAAGTGAGCAGCGATCCCGGGGCTACATAAAGTTAGGTCGATGGCAGAGGATACACCATTAAAGGTGGAGAAGTGTGTATGGGTCCCGGTGTTCATTAACACCAGGTTGGACGAGACAAGAATATCCTCTACCATCCACCCACGGGCGTCTGTAAAATTAGACCCCCACACCAGGTTATGCGCATTAAAATCCCCCAAGATGATGTAAGGGGCGAAGTTGTATAAAGAGGGCCTCTAGAGTCCTCTTTGAAACGCGCTCACATGGTGGGAGGTAGATGCTGCATACTGTCACTTCCATAGCAAGGGAGATTCGGAGAGTGATCACTTGGAGATCAGAAACTATATTAATATGTTTATGATATATGTTGCTTCGTGCGAATAACGCCACACCTCCACTAGCCCGATCAAAGAATGGCTTGTCGGTACGATATATATCGTACCCACGAAGCCTCGGGTTGTCAGTTGTGCGGAAGTGGGTCTCTTGCAAACACAAGATGGGGGGATGCAGGGAAGATATTTGTTTAATTTCCTCTAAACGAGCAAAGAAACCCCTACAATTCCATTGTAGCAGCGACATTATTTATCAATATAAAGTTTAATAATCCTCGCAATTCATAACATTATCTTTTAAAAATAAAAATTGATTGAGGCCCTTTATAGGCCCTCTTGCTTTTACCAATCTCTCGTGGACCTCCCGCTTCAGGAGAGGTTTTTGATTTATCCTGGAGAGACATGGTCGTTGGGTCTTTGCGCGAAGGCTTTGTTAAGGCCTTCGGCGCTTTATTTACATTAGTTTTTTTTCCGGCGGTCCCTCGATGGTCCTTTCTCAAGGCACCAGTGGGGATCGCCTTTGCGGTGTCAACTGTTTTACCACTCATCCCAACCTCCGGATTCCCAAAGGCGGGATTGAGTGGCTCTACACCGGCCTCACGTAGTTTTTTTTTTTCGCCCCGAGGAGGGCTCGGCGGTGGGGCCCGAGGAGGACTCCTAGGGTGTACAGGTGGTGGAGGTGGCCTCTTTGGAGGCGTCGCCTCCCGTAATAATTTCGGCGACATAGTTGGGTGAGATGTATGACTATAAGTGTCTCGAGAAGGACCAATGGCACGGGTCGTGAAGAAGTCTTTGAGATATTAACTCCTCAATGACAGTTAGGACAATTTATATTTTGGGTCACAATTTGACTGTAGGAAGTCTGAAATACCGGAGCTTGTAGTGAATTATACTCTTTGCGGGCCTGGGCATAGGGGATCTTCTTTTCTGTTTAGATCTCCAGGATTCTTTTCTCCAACTTCCAGTTCGGACAGGACCGAGACCAAACAGAATGTGGACCCTTGCAATTTACGCAGAATTTAGGAGACTCGCACGGTGTGTCATGAGCCTCCCGTCCACAATCTGCACAGGTAGGCTTACCACGGCATCGCAGCTTTGTATGCCCAAATTCCTGGCACTGAAAACAGCGCCAAGGGTTGGGGACATTTAGCCGAACTCTAAGCACGCGGAAGCCAGCTCGGACCTCCTTTGGTAGAGTAGAAGTCGCAAACGTTAATATATACGTGTCGGTTTTCTTTACTACATCATCCTTTTGGTGGTGATTCTATATACTTCGGTGACATGTTGAGGGGAAAGCTCCTCACAGATATCCTCAATGCTCACGCAGTCGAGGTCATAGCAAGTGACCACTCCTTTGCAAACGTTGAGGAACCTGTGCGGTTCCACCTTCACATTTATATGGTTCGAGGGGCTCAACGGTATCTCAGTTATTGCCATTATTTTAGCAGTCTGGATGTCAATGTCAGTCTGGATTAATATCGTGCCATCACGCAGTTTTCTAATTGAAACTCCAGACTCTGCAGCTCCACTTATCACTCTTTCAAGGATAAATGGGCTGACACGTTTGAGGTTCTCGCTTTAATCCACTCGAGACATTACCAGAAAGCGAGGCTAAGGCCTCACTACTTCCTGGATTTTTTCCAATTCAGGGCTGGACGGCCTTACCCGTTTCCGCCGCTTATCAGTATTACGGCCCTGTGAGTTGCCAGCGTGCTTTGGCAGTACGGTGCCAGCGGACAGTAAGTTGTCAGCAGCGACAAAAGATGCGGCCATGCCATTTTTGGGGACAACCTACACAGTACTCGGATCGTAGACCCAGGGTGATCCAAGTTGGTTCTACCACATATGGCCCTGTTAACTGTCCCGACGAGAGGCCCCATACGACGCTAGACATGACAACCTTCGCATATGGCATCGCCGAGAGAGAGGTCATCGCAGCAAGTGGGTGTAGGAAAGTGCCAATTTTACGTCCGGGCCCTCGTGAACGCAACCGTTCTTTTCTCAAAGTAGGGTACCCAGTTATTTTCATCCCAAAGGCCCTTTTACTAAGATATTACAACCGGCGCACTTTCACTCAGGAGCTCAAAGCAGTGGTATCCAATAATCGTCCAAGGAAAGCCGTGTCAGATGCCAAAGTCGTCAACGGGAAGGCCAAAAGTCTCTGTTCAGGACTGAACGGCAGGGGAGGGAAGAAAGAGGTAAGGAGAAAGAAAGCGAAGGGAGAAGAATAAAAAATGAGTGAAAGGGAAAGAAGAAAAAAGAAGGTGAAAGTGAAGATTTAGGATAGGTTTTTCTTGCACGAGGTACGTCTTGCACAGAAGCCTCCCCTTTTAGTCGCCTCTTTTGACAAGTAGGGGTTTCTGCGGGACTATTCTAAACCCCGTCCCACATAGGGGAGTTACAAATGGATAGAAGAGAAAGAAAGACGAAATAGGATGAAGGGGTAATAGGAGTGCGAGTTACAAATGGACAGAAGAGAAAGAAAGACAAAATAGCACTGAATAGACAGAGGGGGATCTGCCTGACGCCAGTTGAGTGTGTCCTCAGGTGAGAAGACCGGTAGAGCAAGGATTCCTGTGTAACTAGGTGCTATGGCAGAAGACGTATGTAGAAAACTGTAGTATGCAGGGGCAGTAATAATAGGATATTAGGGTAGGGGTAGTAAATTTAGATTAGGGATTAGTAGTTAGTGTTAGTAAGTAAGATAGGATAAGGATTGAACAAGATTGGTATGCTAGAAGTAGGCTGGAAGCTACATCCAGTAGGGCGCCTCCCCAGGTGGCAGATAGGGGAATGCTTATCGCCGCCACTCAGAGCCACGACTCTGCAAACATTGTCTCAGGCGGTCGTGGAGCTAAGGGGCGGTGAAGGGTACCGGGGAAATAAAATACACGGGGCGGACCAGTAGCGAAGAGAGAAGAAAGAGGAACAAAAGCAAGTAAGATATTTACCATGAATATAAAATTAATATATAAAAAAAAAGAACTGGAGGTAATCTCTGAGATAATGAATATGATGTATGAGGAAACAAGGGCTTGGATTTAATATAAGGTGCCAGGCCAATAGAAGAAAGGCTGGTAAAAAAAAACAATATCCCTATTTTCTTCGTATCGAAACCGGAGACGTCGATCCCGGTGGCCGGAGCTACGTCTGTGACCGAAGGAAGTGACGGAAGGGCACCGCCGCGAGCAGAGCCCGGGTACAAAGCACGGACCGAGCGGCCGGTCGCCGCGATCTCTACAGATCTCGGCGGCCGGCGGGACAAGCGCGGGTAAACGGCGGTAGGGGCCGACGATACCTTAGGGTAGAGGGAAGCCCCCCGCGTCGATCCCGTACGAATTCGGACGGAAAGAGTAGATTCTCACAGCAACTCTGCCTGGACTCCCGGACGGGGCTGGCGGTTGTGGGGGTGGCTGTAAAGACGTCCCACAGCGGTTCGCCAAGTTCGCGAGGATCAGCCGGTCGTAAGCCCGGATAAAAGAGGAACGTTGGGAGGGAGTTTGTCGCCCCGACCTTAAAAGATCGCCCGGACAAAACCCGGCGCACCGGGTCCCACCCCAAAGGGTGGTTAGATGGGAGTAGTCAACCCTCTGTAAAATTAACATCGGACAATACCCAGCGAACTGGGTCCTGGTGGGTTGGGAAGGGTGGAGCCAGCCCTTCCCGCAAAACAAACGGGGCTTATCCCGAACATCTGGGATACAGTCCACTCAGAGCCTGGGACCCGCCCCAGAGTTCCCGGAATCAACGGTAGGAGTGGACAATGCCCGGCGATCCGGGCCCCAAGTTGGGTTGGGGAGGGAAGAGTCAACCCTCTCCGCAAAACAATCGGGACTTATCCAGAACATCCGGAATAGTCCACTCGGAGCTCAGGGTTCGCCCGGGGTTCCCGGTTCGCCGGTCAGAGAGTGGACTTCCCCCTCGATAGGGTGGTGGGGGAGTGTGGTCGACTCCCTTGCTGGAATACGGGACTACAGGTGTAACAGCTCGCATTGGGGGGAGAGGTCACAGAAACTGCTCGGTGAGACCGGCCCTCGGGAAGCTGTGGAAGGGGCTCCGTAAGGGGCACCTGTTGTGGCGACCTGGCGGTCTGCACAACCTCACTGGGGGTAACTCTGGGGGGGCTAGGCTAGCGTGGTCCAGACCACCGAAACTCTGTGAGGACGGGCCCATTGCCTGATTAAGCGTGGGTCCTTTGCGTAACTGTGTGCTTTCGGGGAAGTAGGAGGCGAAGGGCGAGGGGTGCATCCGCCTCTCCGGATTGCCGGGAACGGCGGGTGGTGGAAGAGACCTTGAAACCTGATGTGGCTGTTGCACTGAAGGGGACCTCTTGGGTGGAAACGCCCCGGAGAACCCATGACGACCGATTACCCCTTGGCTACGAGCGTTGTTCTGGTGGGGGGTCGTTGAAACTAACGCTCCATCCATGCCAGAGGGGGCGGTCCGATGTAAGAGACGGCCCCCCGAACCCACTCTCTTTATCAATAATCATGGCTACAATTAAATCAGATGTTACTTGTGCCAATAATTGTGATAGAGTTGAAAATGAGCAAACCGAAGGCGAGAGAATTGAGATAGGAGAGGTGGAGGGCAAGTGGAAGCTTGCAAAGGTGAGGGTGAAAAAGTTGACGGATGATAGGAGCGAAAGCGGTGGGACAAGTCGGGCGAGTAGAGGAAGGAGGGAGAGGTGGATGGAAATAGAAGGTAGGAGGAAGGGTGTGTTGTCGTCGACAGAGAGCGAGGAGGAAGTGGAGATGATGGAGGAAAGAGCGGGAAAACGGAAAGGTGGAGACAGTGGGGAAAAGGTTGTGATAGAAAAGGTAAAGAAGACGAGGAAGGAGGTGGGCGAAGAAGGTGTGGCAAGTGCCATGGAAGTGGTGAACAGGGAAGAAGACCCGAGGGCAAGGTATATTGAATGCCAAAACCTAATAGAGTCGGTGATGGCACAGGTAGGTAGGAATAGAGGGATCTACAAGCCGGCAATGGATAAGGTAACCGGAGCCATGGCCGAAATGCGGAAGATAGCATTTGCGGCTATGGATCAGGTTATAGGGATGAAAGGCAGGCTTGAGGAAAGGGAGGAGGTGGTAAATGCCATTAGGGTATCGACGAAGGCGAGGAGGTTGGACGGGGGCGGGATGACCGCCGCAGATCTGGTGGGCTTCCCGCCCTTGCCAACTGCTAGGAAGGCAGGTGGTAAGGGGACTCCTCCGCAGCCCAGAGGTGAACAGAAAGAAGGTGTGGTGATTGTAAGGGCGGCGGGGGAGCCCAAGACAGGGGCTAAGGTAAGAGAGGAGCTAGAAGGTGCGGTGAAACCGAAGGAGATAGGGGTTAAAGTTAAGATGGTTAAAAATATCCGTGATGGCGTGGTAGTGATGGTGGAAAATGAGGATCAGGCGAAGAAACTGGTTGAGAGTGAGGTTATGACGGAGAAGGGTCTGGTGGCAGAAAAGCCGGGGTTGAAGAAACCTAAAATAATAATATATGATGTGCCGATTGAAGGCACAGCGGAGGCGTTGATAGGCGAGATCCATCACATGAATATGGTGGACTCGGAGGTAGGGATCGAAGAGTTTAGAAAAGAGTTTATCAGAGTTAAGGAGTTAAGAACTGTAGGTAGGGATGATAGAAGTAAGTGGGTGATGGAGTGCAGCCCGCGAGTCAGGAATAGACTCGTGAGCTTAGGCAGGTTGTATATTGGTTGGTTAAGTTGTAGAGTAAGGGATTACACTGACGTAACCAGGTGCTACAAATGTCAAGGGTATGGACATATAGGTAGGGCGTGTAACAGGGAATTAGCCTGTAAGAAGTGTGGCGGGCGCCATGATGTTACGAGGTATAAGTCTCAAGGGAAAGGTACTTGTGTAAACTGCCGCAGAGCTGGCAGAAGTGACAAGCACGAGGTAACGGACAGAAAATGTATGGCATACAGTAGCGCACTAAAGGTGGCGATACAAAGGACGGACTATGGCGGTTAAAATAGGGCAGGTAAATGCTGGGAGATCGAGGGTAGCGATGGCGGAGCTGGAGAAGGTTGTAGAGGAGAAAGGAATTGAGGTAATGGCGGTGCAAGAGCCGTACAGTGTCGGAGGTGTGGTGAGGTTTGGGCGAGGTAGAGTATTCTGTGTGAGTGAGGAAGGTGAAGAAGTGTGGGCAGCGATCGTGGTAACGAACAGTAAACTAGAGGTACTTAGACTAAGTCAATGGTCGGACACGAGGTGTGCGGTCGTAAAGGTTGGACCACCATTAGACATAGTAGTGGTAGCTAGTTACTTTAAGTATAACGAGGATGTTGGTATACATGCGGCGAAAATCGAGAGAATTGTGAGAGGTGTTGGTAATGGTAGAATAGTTGTGTGTGCAGATGTCAATGCGCGATCTCGACTCTGGCACGATCGGTTGCAGGATGCGAGGGGTCGGGTTGTGGAAGACTTGATCATGGCATGTATTATTATTATTATTGTGGTTTATAGGCCCATCGACACAATGAGGTCATTAGGGCCGTGACATTTAAAAATACAGTAAAAAAAATGGATATACACCCAAATTTTAGTGATACCCCTGCTAATAAAAAACCACATGTGTATGCACTAAATTAAAAATACAGAACAAACATTTTAAAATATATTAAGTTTGTAAAAAGACAAAACAAACATATTAAAATATAAAATGATAAAACAAATAAAACAGACATGTTAAAGCGTACTAAAAGACGTGTTAAAAAGACAAAACAACATATTAAAGTACACTAAAAATGTTAAAAATACTCTCAATATGAGAAAAAATCCAAATGAGCCACTTTATAAAAGTGACTTAGATGGCATTAAAAAGATCCGCCTGGCGTATAAAACGGAGTAAACAAATAACTCCATCGGCGCTATCGCGTAGTAAAAAACGTAGGTCACCTTTAAAATCAAGAGCCAGGCGGATAGGGGCATATTTACGACACTCCACCAAAATGTGGTACACACTAAGGGGAGCATCGCAAAATTCACACACTAGAGGTGTATCCCCTCTTAATAAAAAGCCATGGGTTAGAAATGTATGCCCGACGCGGAGTCTCGTCACGATGACCTTCTCTCTTCTACACTTTCGTATAGAAGAGGGCCACCGTTACACACCGTCCCTTATGGACCTCAGCTTGTTCTGAGCAGGAGTCGAAACCCACTGCTCGTGCCAGGTGCGTAAGACCCCACGCCGAACATAACCCTTTAGATCTAAAAACATGACACCCAAACTAGCCTCCGGAGGCAGGCGTGCTGCCTCCTTGGCCGCCTGGTCCGCCAGTTCATTCCCTGAGAGGCCGGCATGACCAGGAATCCAGCAGAAGGCGAGCTGGGTGTGTAATGAATCGATTTTTAAAATTTGCTCATGTATCATCTGCACAATGGGATTCCAGGAGTAGAGAGTGGACAATGCCAACAGAGCACTCATGGAATCCGTGCAGATGAGAACAGAACGGTGACACTTACGATAAACAAAACACAGAGATTTAAAAATGGCGTATAATTCAGCCGTAAAAACACTGGATTCCCCAGGTAGACCAAATTTAAAATTGTTTCCCTCCACAACAAATGCGCATCCCACGGAGGTCCCACACTTGGAACCATCCGTATAGATGCGCTCAAAGCCCTGAAATCGAGTGGAGAGGAGTTCATTAAATGTCCTCTCATATATAATCGGCGGGGTCATCGCTTTAGGGTACTTGGCAAGATCAAAATGGCATTGAGGTAGGCGTATCTTCCAGGGAGAAACTCGACCTGGGGATGTGGGGATAGCCTTTGGCAGGACTATCCCACACGTGTCGAAAACCGATAGCATCCTGATCCCAACCGGCCTTGTACTACGCCATTTGGTTTCATACAAGACACGGTTAGGGGGATGAAAGACAGGGCGGTAGGCAACATGCTCTGGCATACAGTGCAGTTTCGACACATAAGATGCCAGGAGATAGGACCGCCGGTAAGAGAGAGGGGGCTCACCGGCGTCGGCACAGATGCTGACGACTGGACTAGTGCGAAAAGCACCGGTAGCCAGTCGAATGCCAGCATGGTGGACACTATCCAGCATCTTTAACGCCGAGGGTCTCGCCGATCCATAAACGAAACTGCCGTAGTCTAGTTTAGATCTTACCATGGCCCTATACAGGCGCATCAAGATTTCCCTATCAGCACCCCAGGACCGACCGCTAACAACTTTGAGCAGGTTTAGTGCTTTTATACACCTCGCTTTCAGGTCTTTGATGTGGGGGATCCAAGTTAATTTAAAATCAAATAAGAGTCCCAGAAACCTTACGGTCTCTGAGACTGGTAAAACAACGTGGTTCATTAAAATACTGGGGCTTGTTGTATTCCGCGTAATCTGTGGAAGTGGACGACCGTCGTCTTGACTTTAGAGAAGCGAAAGTCATTTCGCGATGCCCACGACCACAGATTGTTTACAGATAGTTGTATCTGCCGTTCAGCCCTGTGGAGACTTGACGAACTGCAATAAATTGCGTAGTCATCCACAAAAAGGCATGAACGGACAGGTAGCCGCACGTTGTCCACAATGCCATTTATTGCGATGGCGAACAACGTACAGCTCAGAGTACTACCCTGAGGCACCCCATTTTCTTGAATAAAATCATCGGATAAGGTGTTGTTTAACCTTACCCGGAAGTGTCTATCTGACATAAAATTAGATATAAAAACAGGGAGGTTCCCTCGGAACCCCCAATTAAAAAGTGTTTTTAAAATGCCGTACCGCCATGTGGTGTCGTACGCCTTCTCCAAATCAAAGAAAACTGCCAAAAGATGATGTTTGTGGAGAAAGGCGTCACGAACCGCTGTCTCGAGACGGGCTAGATGATCCATCGTAGATCGGTTACGGCGAAAACCACATTGAATATTTGATAATAGATTGCGGGATTCTAAATACCATATTAATCGTTTATTTATCATTTTTTCCAAAATTTTGCATACACAACTAGTTAAGGCTATCGGTCTATAACTAGTTGGTTCTAATTTATCTTTGCCACTTTTATGTATTGGTATTACGGTTGCTTGCCTCCATAGTGATGGGAATTGATGAGATCCCCAAACACTATTATAAAGGTCCAAGAGATATGTCTGTCCAGCAGGAGGTAGCTGGCGCAACATATCGTAGTGGATGTCGTCGGGACCGGAAGCTGTGTTGCCCGCCTGAGACAGGGCATAGGTCAATTCATCCATTGTAAAGGGGGAGTTGTAATCCTCCCCCGGCTCTGACCAAAGTCAATAAAATGGCGCTCTATGTTCCGCTTAAGCGCTGCAAACTCGTTAGAGTAGCTTGCAGTGCTAGAAATAGCGGTGAACATAGAGCCCAATACATTGACGACCTCCACAGGGGAGGAGACAAGCGAACCGTTTGACATAAGGGCAGGTATATTATTACTGGTATTTTTGCTACTACGTAATTTACGAATTTTGTCCCAAACCTTAGTTGTGGGAGTGGAAATAGTAAGGGTAGAAATAAACTGTCTCCAAGACTCTCTTCTGCTTTCACGAATGATACGGCGAGCTCGAGCACGTAGAATCCGGAAAGACTCCTGATTCTCCAAAGTAGGACGTCGATGGAAGAGACGTAGGGCCCTTCGACGGTCATAAATAGCCAACCGACACTCCTCGTTCCACCAGGGAACAGGTCGGTGGCGCGGATGTGGCGAGGATTTAGGGATGGATTCCCTCGCCGCCATGATGACCATCGAAGTAAAATAGCCAACATTAACATCGACGTCAGCAGAATTGGTTTCATGAAATACGGCGAGCTCGCGGAATTTATTCCAGTCAGCACGTTTGAGCACCCATTGGTGTATCCGTGCTGAACTTGGAGGATCTTGGAATGAGGAAAGCAGAATGGGAAAGTGATCGCTGCCACATAGGTCCGAATGAACCTCCCAAAGGAAGTTGGCAGCAATTCCGGGGCTACATAGAGTAAGGTCGATGGCAGAGGATACACCATTGAAGGTGGAGAAGTGTGTCTGGGTCCCGGTGTTCATTAACACCAGGTTTCCCGAGACAAGAATATCCTCTACCATCCTCCCACGGGCGTCTGTAAAATTAGAGCCCCACACCAGGTTATGAGCGTTAAAATCCCCAAGATGATATAGGGGGCGGGAAGTTGTATAAAGAGGGCCTCTAGGCTCCACTTTGAAACACGCTCACCTGGTGGGAGGTAGATGAAGCATACGGTTACTTCAATAGGAAGGGAGACTCTGACAGCAATCACTTGGAGATCAGATATAATATTTACAGATTTATGATATATATTGCTACGTGCAAATATAGCCACACCTCCGCTAGCCCGATCAAAAGTGGGCTTGTCGGTACGATATACATCGTACCCACGAAGTATCGGGTTGTCAGTTGGGCGGAAGTGGGTCTCCTGCAAACACAAGATGGAAGGATGCAGGGAAGAAATTAGTAGTTTAATTTCCTCTACACGAGCATATAAACCCCTACAATTCCATTGTAGTAGAGACATTAAGTACAAATATAAATTTATTCATCCACGCAATCCATATCACTATCTCTTAAAACTAAAAATTGGTTAATGACCTTTTTAGGTCCTCTGGCCTTGCCAAGTCTCTCCTGGACCTCTCGTTTCAAGAGAGGCTTTTGTTTCTCCAGTAGAGATTTGGGGGTTGATTCTGAGCGCAAAGGCTTTGTTACAGCCTTCAACGCTTTTTTGTGATGATTATTGTCGGCGACACCTCGCTGGACCTTCCTCCAGGCACCAGCAGGACTCGCCTTTGCAGCCTCACCCATTTTGCCACCCACTCTAACCTCCGGTGACCCAGAGACCAGAGCGGACGAACCAACAACGCCCGCAAGTTCTTTTGTTTCCCGAGGTGGGCTCGGGGGAGGTCCCCGAGGCGGGCCCAGGGGAGGTCCCCGAGGCGGGCTCGGGGGTGGTCCCCGAGGCGGGCCCGGGGGAGGTCCCCGAGGCGGGCTCGGGGGTGGTCCCCGAGGCGGGCCCGGGGGAGGTCCCCGAGGCGGGCCCGGGGGAGGTCCCCGAGGCGGGCTCGGGGGAGGTACCCGAGGAGGGCTCCTCGGGGGTACAGGTGGGGGAGACGACCTTTGTCTAGGTTTCGCCTCTCCAAGTAATTTAGGCGCAACCGTAGTTGGCGCGTTAACATTAAGGATGTCTCGAGTAGAGACCAATGGCACAGGTCGCGTGGGCGTCTTTGCGAGATTAACTGCGCAGTGACAGTTGGGGCAGTTAATGTTCTGGCTTACAATTTGGCTGTAGGAGGTTTGGAATACCGGAGCCTGACTAGATGCGTATTCCTTACGTGCCTGGGCATATGAGATCTTCTTTTCAGTTTGTATCTCCAGGACTTTTTTCTCTACCTTCCATTTCGGACAGGCCCGAGACCAGGCGGAATGCGGACCCTTGCAGTTTACGCAGTACTTAGGAGACTCACATGGTGTTTCGTGAGCCTCCTGTCCACAATCCGCACAGGTTGGCTTGCCACGGCATCGCAGCTTCGTATGCCCAAATTCCTGGCACTGAAAACAGCGCCGGGGGTTAGGGACATACGGCCGGACCCTGAGCACGTGGAAACCTGCTCCGACCTCCTTTGGAAGGGTAGGAGTCGCAAAAGTAAGGATATACGTGTCAGTTTTTTCTCTTGTCCGTTCTTTTTTGTAAAAATGCGGTACACTTCGGTGACATGCTGAGGGGAAAGTTCCTCACAGATATCCTCAATGCTCACGCAGTCGAGGTCATAGCAAGTGACCACTCCCTTGCAAACATTGAGGAACCTGTGAGGCTCCACCTTCACCGGTATATGAGACGTATTGCTCAACGGTATTTCCGAGATTGCCATAACTTTTGAGGACTGAATATCTGTCATTGTTTGTATCATTATCGTGCCATCACGCAGTTTTCTTATTGATACGTCACACTGTGCTGCGCCATTTATCACTCTTTCGAGGATAAATGGGCTTACTCGCTTCAGACTTTCGTTGTTTTCTACTCGAGACATTACCAGGAAGCGGGGCTGGGGCCTCACCACTTCCTGGATTTTTTCCAATTCAGGGCTGGACGGCCTTACCCGTTTCCGCCGCTTATCAGTATTACGGCCCTGTGAGGGGCCGGGCAGTGAGTTGCCAGCGGGCAGTACGGTGCCAGCGGACAGTAAGTTGTCAGCAGCGACAAAAGATGCGGCCATGCCATTTTTGGGGACAACCTACACAGTACTCGGATCGTAGACCCAGGGTGATCCATGTTGGTACTACCACATATGGCCCTGTTAACTCTCCCGACGAGAGGCCCCATACGACGCTAGACATGACAACCTTCGCATAGGGCATCACCGAGAGAGAGGTCATCGCAGCAAGTGGGTGTAGGAAAGTGCCAATTTTACGTCTGGGCCCTCGTGAACGCAACCGGTCTTTTCTCAAAGTAGGGTACCCGGTTATTGTCATCCCTAAGGCCCTTCTACTATGATATTACAACCGGCGCACTTTCACTCAGGAGCTCAAAGCAGTGGTATCCAATATTCGTCCAAGGAAAGCCGTGTTAGATGCCAAAGTCGTCAACGGGAGAGCCAAAAGTCTCCGTGCAGGACTGAACGGCAGGGGAAGGGAAGAAAGAGGTAAGGAGAGAGAAAGCGAAGGGAGAAGAATGAAAAAAAGGGATTGAAAGGGAAGGAAGAAAAAAGGAGGTGAAAGGAAAGATTTAGGATAGGTTTTTCCTGCACGAGGTACGTCCTGCACAGAAACCTCCCCTTTTAGTCGCCTCTTACGACAAGCAGGGGTTTACTGCGGGACTATTCTAAACCCCGTCCCGCAGGGGGGATCATGGCATGTAATATGGTGATTGTTAATGAAGAAGGTCAGGAGTAGACCTTCGAAAACACGCGGGGTATGAGGTCCAACATCGATGTGACGTTGGCCTCTAGAAATGTAAGAGCGGAAGAGTGGAGAGTGGATGGAGATGCGATCGAGTCCGATCACAAGTTGATCACGTTCATGGTAGCCGATAGGAGTGTCAGAGGAGAAGTAGCGGAGAGAGTGGAAGAGTATGCGAGGTATGATGTTAGAAATGCGAATTGGGTGCGTTTTTGCGAAGCGTTGGAAGGTATGACCGACAGAAATCTGGAGGAGGTGGTTGGAGTGGAAGGGAAAGCTAAAGAACTGCAGGAGAGGATCCTCCGTGCTGGAGAGGCGAGTATGCGCAAGATAGGCAGGAGAAAAAATGACTGGTGGACCAGGGAACTTACTGGTCTCAAAAGGGTTAAGAACAGACTTAGAAGAGCGTGGCAGGCAAGGAGGTATCGAGGAGAGGAAGAGAGAGAGGTGGAAGAACGGAAGGAAAGGTATATTAGGGCAAGAGATGAATACAAAAGGATGGTGAGGCAGGAGAAAGGAAAGGCGTGGAAAAGATTGGCGGAAGGTGAGACGGAGGAACCGTGGGGTAAAGTGTATAAGGTCGTAGCTGGGAAGTGTAAGCATAGCACGATACTCAGCGGTTTAGAGAAGGAAGGCGGAGGATACACGGCGGATGTGGAGGAAACGGTGGAATTGCTTCTCGAAGGGCTGTTGCCGGACGATGTGGTAGAAGGAGAGAGGCAATGTCACCATGATACCCGGAGAAACGCGAGTATCCCGAGCGAAGGTGAGGATATGGTGAGAGTGACGGAGGAGGAGGTGAGAAAGGCGGTAAGAAGGATGAGGAATAGGAGAGCGCCGGGAGAGGATGGCATTAAGGCGGAAATGGTCAAGGCAGGATTTGAGGTTATGAAGGACAAGTTGGTTGAAATATTGAACGATATGATGGATGAAGGTGTGTTTCCGGAGGTGTGGAAACGTGGCGAACTTAGGGTGTTCTTAAAGGGGACGGGTAAGTCCCCGAGTAAGCTTAAGTCCTACAGACCAGTAACTCTACTGCCAATCATGGGTAAGGTAGCGGAGTGTGTGATTGCTAATAGATTGAGTATGTATTTAGATGGAATAGGCTTCTTTAGTGAGAAGCAATATGGGTTTAGGAAAGGCTTAAGTACGGTGGATGCTCTAAGGCAGATGGGTAGAGAGGTAGATGAGAGCGAGGAGAGGTATGTGCTCGGGATGTTTCTTGACATCTCGGGCGCATTTGACAACGCGTGGTGGCCAAGAGTGTTGGAGGTGCTAAGAGAGGTGAGATGCCCCAGAAATCTGTGGAAAGTGATTGAGGATTATTTTAAGAATAGAAAGGTATCGCTAAGAATGGAGGGGGTGGTGAAGACCAAGACCCCAACAAAAGGGTGCCCCCAAGGTTCGGTGCTAGGGCCACTATTGTGGAACGTAGTGTTTAATGACATCCTGAACAGAGATTATGGGGAAGGTGTGAGTATAACCGCATATGCGGACGATGCGTTGGTATTGGTAAAGGCGGACACAAGACGGGAACTAGAGTACAGAGCGGAGGTAACGATGAGAGAGGTGCTAGTGTGGGGTGATAGAAATAAGATGGTCTTCTCATACGACAAAACAGGTATCATGATGTTGAAAGGGGAGTTGAGTCGTAGGAGGAGCCCGAGAGTACTGATGGGCGAAAGGCTGGTGAAGTATGAGGAAAGTGTAAGATATCTTGGAGTATGGATAGGTGAAGGGATGATGTACTTTAGACATGTAAGAGAGTTGAGTGAGAAGGTGATAGGGGTATATATGAAACTGGCGAGACTGGCGAAAGCGAATTCAGGGTTTAGCTGTAAGACGCTCGAGGTGATGTACAGAGGCATCGTGGAGTCGATCATAACTTATGGTAGTGAGCTATGGGGCAAGGTGGTTCGGAAGGTATATATGAGGTATCTGAGGAGGACTCAGCGAACGATACTGCTGGCGGCAACAAAGGCATACAGGACGGTATCGCACGAAGCGCTACCGGTCCTGGCAGGGGTGCTGCCAGTAGACTTGTTGGTGAAGGAAAGAGTGTTGAGGAGGGAAGATAAAGAAAGAGGTATTGGAAAGAGGGAGAATAAGTCTAGAGTAAGAGAGGTGGTGATGGAGGAGTGGCAGAGGAGGTGGGAGAGTGTCGAGACGGGCAGGGAAACATATAGGTACCTTCCGGACGTGAGAGAAAGGATGAGGAAGAAGTGGTTAAGAGTCGATCACTACACGACGCAGGTACTAAGCGGTCATGGAGATTTTGCAGGGAAGCTGAGGAGCTTTGCGCTGGTTGAAGCAGGAGAGTGTGAGGTATGTGGTGTAATTGAGGATGCCTGGCACTCGGTAGCGGAGTGCCAGAGATTCGAGTATGCGAGAGTAGAGATGGTGAGAGTTTTGGCGGAGAGAGGATTGGGATGGGAAAGAAGGAGTATGGTGGAGAGTGAAGGGGTCTACGCGGCATTTACCAGGATGGTAGGGGAGATAGGTAGAAGGAAGGAGAGACTTGGGGGTAGGCAGGGCAGATGAAGGGAGGGAGGATGGAGAGCCCGACGCTGAGATCCGGTAACGGTGATCGGTGCTTGGGCTAGGGGTATACGGAGAATGGGTGGCCCGACGCTGCTTCTGGAACCGAGAGGGGAGAGAACGCAGCGCTTGGGCTACTGGAGATGAGAAAGAAACCGAGATGAGGGCCCAATGCCTGTCTCTGATCCCGAAGTGTAAGGGGGATGAGGCTGGCACTTGGGCCAAAATGAAACCGTGATGCGGGCCCGATGCCTGTCTTAGATCCCGAAGTGTAAGGGTGACGAGGCCGGTACTTGGGCCAAAATGGGAGGCGGTTCGAACACCGTGGTGGGTACCTCCTCGTGGTCCCCGCTGGGCAACGGGAGACTGGGCGAATGCCGGGCATGTCAAGTGCCTGGTGTGAGCCGGGTCTGCCGGCTAAACCCCACCTCCCCCTAGTGGTGTACACCCACTGCAAGGGGGGCCTCCAACTCTCACATGCGGGTGCTAGCATATGTGGGGGGTTTTCCCGGGCTGATGTTCTCTGGGTTAGTGGTAGCACTGTGGAAGGCCACTGAGCCCAGGTACAGTGTAGCTGAAAGTCCCCTTCGGGGGGGAGCTCTTAGGAGTTTCGGAGGATTCGAATGTCCCTACCTAGCGGGCTAAACCCCACCTCCCCCTAGTGGTGTACACCCACTGCAAGGGGGGCCTCCAACTCTCACATGCGGGTGCTAGCGTATGTGGGGGGTTTTCCCGGGCTGATGTTCTCTGGGTTAGTGGTAGCACTGTGGAAGGCCACTGAGCCCAGGTACAGTGTAGCTGAAAGTCCCCTTCGGGGGGGAGCTCTTAGGAGTTTCGGAGGATTCGAATGTCCCTACCTAGCGATAAGGTGGCAGGAGCTCTGTCGGAAATGCGATGTATAGCGTTTGCGGCAATGGATAAGGCGATCGAAGCGAAAGGTAGACTGGATGAAAGGGAGGAGCTAATGGGTGCCATAAAGGAAACCAAGACGGTATGGGGTAGGAGGCCGGAAAGGGGAGAGGAGCAAAGGGTAGAACAGGTAGGGTTCCCTCCCCTACCGGCTGCTAGGAAGGCAGGGAATAGGGCCCCACAGCTGCCTTCAATAGGTAAGGGTAGGCAGGAAAGTATGGTGATAGTGAAGGCAGCTGGGGAGCCCAAGGCGGGGGCAGAAGTTAGAAAGGAGATGGAAAAGGCGGTGACTCCAGGAGTCCTAGAGGTAAAGGTTAAAAGCGTAAGGAATGTTAGGCAGGGAGTACTAGTAACGACGGAGACGGCGGAGCAGATGGAAAGGCTGATGGTGAGTCAGGAACTTAAAGATAAGGGGTTAACAGTGGAAAAACCAGGCAGGCGAAAACTGAAAATATTCATATATGATGTGCCAACAGAAGGCACATATGAGGCTCTGATAGGCGAGATCCACCACATGAATATGGTGGACTCGGAGGTAGGGCTGGAAGATTTTCGGAAAGAGTTTGTAAGGGTAAAGGAACTGAAGAACCAGTGGAGAGATGATAAGTGTAATTGGGTTATAGAGTGTAGCCCACGAGTCAGGAATAGGCTCGTGGGCCTAGGTAGGATGTATATTGGATGGTTGAGTTGCCGTGTAAAGGATTACACGGAGGTTGTAAGATGCTATAAGTGTCAGGGGTATGGACACTATGGCAGAGAGTGTATGAAGGAAATAGCGTGTAGGATGTGTGGCGGGAGACATGATGTGACTAGGTGCCCAAATAAGGGCAAAAGTACATGTGTAAACTGTAAGAGAGCCGGTAGAAACGATAAGCACGAGGTCACGGATAAGAGATGCGTTGCGTATGTGAATGCGTTGAAGGTGGCGATACAACGCATAGATTATGGTAATTAAGATAGGACAGGTAAATGCTGGAAGGTCGAAAGTGGTGATGGCGGAGTTGGAAAAGGTTGTAGAGGAGAAAGGCATTGAGGTGTTGGCGGTGCAGGAACCGTATAGTGTTGGAGGTGTGGTGAGGTTTGGGCGAGGTAGAGTGTTTTATGCGAGCGAAGAAGGAGAGGAAGTATGGTCGGTGATTGTGGTTATGAATAAGGAACTAGAGGTACTTAGACTAAGTCAATGGTCGAACACGAGGTGTTCGGTCGTAAAAGTTGGACCACCATTGGATTTGGTAGTGGTATCTAGTTATTTTAAGCATAACGAGGATGTAGGTATACATGCGGCGAGAGTGGAAAGAATAGTGAGAGAGGCAGGAAACGAAAGAATAATTGTGTGTGCGGATGTAAACGCGCGATCCCGACTTTGGCACGATCGGTTGCAAGATGCGAGCGGTGAGGTTGTGGAGGACTTGATCATGGTATGTAACTTAGTGGTAGTAAATGAGGAAGGTCAAGAGGAGACCTTCGAGAACACGAGGGGTATGAGGTCCAATATCGATGTGACGTTGGCCTCTAGAAATGTAATAACGGAGGATTGGAGAGTAGACGGAGGAGCGGTCGAGTCCGATCACAAGCTGATCACTTTTAGAGTAACCGGTCAAGATGACAGAGAAGGAAGAGCGGAGAGAGTGGGAGAGATGGCGAGGTATGATGTGAAAAGAGCGAACTGGGAACGCTTCCGTGAGGTGCTGGAAGGAGTGGATGAGGGAGTGGAAGTGATAGGAGCGCAGAGAAAGGCGGAAGTGTTGCAAGAAAGAATACTTCGAGCGGGAGAGGAAAGCATACCAAAAGTAGGAAAGAGGAGGAATAACTGGTGGACTAGGGAGCTCACTGGACTTAAAAGGTTGAAGAATAGGTTAAGGAGAAGGTGGCAAGTGACGAAGTATGGAGAGGATGGAAGAGAAGCAGAGGAACGGGAGGCAGAATACACGAGGGCGAGAGACGAGTATAAAAGGAAGGTTAGGCAGGAAAAAGGTAAAGCGTGGAAGAGGTTGATGGAAGGTGAAACGGAAGCTCCGTGGGGTAAAGTGTATAAGGTCGTAGCTGGAAAGTGTAAACCTAGCACGATACTCAGAGGATTGGAAAAGGAGGGCGGAGGATACAGTGCGGATGCGGAGGAAACGGTGGAGTTGCTTCTCGAAGGGCTATTGCCGGAAGACGTGGTAGAAGGAGAGAGGCAATGTCACCGAGATACCCGGAGAAACGCGAGTATCCCGAGCGAAGGGGAAGACATGGCGAGAGTGACGGAAGAGGAGGTTAGAAAAGCGGTGAGAAGGATGAGGAATAGGAGGGCGCCTGGAGAGGATGGTGTAAAGGCGGAAATGATTAAGGAAGGATATGAGTCAATTAAGGTAGCACTGGTTGATGTCATGAATAGTATGTTAGGGGAAGGTGTATTTCCGGAGGTGTGGAAAAATGGAGAGTTAAAGGTATTTTTAAAGAGGACGGGTAAATCCCGAGTAAGTTAAAATCGTATAGACCAGTGACTCTACTACCAGTTATGGGTAAAGTAGCGGAGAGAGTGATGGCGAGCAGGTTGTGTATGTACTTAGATGGTATAGGCTTCTTCAGCGAGAAGCAGTATGGTTTTAGGAAAGGTTTTAGTACGGTAGACGCCCTTAGGCAGATGGGAAGAGAGGTAGAGGAGTCAGAGGAGAGATATGTACTTGGGATGTTTCTCGACATCTCGGGTGCATTTGATAATGCGTGGTGGCCGAGGGTGCTTGAGGTACTAAGAGAAGCGAGGTGCCCCAGAAATCTGTGGAAGGTGATTGAGGACTATTTTAGAAATAGGAAGGTAACGCTAAGAATGGAGGGGGTGGTGAAAACCAAGACTCCAACGAAGGGGTGCCCCCAAGGTTCGGTGCTGGGACCACTATTATGGAATGTGGTGTTCAATGATTATTTCTAAATGGAGACTATGGTGTAGGGGTGAGTGTATGCGGATGATGCGCTGGTACTGATCAGGGCGAATTCGAGAGAGGCTCTAGAGAACAGAGCGGAGAGAGTGATGGGAGAAGTGCTGGAGTGGGGGAAGAGGAACAAACTAGTCTTCTCGTACGACAAAACAGGTGTGATGATGTTGAAGGGAGAGTTGAGTCGGAGGAGGAGACCAAGAGTTCCGATGCAAGGGAGATGGGTGAAGTATGAGGAGAGTGTTAAGTACCTAGGTGTTTGGATAGGGGAAGGTATGAGGTATTTTAAGCATGTAAGAGAAGTAAGTGATAGAGTGATAGGGGTGTACATGAAACTGGCGAGACTGGCGAAGGCGAACTCAGGTTTTAGCTGTAAGACGCTAGAGGTGATGTATCGTGGTATCGTAGAGGCGATCATATCCTATGGTTGTGAACTATGGAGCAAGAAGGAGAGGAAGGTACATATGAGGTTGTTGAGAAGGGTACAGAGAACGATCTTACTGGCAGCTACAAAGGCGTACAGGACGGTATCGCACGAAGCGCTACCAGTCTTAGCGGGGGTACTGCCAGTGGATCTGTTGGTAAGAGAAAGAGTGATGCGAAGAGAGGATAAGGAAAGAGGTATTGGAAAGAAGGAAAGTAAAGTAAGAGTAAGAGAGATGTTGTTAGATGAGTGGCAAGAAAGATGGGAGAATGCGGAAACGGGTAGAGAAACCTATAGGTACCTTCCGGATGTAAGAGAGAGGTTGAGAAAGAAGTGGTTGAGGGTTGATCACTATACGATGCAGGTGCTGAGCGGACACGGGGATTTTGCAGAGAAACTGAGAAGCTTTGCGCTGGTTGAGGCAGGGGAATGCGAGGTATGTGGAGTGAGCGAGGACGCCTGGCACTCGGTAGCAGAGTGTCAGAGGTTCGAGTATGCTAGAGTAGAGTTGGTACAAAACCTGGCGGAAAGAGGTCTAAGATGGGAAAGGAGGAGCATGGTAGAGAGTAAAGAGATCTTCGAGGTGTTTACCAGAATGGTTGGGGAGATAGGCAAGAGAAAGGAAAGGGATAGGAGAGGATTAGAGGGTAGGTAGGAAAGGAGGTGAGGAGAGTGAGGAGAGAAGAGCGTGACGCTGGAACCCGGAAACGGGGACCGGCGCTTGGGATGAGTTAAACTGGAGAATGGATGGCCCGATGCTGCTGATGGACTCGTAAGAGAAAAGAGGTAGCACTTGGGCTAAGAGAGTGAGTTAAAATCGGTATGAGGACCCGATGTCTGTCTCTCATCCTGAAGTGTAAGGGGGAGGAGGCAGGCACTTGGGTTAAGAATTGGTCTAAACCGGATTGAGGGCCCAATGCCTGTCTTGGATCCCGAAGTGTAAGGGTGAAGAGGCCGGTACTTGGGCCAAAAATGGGAGGCGGTTCGAACACCGTGGTGGGTACCTCCTCGTGGTCCCCGCTGGGCAACGGGAGTGGTGGTGAGTGCCGGGCATGTCAGTGCCTGGTGTAAGCCGCGCTTCTGGCTAAACCCCACCTCCCCCAGTAGTGTACACCCACTGCAAGGGGGGCCTCCAACTCTCACATGCGGGTGCTAACGTATGTGGGGGGTTTTCCCAGGTTACTGGTCCCAAGGTCTAGTGGTAGCACTGTAAAAGGCCACTGAGCCCAGGAACAGTGTAGCTGAAAGTCCCCAATGGGGGGGAGCTCTTCGGAACTTTCGGAGGATTCGGAATGTCCCTACCTAGCGCCGAGAGGGGAGAGAATGCAGCGCTTGGGCTACTGGAGATGAGAAAGAAACCGAGATGAGGGCCCAATGCCTGTCTCTGATCCCGAAGTGTAAGGGGGATGAGGCTGGCACTTGGGCCAAAATGAAACCGTGATGCGGGCCCGATGCCTGTCTTAGATCCCGAAGTGTAAGGGTGACGAGGCTGGTACTTGGGCCAAAATGGGAGGCGGTTCGAACACCATGGTGGGTACCTCCTCGTGGTCCCCGCTGGGCAACGGGAGACTGGGCGAATGCCGGGCATGTCAAGTGCCTGGTGTGAGCCGGGTCTGCCGGCTAAACCCCACCTCCCCCTAGTGGTGTACACCCACTGCAAGGGGGGCCTCCAACTCTCACATGCGGGTGCTAGCGTATGTGGGGGTTTTTCCCGGGCTGACGTTCTCTGGGTTAGTGGTAGCACTGTGGAAGGCCACTGAGCCCAGGTACAGTGTAGCTGAAAGTCCCCTTCGGGGGGAGCTCTTAGCAGTTTCGGAGGATTCGAATGTCCCTACCTAGCGAACTCTGCCTGGACTCCCGGACGGGGCTGGCGGTTGTGGGGGGGGGGTTGTAAAGTCGCCCCACAGCCGTTCGTCAAGCTCGCCAGGATCAGCCGGTCGTAAGCCCGGATAAAAGAGGAACGTTGGGAGGGAGTTTGTCGCCCCGACCTTAAAAGATCGCCCGGACAAAACCCGGCGCACCGGGTCCCACCCCAAAGGGTGGTTGGATGGGAGTAGTCAACCCTCTGTAAAATTAACATCGGACAATACCCAGCGAACTGGGTCCTGGTGGGTTGGGAAGGGTGGAGCCAGCCCTTCCCGCAAAACAAACGGGGCTTATCCCGAACATCTGGGATACAGTCCACTCAGAGCCTGGGGCCCGCCCCAGAGTTCCCGGAATCAACGGTAGGAGTGGACAATGCCCGGCGATCCGGGCCCCAAGTTGGGTTGGAGAGGGAAGAGTCAACCCTCTCCGCAAAACAATCGGGACTTATCCAGAACATCCGGAATAGTCCACTCGGAGCCCGGGGTTCGCCGGTCAGAGAGTGGACTTCCCCCTCGAAAGGGTGGTGGGGGAGTGTGGTCGACTCCCCTGCTGGAATACGGGACTGACACAGGTGTAACAGCTCGCATTGGGGGGAGAGGTCACAGAAACTGCTCGGTGGGACCGGCCCTCGGGAAGCTGTGGCAGGGGCTCCGCAAGGGGCACCTGTTGTGGCGACCTGGCGGTCTGCACAACCTCACTGGGGGTAACTCTGGGGGGGCTAGGCTAGCGTGGTCCAGACCACCGAAACTCTGTGAGGACGGGCCCATTGCCAGATTAAGCGTGGGTCCTTTGCGTAACTGTGTGCTTTCGGGGAAGTAGGAGGCGAAGGGCGAGGGGTGCATCCGCCTCTCCGGATTGCCGGGAACGGCGAGTGGTGGAAGAGACCTTGAAACCTGATGTGGCTGTTGTACCGAAGGGGACCTCTTGGGTGGAAACGCCCCGGAGAACCCATGACGACCGATTACCCCTTGGCTACGAGCGTTGTGCTGGTGGGGGGTCGTTGAAACTAACGCTCCATCCATGCCAGAGGGGGCGGTCCGATGTAAGAGACGGCCCCCCAAACCCCACTTTTTCTATCTCAAGTCATGGCTACATTTAAAGATAATCTTGTTTGTGCCAGTACGTGTGATGGAGGAGACAGGGAAGCGATCGAGAGCGAAAGGAGTGAGACAGGAGAGGTGGAGTGTAGGGAGTGGAAACTCGCTAAGGTTAGAGTAAGAAAGATGTCGATGGACAGGGAGGATGGAAGTGTGGCGAGAAGGCTGAGCAGGGCAAGGAGGGAAAAATGGAGTGAGAGCATGGGTAAAGGTAAGGAGGGAATGACGTCAACGGAGAGTGAAACGGAGGTCGAGATGGTCGAGGAAAGGGCAGGCAAGAGGAAAGGAGGTGATAGTGGAGAGAAAATGGTAGGGAAAGAGAAGGTGAAGAAAACAAAGAAGGAAATTGGAGAGGAAGGTGTGGCAAGTGCGCTGGAGACAGTGAGTAAGGTAATGGATCCAAGGGCGAGATTCATTGAGTGTCAGAGTCTAATAGAAACAGTGATGGCGCAGGCAGGTAGAAATAAGGGTATCTATAAGCCGGCAATCGACAAGGTGGCAGGGGCCCTAGCCGAGATGAGAAATATAACATTCTCGGCTATGGACCAGGTGATAGCATTAAGGGGTAGGCTAGAGGAGAGGGAGGAAGTGGTGGATGCCATAAGGGCAACAACGATGGGGAGGAGGTTGGACAGGGGAGAGAGGACCACCGCAGAATTGGTGGACTTCCCGCCCCTGCCAACTGCTAGGAAGGTGGTAAACAAGGGGTCCCCGCTGCTGCCCTCAGTCAAGGGTAGGCAGAAAGAGAGCGTGGTGGTAGTGAGGGCAGCAGGGGAGCCCAAGTCGGGAGAAGGAGTGAGAAAAGCGATGGAGGAAGCGGTGGTACCGAGAGAGATAGGTGTGAGAGTAAGGAGTGTTAAGAACATAAAGGAAGATGTGGTGGTGACGGTGGAAAACGAGGAGCAGGTTGAGAAACTAATGAGTAACACGGTGCTAACGGAGAAAGGGTTGATAGCAGAGAAGCCGGGCAGGAGGAAGCCCAAAATACTGATCTACGATGTTCCATTAGAGGGTACAGCGGAGGCAGTGATAGGCGAGATCCACCACATGAATATGGTGGACTCGGGAGTAGGACTGGAAGACTTTAGAAAGGAATTTGTTTTGGATGAAGGAGCTGAAGGTGGTAGGTAGGGATGATAGATGCAATTGGGTGATGGAGTGCAGTCCACGAGTCAGGAATAGACTCGTGGGCCTAGGCAGGCTATATATAAGCTGGCTGAGCTGCAGAGTGCGGGATTATACGGATGTCATAAGGTGTTTTAAGTGCCAAGGTTATGGGCACATAGGTAGGACATGTGAGAGGCCGGTAGTTTGTAAGAAATGTGGTGGACGACATGATGTGACAAGGTGTAATGTCAAAGGTACGGGTACATGTGTGAACTGCCGGAGAGCAGGCAGAAATGATAGGCACATGGTGACGGACAGGAAATGTGTGTCATACGTCAACGCGTTGAAACAGGCTATTCAACGAACGGATTATGGGGAGTAGGCCAGGGCAAGTGAACGTAGGAAGATCGAGTGGCGATGGCGGAGCTGGAGAAGGTGGTGGAAGAGCGAGGTATTGAGATACTGGCGGTTCAAGAACCGTACAGTATGAAAGGAGTTGTACGCTTTGGGCGTGGAAGGGTATTTTATGCGAACGAAGAGGGTGAAGAGGTGTGGGCAGTTGTGATAGTGATGAATGAGGAACTAGAGGTACTTAGACTAAGTCAATGGTCGAACACAAGGTGTGCGGTCGTAAAGGTTGGACCCTCATTAGACATAGTAGTGGTATCTAGTTATTTTAAGTATAATGAGGATATAGGAATACATGTAAATAACATAGAGAGAATAACGAGAGGTGTTGGCAATGGTAGAATGCTGATATGTGCGGATGTGAATGCACGATCCCAACTCTGGTACGATTGAAGGCGAGATGGGAGAGGTGAGGTTGTGGAGGACTTAATAATGGCGTGTAACTTAGTAATAGAAAATGTGGAAGGTCAAGAGGAGACCTTCGAAAATGAGAGAGGTATGAGGTCGAATATAGATCTAACGCTGACCTCTAGAAATGTGAGAACGGTGGAATGGGCTGTACACGGAGGAGAGGTTGAGTCCGATCACAAGCTGATCACTTTCAGAGTAGCCGATGAAGGTGACAGAGAAGGGAGAGCAGAAAGAGCGGAAGGTGTTGCGAGGTTTGATGTGAAGAGAGCGAACTGGGAGCGTTTCTGTGAGGTGTTAGAAGGTATGGATGATAAAAATTTGGAAGAGGTGGAGGGTGTAGAAAGAAAAGCGGAAGTACTGCAGGAAAGGATCCTCCGTGCTGGCGAGGAATGCATACCGAGGCTAGGAAGGAGAACGAATAACTGGTGGACTAGAGAGCTCACTGGTCTTAAGAGAGCGAAGAATAGGCTAAGGAGGACATGGCAAGCGATAAGGTATAGAGGAGCAGAGGAGAGAGAGGTTGAGGTGAGCAAAGAGAGGTATCTGAGAGCGAGGGACGAGTATAAGAGGAAAGTTAGGCAGGAGAAAGGAAGAACGTGGAGAAGGTTGGTGGAAAGTGAGGTGGAGGAGCCGTGGGGCAAGGTGTACAAGGTCGTAGCTGGAAAGTGCAAAGCCAGTACGAAACTTAGTGGACTAGAGCAGGCAGGCGGAGGATACACAGTGGATGCGGAGGAAACGGTGGAACTGCTTCTCGAAGGGCTGTTGCCGGACGATGTGGTAGAAGGAGAGAGGCAGTATCACCGGGAGACCCGGAGAAACACTGGTATCCCGAGCGAGGGTGAGGACATGGCAAGGGTAACGGAGGAGGAGGTGAGGAAAGCGGTGAGGAGGATGAGAAATAAGAGAGCGCCTGGTGAGGACGGAATTAAGGCTGAAATGGTGAAGGCAGGGTACGAAAAGATAAAGGTGGCGTTGGTAAACACGATAAATGGTATGTTAGAGGAAGGGGTGTTCTCGAAGGTTTGGAAGAGAGGTGAATTAAAGGTGTTCTTAAAGGGGACCGATAAGACCCCAAGTAAGCTAAAGTCATACAGACCAGTGACCCTACTGCCAGTTATGGGTAAGATTGCGGAGAGTGTTGTAGCGAATAGACTAAGTATGTATCTAGACAGTATTGGCTTCTTCAGTGAGAAGCAATACGGGTTTAGGAAAGGCTTAAGCACGGTGGATGCCCTCAGGCAGATGGGAGGAGAGGTAGAAGAGTCAGAGGAGAGGTATGTACTTGGGATGTTTCTCGACATCTCGGGTGCATTTGACAACGCGTGGTGGCCGAGGGTGCTTGAGGTACTAAGAGAAGCGAGGTGTCCCAGAAATCTGTGGAAGGTAATTGAGGACTATTTTAGAAATAGGAAGGTAACGCTAAGAATGGAGGGGGTGGTGAAAACCAAGACTCCAACGAAGGGGTGCCCCCAAGGTTCGGTGCTGGGACCGCTACTATGGAATGTGGTGTTCAATGATTTTCTTAACGGAGACTATGGCGAAGGGGTGAGTGTAACAGCGTATGCGGACGATGCGCTAGTACTGATCAGGGCGAATGCGAGAGAGGTACTAGAGAACAGAGCGGAGAGAGTGATGGGAGAAGTGTTGGAGTGGGGCAAGAGGAACAAACTAGTCTTCTCGTACGACAAAACTGGTGTGATGATGTTGAAGGATGAGTTGAGTCGGAGGAGGAGACCAAGAGTTCCGATGCAAGGGAGATGGGTAAAGTATGAGGAGAGTGTTAAGTACCTTGGTGTATGGATAGGGGAAGGTATGAAGTTCTTTAAGCATGTAAGAGAAGTAAGTGAAAGAGTGGTAAAGGTGTACATGAAACTGGCGAGACTGGCGAAGGCGAACTCAGGTTTTAGCTGTAAGACGCTAGAGGTGATGTATCGTGGTATCGTAGAAGCGATCATATCCTATGGATGCGAACTATGGAGTAAGGGGGAGAGGAAGGTACATATGAGGTTGTTAAGAAGGGTACAGAGAACGATACTACTGGCAGCTTCAAAGGCGTACAGGACGGTATCGCACGAAGCGCTACCGGTCCTAGCGGGGGTACTGCCAGTGGATCTGTTGGTAAGAGAAAGAGTGATGAGAAGAGAGGATAAGGAAAGAGGTATTGGAAAGAGGGAGAGTAAAGCTAGAATAAGAGAGGTGTTGCTAGACGAGTGGCAGGAGAGATGGGAGAATGCGGAGACGGGTAGGGAAACCTATAGGTACCTTCCGGATGTTAGAGAGAGGTTGAGAAAGAAGTGTTATTATTATTATTATTATTATTGTTTAGAGGCCCATCGACACAATGAGGTCATTAGGGCCTTGACATTTACACACACAGTAAAATCTCCATTAGGGAGAGAGACATCACATAGTCCACCTGTTAGAATAAACAGGTGGAAACATAAAATATAAAACAATATACAATATTAAAATTTGTATATCAATTAAAAACAGATATTCTCAATATGAGAAAAAGCCCATTTAGGCACTCCATAGGAGCGCTCAAATGGGCAAATAGATTAAAAGAAGTGATACACCTGCTAAAATAAAACCACAGGTGTATACACTACGTTAAAATTACAAAACAAACATATTAAAATATAACACATTAAAATCTTAAAACATGTTAAAATAATACGTTAAGAAGACAGAACAAACATATTAAAATGTACTAAAATGTTAAAAAGTTCTCAATATGAGATAAATCCAGATGAGTCACTTTATAAAAGTGACTCAAATTGCATTAAAAAGATCCGCCTGGCGTATAAAACGGAGTAAACAAATAACTCCCTCCGTGCTATCACGTAATAAAAAACGTAGGTCACCTTTAAAATCAAGAGCCAGGCGGATAGGGGCATATTTGCGACACTCCACCAAAATGTGGTACACACTAAGGGGAGCATCGCAAAATTCACACACTGGAGGTGGATCCCCTCTCAATAAAAATCCGTGGGTTAGTAATGTATGCCCGACGCGGAGTCTCGTCACGATGACCTCCTCTCTTCTAGACTTTCGTATAGAAGAGGGCCATCGCGACACACCGTCCCTGATGGACCGCAGCTTGTTCTGAGCAGGGGTCGAGACCCACTGCTCGTGCCAGGTGCGTAAGACCCCACGCCGAACATAACCCTTTAGATCTAAAAACATGACACCCAGACTCGCCTCCGGAGGCAGGCGTGCTGCCTCCTTGGCCGCCTGGTCAGCAAGTTCATTTCCTGAAAGACCAGCGTGACCAGGAATCCAGCAAAAGGCGAGCCGGGTGTTTAATGAATCAATTTTTAAAATTTGCTCATGTATCATCTGCACGAGGGGATTCCAGGAGTAGAGAGTGGACAATGCCAACAGAGCACTCATGGAATCCGTGCAGATGAGCACAGAACGGTGACACTTACGATAAATAAAACACAAAGATTTAAAAATGGCGTATAATTCAGCCGTAAAAACACTGGATTCACCAGGTAAACCAAATTTAAAATGGTTTCCCTCCACAACAAATGCGCATCCCACGGAGGCCCCACACTTGGAGCCATCCGTATAGACGCGCTTAAAGCCCTGAAAGCGAGTGGAGAGGAGCTCATAAAAGGTCCTCTCATATATAATTGGTGGGGTGGTCGCTTTAGGGAACTTGGCAAGATCAAAATGGCATTGAGGTAGGCGTATCTTCCAGGGAGAAACTCGACCTGGGGATGTGGGGATAGCCTTTGGCAGGACTATCCGACACGTGTCGAAAACCGATAGCATCCTGATCCCAACCGGCCTTGTACTACGCCATTTGGTTTCATACAAGACACGATTTGGGGGATGAAACACAGGACGGTAGGCAACATGCTCCGGCATGCAGTGTAGTTTCGACACGTAAGATGCCAGAAGATAGGACCGCCGGTAAGAGAGAGGGGGCTCACCGGCGTCGGCACAGATGCTGACGACTGGACTGGTACGAAAAGCACCAGTAGCCAGTCGTATACCAGCATGGTGGACACTATCCAGCATCTTTAACGCCGAGGGTCTCGCCGATCCATAAACGAAACTGCCGTAGTCTAGTTTTGATCTTACCAAGGCCCTATACAGGCGCATCAAGGTTTCCCTATCAGCACCCCAGGACCGACCGCTAACCACTTTGAGCAGGTTGAGTGCTTTTATGCACCTCGCTTTCAGGTCTTTGATGTGAGGGATCCAAGTTAATTTAAAATCAAATAAAAGTCCCAGAAACCTTACGGTCTCTGAGACTGGTAAAACAACGTGGTTCATTAAAATACTGGGGACTGGTTGTATTCCACGTAATCTGTGGAAGTGGACGACCGTCGTCTTGGTTGCAGAGAAGCGAAAGCCATTTCGCGATGCCCACGACCACAGATTATTTACAGAGAGTTGTATCTGCCGTTCAGCCCTGTGGAGACTCGACGAACTGCAATAAATTGCGTAGTCATCCACAAAAAGGCATGAACGGACAGGTAGCCGCACGTTGTCCACAATGCCATTAATTGCAATGGCGAACAACGTACAGCTTAGAGTACTGCCCTGAGGAACCCCATTTTCTTGAATAAAATCATCGGATAAGGTGTTGTTTAACCTTACCCGGAAGTGTCTATCTGACATAAAATTAGATATAAAAACAGGGAGGTTCCCTCGGAACCCCCAATTAAAAAGTGTTTTTAAAATGCCGTACCGCCATGTGGTGTCGTACGCCTTCTCCAAATCAAAGAAAACTGCCAAAAGATGTTGTTTGTGGAGAAAGGCGTCACGAACCGCCGTCTCGAGACGGGCGAGATGATCCATCGTAGATCGGTTACGGCGAAAACCACATTGAATATTTGATAATAGATTGCGGGATTCTAAATACCATATTAATCGTTTATTTATCATTTTTTCCAATATTTTGCATACACAACTAGTTAAGGCTATCGGTCTATAACTAGTTGGTTCTAATTTATCTTTGCCACTTTTATGTATTGGTATAACGGTTGCTTGCCTCCATAGTGATGGGAATTGATGAGATCCCCAAACACTATTATAAAGGTCCAAGAGATATGTCTGTCCAGCAGGAGGTAGCTGGCGCAACATATCGTAGTGGATGTCGTCGGGACCGGAAGCTGTGTTGCCCGCCTGAGACAGGGCATAGGTCAATTCATCCATTATAAAGGGGGAGTTGTAATCCTCCCCCCGGCTCTGACCAAAGTCAATAGAATGGCGCTCTATGTTCCGCTTAAGCGCTGCAAACTCATTAGAGTAGCTTGAGTTGGGCTAGAAATAGCGGTGAACATAGAGCCCAATACATTGACGACCTCCACAGGGGAGGAGACAAGCGAACCGTTTGACATGAGGGCAGGTATATTATTACTGGTATTTTTGCTACTACGTAATTTACGAATATTGTCCCAAACCTTAGTTGTGGGAGTGGAAATAGTAAGGGTAGAAATAAACTGTCTCCAAGACTCTCTTCTGCTTTCACGAATGATACGGCGAGCTCGAGCACGTAGAATCCGGAAAGACTCCAGATTCTCTAAAGTAGGACGTCGATGGAAGAGACGTAGGGCCCTTCGACGGTCATAAATAGCCAACCGACACTCCTCGTTCCACCAAGGAACAGGTCGGTGGCGCGGATGTGGCGAGGATTTAGGGATGGAATCCCTCGCCGCCATGATGACCGTCGAAGTAAAATGGTCTATATTCACATCGACGTCAAGAGAAAGGGGTTGATCAAATACGGCGAGCTCGCGAAATTTATCCCAGTCAGCACGTTTAAGAACCCAGTGTGGTGCCCGTGCTATACCGGGAGGATCGTGAAGTGGCGAAAGCAGAATGGGAAAGTGATCGCTGCCACATAGATCCGAGTGAACCTCCCAAAAGAAGTGAGCAGCGATCCCGGGGCTACACAAAGTTAGGTCGATGGCAGAGGATACACCATTGAAGGTGGAGAAGTGTGTCTGGGTCCCAGTGTTCATTAACACCAGGCTTCCCAAGACAAGAATATCCTCTACCATCCTCCCACGGGCGTCTGTAAAATTGGACCCCCACACCAGGTTATGAGCGTTAAAATCCCCCATGATGATATAGGGGGCGGGAAGTTGTATAAAGAGGGCCTCTAGGCTCCTCTTTGAAACACGCTCACCTGGTGGGAGGTAGATGCAGCATACGGTTACTTCAATAGGAAGGGAGACTCTGACAGCAATCACTTGGAGATCGGATATAATATTTACAGATTTATGATATATATTGCTACGTGCAAATATAGCCACACCTCCGCTAGCCCGATCAAAAATGGGCTTGTCGGTACGATATACATCGTACCCACGAAGCATCGGGTTGTCAGTTGGGCGGAAGTGGGTCTCCTGCAAACACAAGATGGAAGGATGCAGGGAAGAAATTAGTAGTTTAATTTCCTCTACACGAGCATAAAAACCCCTACAATTCCATTGTAGTAGCGACATTATTTATCAATATATAGTTTAATTATCCTCGCAATCCATAACGTTATCTTTTAAATATAAAAATTGATTGATGCCCTTTTTGGGCCCTCTTGCTTTTCCCAGTCTCTCCTGGACCTCCCGCTTCAGGAGAGGTTTTGATTTGTCTTGGAGAGACAGGGTTGGTGAATCCTTGCGGGAAGGCTTTGTTAAAGCCTTCGACGCTTTCTTCAAAATTGTTTTCTCGCCGATCCCTCGCTGGTCCTTCTTCAAGGTACCAGTGGGATTCGCCTTTGCGGCCTCGCCTGTACCACCGCTCATCCTTACCTCCGAAGTTACAGAGGCGAGATTGAGCGGCTCGACAACGGCCGCACTTAATTTTGGGCCCCGAGGTGGGCTCGGGGGGGTTCCCCGAGGAGGACTCGGGGGGGTTCCCCGAGGAGGGCTCGGGGGAGTTCCCCGAGGAGGGCTCGGGGGTGTTCCCCGAGGAGGGCTCGTGGGTGATCCCTGAGGAGAGATCGGAGGGGATCCCCGAGGAGGGATCGGTAGAGTGCCCCGAGGAGGAGACCTCGGGGGTATAGGTGGTGGGGACGATCTCATTGGAGGCGTCACCATCTGCAAAAATCTTGGCACTTGTTGGCCTGGAGTTTCTCGAGTAGTGACTAGAGGCACAGGTCGGGAAGATGGCTTTGAAACGTTGACTGCGCAGTGGCAGTTGGGACAATTTATATTTTGGCTGACTATCTGACTATATGACGTCTGAAATACCGGAGCTTGACTGGATAAGTATTCTTTGCGGGCCTGGGCATATGAAATCTTCTTTTCAGTTTGAATCTCCAGGACTTTTTTCTCCACCTTCCATTTCGGACAGGCCCGAGACCAGGCGGAATGCGGACCCTTGCAGTTCACGCAGAGCTTAGGAGACTCACACGGTGTGTCGTGAGCCTCTTTACCGCAATCCGCACAGGTTGGCTTTCCACGGCATCTCAGCTTCGTATGCCC
Organism: Timema podura; assembly: GCA_033556935.1. Taxonomy (NCBI): domain Eukaryota; kingdom Metazoa; phylum Arthropoda; class Insecta; order Phasmatodea; family Timematidae; genus Timema; species Timema podura. The sequence goes on from JAVRXN010000013.1 coordinate 67,004,044, forward strand.
AAATTCCTGGCACTGATAACAGCGCCGAGGATTGGGGACATACGGCCGGACCCTAAGCACGTGGAAACCTGCTCGAACCTCCTTTGGAAGAGTAGGAGTCGCAAATGTAAGGATATAGGTATCCGTCTTTTTTTCTTGGCCATTCTTTTTTGTCACTATTCTATAAACTTCGGTAACATGTTGAGGTGCAAGCTCATCACAGATATCCTCAATGCTCACGCAGTCGAGGTCATAGCAAGTGACCACTCCCTTGCAAACATTGAGGAACCTGTGTGGCTCCACCTTTACCTTTAAATGGGCTGTTTTGCTCAACGGTATCTCAGTTATTTGCATTACGTTTACCGTCTGGACGTCATTTATGGTCTGGATCATCACAGTGCCATCTCGCAGTTTTCTTATAGAGACCTCTGACTTTGCAGCACCATTTATCACTCTTTCGAGGATAAATGGGCTGGCACGTTTCAGAGTCTCACCGTCATCGACTCTAGACATTACCAGGAAGCGGGGCTGGGGCCTCACCACATCCTGGTTTTCTATTATTAAAGGGCTGGACGGCCTTACCCGTTTCCGCCTCTTTTCAGTATTACGGCCCTGTGAGGGGCCGGGCAGTGAGTTGCCAGCGTGGTTTGGCAGTACGGTGCCAGCGGACAGTATGTTGTCAGCAGCGACAAAAGAAGTGGCCATGCCATTTTTGGGGACAACCTACACAGTACTCGGATCGTAGACCCAGGGTGATCCATGTTGGTACTACCACATATGGCCCTGTTAACTCTCCCGACGAGAGGCCCCATACGACGCTAGACATGACAACCTTCGCATAGGGCATCGCCGAGAGAGAGGTCATCGCAGCAAGTGGGTGTAGGAAAGTGCCAATTTTACGTCCGGGCCCTCGTGAACGCAACCGGTCTTTTCTCAAAGTAGGGTACCCGGTTATTGTCATCCCTAAGGCCCTTCTACTAAGATATTACAACCGGCGCACTTTCACTCGGGAGCTCAAAGCAGTGGTGTCCAATAATCGTCCAAGGAAAGCCGTGTTAGATGCCAGGGTCGTCAACGGAGGGGCCATAAGCTTCTGTGCAGGACTGAACGGCAGGGGAAGGGAAGAAAGAGGTAAGGAGAGAGAAAGAGAAGGGAGAAGAATGAAAAAAAAAGAGTGAAAGAGAAGGAAGAAAAAAGGAGGTGAAAGGAAAGATTTAGGATAGGTTTTTCCTGCACAAGGTACGTCCTGCACAGAAGCCTCCCCTTTTAGTCGCCTCTTACGACAAGCAGGGGTTACTGCGGGACTATTCTAAACCCCGTCCCGCAGGGGGGAGAAGAAAGAAGTGGTTGAGGGTTGATCACTATACGATGCAGGTGCTGAGCGGACACGGAGATTTTGCAGGGAAACTGAGGAGCTTTGCGCTGGTTGAGGCAGGGGAATGCGAGGTATGTGGAGTGAGCGAGGACGCCTGGCACTCGGTAGCAGAGTGTCAGAGGTTCGAGTATGCTAGAGTAGAGTTGGTACAGATGTTAGTGGAAAGAGGTCTAAGATGGGAAAGGAGGAGCATGGTAGAGAGTAAGGAGATCTTCGAGGCGTTCACTAGAATGGTTGGGGAGATAGGTAGGAGAAAGGAAAGGGATAGGATAGGATTAGAGGGTAGGTAGGAAAGGAGGTGAGGAGAGTGAGGAGAGAAGAGCCCGACGCTGGAACCCGGAGACGGGGACCGGCGCTTGGGATGAGTGAAACCGGAGAATGGATGGCCCGATGCTGCTGATGGACCCGTAAGGGGAAAGAGGTAGCACTTGAGCTAAGAGAGTGAGTTAAAATCGGTATGAGGACCCGATGTCTGTCTCTGATCCTGAAGTGTAAGGGGGAGGAGGCAGGCACTTGGGTTAAGAATTGGTCTAAACCGGATTGAGGGCCCAATGCCTGTCTTGGATCCCGAAGTGTAAGGGTGAAGAGGCCGGTACTTGGGCCAAAAATGGGAGGCGGTTCGAACACCGTGGTGGGTACCTCCTCGTGGTCCCCGCTGGGCAACGGGAGTGGTGGCGAGTGCCGGGCATGTCAGTGCCTGGTGTAAGCCGCGCTTCCGGCTAAACCCCACCTCCCCCAGTAGTGTACACCCACTGCAAGGGGGGCCTCCGACTCTCACATGCGGGTGCTAACGTATGTGGGGGGTTTTCCCAGGTTACTGGTCCCAAGGTCTAGTGGTAGCACTGTAATAATAATAATAATAATATTTAGCACCGCGTCTTACTACCCGTTCGGGTTATACGCTTAAGTACTAATTACTCTAATGGATTAGGAATTGGGAAGGTTGAATTTAGAGGAAGTGAACCCGCATTTGCGTGGAAGGAGAGTGGAAAACCATTTAGAAAAAACCACCCCCAGTTCACCCGACCGAGATTCGAACCTCGATCTCCCCGTCCTCGGCGGTCGAGCTCAACACGACTAGCGTGTTAGCCAACTACGCCACCAAGGCGGGTGGTAGCACTGTAAAAGGGCACTGAGCCCAGGAACAGTGTAGCTGAAAGTTCCCTATGGGCGGGGAGCTCTTCGGAGCTTTCGGAGGATTCGGAATGTCCCTACCTAGCGGGGGTCACGGTGCTCAGTCGTACGGACCCGGCCCGAAGTGAGGCGGCCGGGACGCGATCTGGGCCCGCGCTCGTTTCATATAAACGAGCACTAGACTGCCTTTGCCACCTCCCGGTACTGGCATGTCTCCGAAAATCCTTTCGGGGCGCCTCCACGTGGCGGCCCTGGGCAATGTGTACTGGAATTGGCCAGACATAGCAAAGACCCCGATATAGGTCATCTTTATGTGAGGGGCGAGGCCCCTGGACATGCACTAAGCGGTTGGCAGTGCGTACCCGTGTAGCGGGGATAGCTGGTCAGGGCACCTCCCCGAGGTCCCCGCTGGGCAACTCTGCGCAGTTGGTCTCAAGAAGCATGTGCTGAGGGGCGACAGCCAAGGTTTGGTGTACAGAAGTCGATCTGGGGCAGAAAGATGAACGGTGGAGTCAACTGCGCAGAGGCTGAGCTCCTGACTTCCTCGTGGCGGGGCAGTCACTAGGAGGAGCCAACTCCTAGCTCCATGCGGTCCCAGTGGAGCGGGGGATTTTTCCAAGTAACCTAAGGCAGGCCAGCATGGGGGGGCTGGTACTGGATTTTTCGGGTGCCCTAGTACCCGGAATGGCACTCATGAACTTCGGTTCATGTCCGGCGAGAAGGTTCCGTTGCCGATGGAGTATAGTGGTTGCATTGTTAGGGGCCACTGAGCCTAGGTACAGTGTAGCAGAAAGCCCCTTAGGGGGGATCTCTTCGGAGGTTTAGATTGGATTCGACTGTCCCTACCTAGCAACTCTGCCTGATATCCCGGGCAGGGCCAGTAACTGTGAGGAGTCGGAAGACGAATCGCAAGGGCTGGTCAGGCCCGGGGTGAGCAGCCGGTCGCAAGCCCGGATAAAAGAGGAGCGTTGGAAGGGTGAAGTCAACCCGACCATAAAAGGAATGCCCGGACAAATCTTGAAAATCTTAGATAGGCTTGGGAGACTGGTCAGCTCCCAGGCCGAATCGAGAACTTCTGGTGAATTGGCAACCCTAGCCCACCAGGATACCAGGGTTGGAAGGATGTGGTCAGTCCTCCTGTCAAAATCGGACCCCCCCTCACGGGGGAAGGTTGGCCCAACCTGCGGCGCGCTGGGAGTGCCAAACCGAGTCACTGATATGTTTCCGTCGGTGGCCGGGGAGGCTGATGTGAGCTTGCTCTGCCGAGGCGTTAGCTGTGGGCGGTGGCCGGAGACCAGCCGCTTCGGACCCTGACCAGGAAGTAGACATTGAGTGCAGGGGTCGGACCCTGCACCGCAACGAGCGAGCCCGGTCCGTCCGAGTATACCGGGATCGGCAAACGGAGATCGGGCCTCGGGGAACTGGGGTAGGGACGAGTCCCGAGGGTATACCCGCTCCTGATTATTCCGGCCCGCTCCCTTGTCTACGATGCGCTGGCAAATATCGCAAAGAAACATGTTAAACAGTACAGGAAACAAGAAAACCGTGGAGGGAGGTGGAGCGAAACCGAAAAGGAAAAAGGCAAAAGACAGGGTGCCAGCTGAAAGAGAAAGCGACTCCGGCAGTGAGGGGGACACTGCCTGGGAGATTGCAAAGAGGAAAGAAAAGAGAAAGACGAGAGAAGGGGTGAAGAAGGGGAGCCCCAAGAGAGCAATCGGGTCGGAGGAGAGGCCTGGTGAAGTGGAGAGGCCCAAAACGGACCTGGGAAAGAGAACCTCTCCACAGCTGATGCTGAGCAGAGTATCAGTAAGAACAGAGAACGCGGTGGCGAGAAGGCGTGAAAAAGAAGGGGAGGGGGACCCCAAGGGAGCTGAAGAGAGCTTGGAAAAGGGTGGCAATGAAAGGAAAAAGACCGAGGAAGTGGTCACAGACTCTGGTGATGGTAACGGAGAAACGGAGACAGGGAGAGATGGTGGTCTGAGTGGGGACGGCTTGGAAGCCGAAGAGGAAAGATATACCCCACCGAGGTACTATCGGAGGAGCTACCTAGAGGTAGAATTTGTTGAAACCATAAGTGAGATAAGCCGAGAAAAGAATACTAGGCTAAGGTATAATAGATACCAAGCAGAGCTGGGAAGGATAATGGCGAGCCAGGTGAAAAGCAAAGGCTTTTCAGCCCTGGCTCAAGAAAAGATGAAGATGATTCTTAAAGCCATGGAAGAGATAACGAATGACCTGATGGATAAGGTCATAGGGCTTGAGGCCAAGCAAGAGGAAAGACAGGAATTGAGGCAAATAATGGAGAAAACGCACGGTAATGCGAGAGAAAGAACGGGAGGGCAGAGTTATGCCGAGGTGGCTGGTAAGGGAAAGCCATACGTGACGAGCTCTAGCACGGCGAAGATGATTAGACCCAGGGCGAACCTGGTTATAATCAAAGGGGCAGAAGGAAGGAATGGAGAGGAAATAAAAGAGAAACTGAAAGGAGTGCTAAGACCAAGAGAGATGGGGGTAAACGTGAAAAACCTAAGAAAGGTTAAAGAGGGAGTGGTGCTAGAGGTGGAAACACCTCAGCAAAAGGCCAAGATCCTCGAAAGCGAGGAATTGGAAAAGGCAGGACTAAAAGTCACAGAGATGGGGACAAAAGAGCCCAAAATAATGATTTATGATGTGGACAGAGAAGGCGAGGAAAGTGAACAAATAAGAGAGATCCATGAGCGAAACATGGAAGGGAGCGGAATGGAACTCGAAGAGTTCAAAGAAAAATTTAAGTGTGTCAGGAAGTTTGGAAGGCCCAATGGGGAGGTGACCCATTGGGTGGTGGCTTGTAGCGCAAAAGTAAGAAACTGGCTGAGGGACAAGGGTAGGATCTACCTCGGTTGGAGAAGCTGTCGGGTAAAGGATTATGTGGAGGCTACCCGGTGTTACAGGTGCCAAAACTATGGTCACATAGCTAAGCACTGTAACCAGAGACAGGCATGCCCTCGGTGTGGAGAGGAACATGAGCCGGAAAAGTGTAATATCGCAAGAGGGGAAGGGCGATGTGTGAATTGCCGAAAGGCAAAGAGGGATGACAGACATGATGTGGCGGACAAGAGATGCCCAACATATAAGAAGGCGCTAGAAGAAGCGCATAGAAGAGTGGACTATGGACTGTAAAGTGATCCAAGTAAATGTGGGCAGGTCCAAGGCGGCTATGGCGGAGGTAGAGCAGTATATGAATACTAACAATATAAAGGTGGCGGCAATACAGGAACCATACCATCTGGGGTGCAGAGTTGTGATCCGGGGCTGTAAGGTGATGTTTAAAAGCAATGAGAATGGAGAAATATGGAGCGCGATTGCGGTGAGAGAAGTCGAGTGCTTAATGATCGGGAATCTCACGGGAAGTAGCAAGGTTGTGGCTCGGATTGGAGAGGGCCAAGAAGGCTTCTTTGTGGCCAATTGCTACTTTAACCTCGGAGACGATATAGAGGACCATATACGTGACCTTGAGGAGACAATAAGATACTTGGGTGGTGCAAGGATATTAATCTGTATGGACGCCAATGCCCGGTCACAGATGTGGTACGATGAGATAGTTAATGAGAGAGGGGAGCACCTCGAAGATTGTATACTGACGAATGAATTAAAGATAATGAACAGAGCCGGACAGCCCAGGACCTTCTGTAACACCAGGTGTATGGAGTCGAATATTGATGTGACTCTGGGGATTGATGACGTGAGTCAGGATGTAAGGAATTGGAGAGTACTAGTGGGAGAGGTTGAATCTGACCATAGGCTGATAAGCTTCGTGGTGAGGAGGAGACGAGATAGTGAAGTGAGGAGAGAACCGGACACGAGAAAGGTGAGGTATAAGTTCCAGAATGTTAACTGGCGGCAGCTCAGAGAGGTACTCCAGAGGAGATTAGCGGCGAGGCCACGAGGAGGTGGCAGCCCGGAGGAGATGGCCGAGGCATTGGAAGCGGCGATCTTAGAAACCGGGGAGGAATGCCTCCAGAAAAGGAAAGGAGGCGAAAAAAGGGGAAATTGGTGGACCGAGGAGTTGTCCGAGAGGAAAAGAGAGAAAAACAGAAGGTGGAGAGAACTTAACGAAGCGCAGAGGAGAGCGCGGAGAGGGGAGATAGATGAGTGGTGGGTCGGGGAGATGGCCCGAGAATACGCAGAAGCGAGAAACGAGTATGTGAGAAGGGTAAAAGAGGAAAAGAGACGGAAATGGGAAGAGTTGGTGGCGGAAGAAACGGACAACCCCTGGGGCAAGGTCTACAAGGTGATTATGGGGAGAATGAAAGGTGACCTCGCGCTAACAAGTCTGGAGAGACCAGACGGGTCTTATACGACGGATATTGGTGAGACAGTGGATGTGTTACTCAATGAGCTGCTTCCGGATGACAGGATGGACTTGGATGGTGAATACCATGAGAGGATACGGGAAGAGACCCGAGAGTGGGATGGCGGAGTCGGATCCCCGGAGTTCACAAATCAAGAGGTTGAGATGGCGCGCAAGAGTGTGAGAAACAGGAGAGCCCCGGGGCTGGATGGGATCCAGCCAGAGCTAGCAAAAGGAGCATTGGAAGGCTGTGCCGAGGAATACCGGAGAATAATGAACATAGCCCTGGAGACCGGAAGATTCCCAGACAGGTGGAAGAGAGGAAACCTTAAGGTGTTCCTTAAGAGTGAGGATAGAGAAAGAACTAAGGTTAAATCGTACAGGCCGGTAACTCTGTTGCCGGTGCTGGGTAAAATCGGAGAGAAAATGCTGGCGAAAAGGATTGAGCAATATATGACTGAGGTCGGGCACATGAGTGGCAGCCAATTCGGATTCGTAAGAGGGAAAGGGACGATAGATGCCCTTATGAGAATGAAAGACGAGGTGGAAGGAACGGGATGTAAATACGTTCTCGGGGTGTTCCTCGACATAGCCGGTGCTTTCGACAATGCTTGGTGGCCGCAGATACTCTGGGAGCTGAAGGAGGCAGGCTGCCCTAGGGATATCTGGAGGCTAATCAGGAATTACTTTGATAGCAGAACTGTGACCGTGGAGATTGAAGGGGTGAGGAGAGAGAAATTGCCGACCAAGGGCTGCCCACAAGGATCCGTCCTAGGTCCACTTCTGTGGAACATTCTGATGAACAGATTATTAAGAATGGAACTGGGCCGAAATTGTAAGATCCTAGCATACGCTGACGATGTCCTGCTGCTGGTAGAGGCGGACACTCGAAGAAGCGTTGAGAGAAGGACACAGTATGCCTTGGAAAGAATAAGCAGATGGGGCCGCCAGAACAAGTTAGAGTTCTCAAGTGGGAAATCGGTGATAATGCTGTTGAAAGGGAGATTAAGAGGAGAACGGTACCCGGAGATAAGGATGGATGGTGAGAGGATAAAGTATGCCAGAAAGGTTAAATACCTGGGAATTGAAATCGGAGAAAGAATGAGGTACGATGAACATATCGAGACGGTGTGTGGCAAGGTGAAGGTGATTTTCACGAAGCTGCTGAACCTGGCGAAGGCAAACTATGGGTATTCCTGTGAGGCGCTGTTTAGATTATATCGAGGCATGATCGAGCCCGTCCTCACCTATGGGTGCGAGGTGTGGGGAGAGGAGGCCATGAGTGGCAAAGGGTGGAAGACCCTGATGAGCACTCAGAGGAAGATCCTGTTGGTTGTGGCCAAAGGATACAGGACGATGTCCCATGAGGCGGTTAGAGTAATCACTGGTGCCATACCGATCGATCTGTACATTGAGGAACGGTGGATACTTTGGAGAGATAAGGAGAACGGTGTTGACCGAAAGCTGAGCCGGGCATGGAGAAGGGATGAGACTCTTGAGAAATGGCAGGCGAGATGGGATGACTCCACCAAAGGAAGGCTGACACACCTATTTTATAGGGACGTGTCAGAGAGGCTGAGAAAGGGAAGGATGATCGGCAACTACTACTCTACCCAGTTTCTGAGCGGACACGGTGACTTCGCGGCTAAACTCCGTTCCTTTGGGATTGGAGAAAACCCGAATCCGAGCTGTGACAGATGTGAAGTGGCAGAGGATGCGAGGCATATGCTGTTTGATTGTGTAAAATATGAACAGGCAAGACAAGACCTGTATAGAGAGGTAGCAATGTCGGGAAGGAGATGGGAGCCCGAGGGGATAACGGGTAGTCCCGAGACGTTTAGAAAATTCGTGACCGCAGCCACGAGGATCGGAAAACTAAGAGAGGAAGAGCGAAGGGTGAGAGAGAGAGCACGGGAGCTCGTGGAAGCGAGGGAGCTGGATGGGTAGTGGAGTAGCCGGGTATTGGAGATAAACCGTACTAAAGCTGGAGATCTGTGATATTTAATTGTATAGAGAGCCTATTTATTTATTGATGTTGTACATATGAATTGTATAGAGAGATTTATTTTTAAGAGATATATTATATACAAGATATGAGACTTATATGTGCTGTGATATTAGGTTAAGTAAGGTTTACGGAGGCGATGAAAATCGGGATGGATACCTCCTCGTGGTCCCTGCTGAGCAACGTGGTGGTGGTTGGGGATTTGGGGACCGGAAACGGGCCCTGATCCCCGGACCGGCTACTACGGCTAAACTCCATCTCCCCCACGTGGTGAACACCCACTGCAGGGGGCCCTCCCACTCCTGGATGCAGGTGAAATCGCATACAGGGGGTTTTCCCAAGTCATTTCAGCCTGGCCGGCTGGTCCGGCTGGGCAACTTGGGGGTGGTTACATCAAAGAAGTCTATGACTTATAATGATGAAAGCCGGGAAGAAATACCTAACTAGGTCAAAAGGGTCGTTGTTGTTGTTGTTGTCCCTACCTAGCTTGGAAAGAGGGAGAGTAAAGCTAGAATAAGAGAGGTGTTGCTAGACGAGTGGCAGGAGAGATGGGAGAATGCGGAGACGGGTAGGGAAACCTATAGGTACCTTCCGGATGTAAGAGAGAGGTTGAGAAAGAAGTGGTTGAGGGTTGATCACTATACGATGCAGGTGCTTAGCGGACACGGAGATTTTGCAGGGAAACTGAGGAGCTTTGCGCTGGTTGAGGTAGGGGAATGCGAGGTATGTGGAGTGAGCGAGGACGCCTGGCACTCGGTAGCAGAGTGTCAGAGGTTCGAGTATGCTAGAGTAGAGTTGGTACAAATGTTAGTGGAAAGAGGTCTAAGATGGGAAAGGAGGAGCATGGTAGAGAGTAAAGAGATCTTCGAGGCGTTCACTAGAATGGTTGGGGAGATAGGTAGGAGAAAGGAAAGGGATAGGAGAGGATTAGAGGGTAGGTAGGAAAGGAGGTGAGGAGAGTGAGGAGAGAAGAGCCTGACGCTGTAACCCGGAGACGGGGACCGGCGCTTGGGATGAGTGAAACCGGAGAATGGATGGCCCGATGCTGCTGATGGACCCGTAAGGGAAAAGAGGCTAAGAGAGCGAGTTAAAATCGGTATGAGGACCCGAAGTCTGTCTCTGATCCTGAAGTGTAAGGGGGAGGAGGCAGGCACTTGGGTTAAGAATTGGTCTAAACCGGATTGCGGGCCCAATGCCTGTCTTGGATCCCGAAGTGTAAGGGTGAAGAGGCCGGTACTTGGGCCAAAAATGGGAGGCGGTTCGAACACCGTGGTGGGTACCTCCTCGTGGTCCCCGCTGGGCAACGGGAGTGGTGGCGAGTGCCGGGCATGTCAGTGCCTGGTGTAAGCCGCGCTTCCGGCTAAACCCCACCTCCCCCAGTAGTGTACACCCACTGCAAGGGGGGCCTCCAACTCTCACATGCGGGTGCTAACGTATGTGGGGGGTTTTCCCGGGTTACTGGTCCCAAGGTCTAGTGGTAGCACTGTAAAAGGCCACTGAGCCCAGGAACAGTGTAGCTGAAAGTCCCCTATGGGGGGGAGCTCTTCGGAGCTTTCGGAATGTCCCTACCTAGCAGGCCGTTCTTGCAAGCTTGAGCTAGTGTTAACACGTTTCTGGTTTTGCTACGGTTTAAAAGTACTTTTAAGTGCTAAATACTGCTTCCTGGGTGATAAAGTTGTGTTATTGTTTATTAAGGTTTAATCTAGGTGTGATATTAAAAGTGAGTTGATTCGTGTCCTTCTGACCGATTAATTAGTGAAATTAGGAATTGTGATAGGTTTTGTACTCCGCCGCCATCTTGGATCGCACGCAGTTTGGTTTAGAAAGTTAAGAATTGTGTATATTTTTGAGTGATTAGGAGTTAATTTTGTTGTTAGGGGGTTCTAGACCCATTAAATATTGGTGATTAGTGGTTTTCAGTGCTTCGATTCGTGGTATTTGTGGAATAATTGTGTTTTTGTAGGTGACTGGGACTTGGAGTTTTTTGGTAAGTAGGTCAACTTTCAAAGTTAAATTTAAGATCAAAGGGATTGAGTTAGGGTCTGTTTTAGGTGTCATTGGATAGCTTTTAACTTCTACTTTAAGGTGTGAAAATTTGGTTAGGAGTTTATTAAGGAAATTTCAGAGTAATTTGTGTCCAAATACAAGAGTAATTGGCTAATTTTGGTATTGTTTGTTTATTTTGTGAATAATAGGTTTTTGCTGATTAATTAGGGGTATTTAGGTTATTAAAAAGCTAGATAACATTGTAGGGAAGGTTTCTGTGAAGTTTTAGAGAGATTGGATAAGTTTTAAGAGAGTTATTTAATAAATTGTGAATTTTTGGACTTTAACTTTTTTAGGGTATTGCAGAGGTAACTTTGTTGTTAGTTAGTTAGTTTGAGGTATTAGAGAGTTTGTTTATTTAAATTAAAGTTGTGTATTGTTAGTAGGAAGGTTTTAAAGTAGGATTTGTTGAGATTGGATAGGAATTGATTGAGATATTGCTGTTTGTTGTTGTTCTGGACTTTTGTTGTGTTTCAGCCACTTCAAACAGGTAATTGGATATATTTTTGTTGTTTTTGATCTTAGAGGTTTTTGTTATTTAAATTAAAGTTGCAGATAAGTGGTAGGAGTGTGGTAAAGAAAGAATTGTGAAAATCGGTTAATAATTGTTTGAGTTATAATCATTTTTGTGTGTTGTTGGACTTGTAATTTTTTCAGTTTTGTCATTGATAGGAATTGTTAATTATTAGGTTTTATATTAGGTTTTGAGGTTTATTTCATTTGAATTAAAGTTGTAGAGTGTTTTTGCGCATCTTTTGAAGTAAGATTTGTTTAGGTTGAACAAACAGTTTTTGAGTTAGGTTGATTTTTGTGATTCTTGGACTTAGAATTTTTTGCTGTTTCTTGTTTCAGTTAATTTTTTCAGGATGTTTTCCAAGTCAGTGAAGGGGACTGAGACGCCGCCGTTCGGGACGCCTCAGGGGGGGGAGGGCCTCTCCGGTCGTTCGACTGGATCGAGTGGAGTTTCCGCCGCTGGTCTTCGCGCCGGGTACACCGCCGCCTGGGCTGAGTGTGGAGGGACTGGGAAAGAAGAGGGCATTGAGCGACAACGAGGAAGAGATGGAGTCGACATCGCGGAGGAAGATTGGAGGAGTCTCGGCTGGATCTAGGGGCCAGCGATGTGTGGCGGACCTGGAGAGACTGGTGACCAGCCTGGTGAAATCCAAGAGGGCTGTCACCGTGGCCCAGGCGGAGATCTTCAGCACCGGCATCGCAGAGATAGGAGCCTGTCTGGAGAAGCTCTCTGAGGAGGTGGCCTTCCTGAAGGGCCGGCTTCGCGGGAGAGAGGAGATGAAGGAGGAGGTAATGGGGTTGTTGAGGGAGTGTGGGGGAACTCTGTTTTCTGATTTCAGGACTACTGAGGAGAAACGACGAGAGGAGGAGCAGCCGATGGAGGGGACTGGAGAGAGTTACGCAGGCAAGGCAGCCGGGAGTCGGGGACCGCTGCCGCCGAAGCCGCCGAGGACTCCTAAGCTGTCCGGGAAGACAGGGAAGATAGTGGATCGACCCAAGGCCATCCTCTTCTTCCCCGAGGACAAGCAGTCTGCGCAGACCAGCCAGCAGACAAAGGACAAGCTACTGAGTTTCATTGACCCAGGATTGGCCGGGATCAAGGTTCGGAACGTCCGGAAGATTGGAAAGGGAGGAGTTCTAGTGGAGACCAAGGACGAGCGTTCAAGGGCCGTCTTGGTGGCTTCAGAGCAGGTAAAGGCGAAGGGGCTCAGGGTTGAGAGCCCCAAGGTGTCTAACCCAAAGGTTTTGATTTACGATGTCCCTAAGGAGCTGTCAGAGGAGGAGGTCCGGGAAGCGATCCGCACCCAGAACTTCGAAGGCGAGATGACTAAGGAGGAATTCGACAAGGGTTTCGGCAAGCACTTCAAGGTCGGCAGGAGGAACACCGCCGACAACCACTGGGTCCTGGAGTGTGCCCCGGAGATCCGGAACCAGCTGAGGAGTTCCAACGGAGTCTACATCCAGTGGAGCTTCTGCAGGCTGAAGGACTACAACTCGGTCTCCAGGTGCTACAAGTGCCAGAGCTTCGGACACATCGCCAAGTTCTGCAGGTCTCCGAGGGAGGTCTGCTCGCACTGTGCCGGCGAGCATTCCCGCGCTGCCTGCCCCAAGAAGGACTCCCCGCCGTCTTGCACGAACTGCATGAGGTTTGGTAAGCCTCATGCGCATGGGGTAAGTGATCGCGAATGCCCTGCTTACGTCAGGGCTGTGCAGAATGGGATTAATCGCACCAACTATGGTTAAATGTTCACAGCTCAACGCTCAGCGGTCCATCCTGGTCACGGACGAGATGAAGAGGACCATCGTGGAGGAGGGGATAGATCTTCTGGCTCTCCAAGAGCCCTACTCCCGGGACGGGGCTGTCCCGAGCTGGGGAGGAGGAAGGATGGTCTACGCGAGGACGGGAGGACAGGTTTGGAGTGCGATTTATATCGCAAAGGCTGAGTATAAGGTGCTTTTTCTTGCCCATCTGTCCAACGAGTACTGCACCTGTGTTCAGGTTGCTGACAGGGGTTGGATGTGTGTTTTTGTGTCTTGTTATTTCAGGCATAGAGACCCCATTGAACCGCACATCGTTCATCTCAGACATGTGCTGCAGGAGCTCAGAGGGAAGAACGTCATCGTGATGGCGGACGCCAACGCCAAGTCGGAGCTGTGGTACAGCGGAGCGACGGACGACAGGGGCGAGGTGCTGGAGGCCTTCGTAGCGGAGGAGGACCTCATAGTCGTCAACGAGCCGGCGGAGCTGACGACCTACGACGGAGCGGTTGGTGGCGGCACCAACATCGACGTGACCTTCGCGACGAGGGGGGTGGGGAGACTAATAAGGCATTTGAGTGTTTCAGATGGCTGCAGCAGCGACCATAACTCATCTCTTTCGAGGTGGGGGGCGCACGGAGGGAAGACCGCGCACCAGTCGGTCCTAGGACGAGATACTGCATAGCCCGCGGTGATTGGAGGAAGTTTCAGCGAGAACTCAGGGCAGAGATGGAGGGGATCGAGGACGTCGAGGACATCGACGGAAGGGCGCAGGCCCTGACGCAGGCGATGAGATCTGCCTGCGACCGCTCGATCCCTAGAGCAAGGAGGCTTGAGAAGAGGGCCGCCTGGTGGACTCCGGAGCTGATGAGGATGAGGAAGGAGGTCACCCGGACCAGGAGAAGGAGGAGGCGCGACGCGGAGGTCGGACGAGTCTACGCGAGGACGAGTCTACGCGAGGACGAGGAACGACTACGTGTGGGCGGTGAGGCGAGCCAAGGAGGCCAGCTGGAGGGAGTTCGTCTCCAGTACAGGTAACCGTGACCCATGGGGCTTGGTCTACAAGCTCATCATGGGTAAGGCACGACAGGTGCAGGTCGTGGCTGGGCTAAGAGTTGATGGTGGTGTTTCAGATGACGCTGCTGGGAACGCGAGGGCGGTGCTGAGGGTCATTGTTCCGGACGATGACCCTACTACGGACACCAGCAGGCATCGAGCACTGAGAGCGGAGGCGGTGGAGGACTACGCCGGCGCTGACGTCCCTCTCTTCAGCAGGGAGGAGCTGCACGACGCGGTCCGGAGCTGCCGCAACAGGAAGGCCCCTGGATTGGACCTGCTGACGGCGGAGATCGTGAAGAGGTCTTGGAGCTGCATCTCGGGATATCTGCTGGCCATCGCCAACCAGATGATGCTGGAGGGCCGTTTCCCCGACCTGTGGAAGGCAGGAGAGCTGAGGATTCTGTTGAAGTCACCGGATCGGGACCCGACGGATCCGAAGTCTTACCGACCGTTGACTTTGCTCAACGTGCTCGGTAAGGTGATGGAGAAGCTGCTGGCTTCGAGGCTCTGGGACTACATACAGGTAAATGATGTGCTTAATGATCGGCAGTATGGTTTTCGACCCGGCAGAGGAACCGTGGATGCTCTGGAGAGGGTTCTTCGTGACGTCTCCGAGAGCGACTGCAAGTACGTGTTGGCCATCTATCTGGACATCTCGGGCGCCTTCGACAGCGCCTGGTGGCCGGGGATCCTGGAGAATTTGAGAAGAACAGGATGTCCGAAGAACCTGTATGAGGTGGTAAGAGATTATTTTAGGCGCAGGACCACCGGTCTGTATTTGGAACAGACCGAGTTTGTGAAGGTCTTGACTCAGGGCTGCCCTCAGGGGTCGGTACTGGGTCCGGCCTTGTGGCTACTAATCTTCGACGATTTTCTGAGACTGAATTTCAGGGACGGAGTCAGCTGCTACGCCTATGCCGACGACGGACTGCTGCTCGTCCGAGGTAACACCAGGATCGAGCTGGAGGCAAGAGCAGAGAACGCCGTGGAGACTGTGATCGCGTGGGGAGCGGAGGCGCGGCTTACCTTCTCGAGGGAGAAGACGAATATGACGCTGTTGAAGGGAAGACTCTCGGCGATGAGGCACCCGACGGTGCACATGGACGGCGCGCAAATAGGATACGTAAGGGTAAATAGGTATCTAGGTGTTTTGTTAGATGAGGGTTTGTTCTTTAATGATCATTTCAGGATGGTTGCGGGCGTGGCGAAGGCGGCGTTCGGAAGATTGATCAGAGTTTCTAGGACTTCGTGGGGACTGGACTTCGCGACCCTTCGGAAGATGTATAAGGCCGTGGTGGAGTCGGTGCTGACCTACGGGTGCGTCGTGTGGGGGCACCGGATGGAGGTCCACAGCAGCAAGATCTACCTGCTCAGAGCACAGAGGTATGCGCTTCTCGCAGTTACTAAAGGTTATAGTACTGTCTCTAATGATGCTTTGCCGATTGTTGCAGGAGTGTTGCCGGTCGACCTTCTCGTTAGAGAGAGGGTCGGGCGGTACTGGGCGAAGAGGAACGGGCTGGACCTGGAGGAAGAGAGGAGGAACGCGCGGCGAGACTCACTTGCCGCCTGGCAGGTGAGGTGGGACCGGTCCAACTTCGGGAGAGAGACCTACCGGTACTGGCCGTCGGTGCAGGAGAGGATGGAGAGTGATTGGGTCGGTACCAATCACTATGCTACGCAGCTACTCACCGGTCATGAGAACTTCAACGCGAAGCTGCACCGCTTCGGGCTGAGGGACGACCCGGACTGCGAGGCCTGTGGCACCTACGAGGATGCTGAGCACGTGCTGCTGGACTGCGAGCGGTTCGAAGCGGAAAGAAGAATCTTTAGACTAGAAGTGGGGGAGCAGCTACTGAGAGGGGATAAGGTGTGAGATGCCAGGAGCTACGCGGGATTCCTGAAGTACGCTACGACGGTAGGAAAGAAGAAGGAGCGTCGACCACGACAACAAGGTATCTTAGGCTAGGTCTACTAATGTTCTCTTTTACAGGTTTTAGGGAATAGAGTTAATTATAAGTAATTGCGTGCGATCCGTGCTGGAGGAGGGGGTTGGTGGGCTATTGGGGTCAGTGTAGGGCAGGATAGGGCATTAGCTCGAGTCTTGCTATTGTTTAAGGATTTAGGTAGGGCTTTAAATTTTACAAAATTTAAATGCAATTCAGAATTGCTTGCTCTTTTGGCTTTAAATTCAAGATACGGAGGCGGTCCTTCAGAAGGGCTGGGGTGGGTACCTCCACGAGGTCCCCGCTGGGCAACGTAGGGTAAAGACTTAGTGTCGATCCCTGCGGCTGAATCCCACCTTCCCACGTGGTGAACACCCACTGCAAGGGGGTCCTCCTACCCTCGGATACGGGTGAATGCGTATACGAGGGGGTTTTCCCATACTCGTTGTAGCGTCATTTGCCCCTTGAAGCCGTGGTTGCGCTGCGAAAAGCTACTGGCTTATGTGCGGCGTAGCGGAAAGAGGTCCCAATTGGGCGATAGAGGGAGTCCTTTCCTTTCTGTCCCTACCTAGCAGTGAGCGAGGACGCCTGGCACTCGGTAGCGGAGTGCCAGAGGTTCGAGTATGCAAGGGTAGAGATGGAACGGATATTAGCAGAGAGAGGGCTGAGATGGGAAAGGCGGAGTATGGTGTAGAGTAGAGAGGTATTTGCGGCGTTTACCAGGATGGTTGGGGAGATAGGTAGGAGGAAAGAAGGGGACAGGCGAGGATTAGAGGGTAGGTAGGGAAGGAAGTGCTGGAGGGATAGGAAAGGAGAGCCCGACGCTGAGATCCGGAAACGATGATCAGTGCTTGGGCTAGGTGAAACCGGGAATGGATGGCCCCGATGCTGCTTCTGGACCTGAAAGGGAAAAGGGGTGGCACTTGGGCTGAAAGAGTGTGATAAAACCGTGAATGAGGGCCCGATGACTGTCTCTGATCCCGAAGTGTAAGGGTGATGAGGCTGGCACTTGGGCCAAAGAGAAAACCGTGATGCGGGCCCAATGCCTGTCTTGGATCCCGAAGTGTAAGGGTGATGAGGCTGGTACTTGGGCCACAAAATGGGAGGCGGTTCGAACACCGTGGTGGGTACCTCCTCGTGGTCCCCGCTGGGCAACGGGAGTGGCGGCGAGTGCCGGGCATGCCAAGTGCTGGTGTGAGTCGCGCTTCCGGCTAAACCCCACCTCCCCCTAGTGGTGTACACCCACTGCAAGGGGGGCCTCCAACTCTCACATGCGGGTGCTAGCGTATGTGGGGGTTTTTCCCGGGCTGACGTTCTCTGGGTTAGTGGTAGCACTGTGGAAGGCCACTGAGCCCAGGTACAATGTAGCTGAAAGTCCCTTCGGGGGGAGCTCTTCGGAGCTTCGGAGGATTCGAATGTCCCTACCTAGCAACTCTGCCTGATATCCCGGGCAGGGCCAGCAACTGTGAGGAGTCGGAAGACGAATCGCAAGGGTTGGTCAGGCCCAGGATGAGCAGCCGGTCGCAAGCCCGGATAAAAGAGGAGCGTTGGAAGGGTGAAGTCAACCCGACCATAAAAGGAATGCCCGGACGAATCTTGACAATCTAAGATGGGCTGGGGAGACTGGTCAGCTCCCAAGCCGAATCGAGACCTTCTGGTGAACCGGCAACCCTAGCCCACCAGGATACCAGGGTTGGGAGGATGTGGTC
Source organism: Timema podura (assembly GCA_033556935.1). NCBI lineage: Eukaryota > Metazoa > Arthropoda > Insecta > Phasmatodea > Timematidae > Timema > Timema podura. The sequence continues at coordinate 67,021,895 of JAVRXN010000013.1, forward strand.
AATCCTCCTGTCAAAATCGGACCCCCCCTCACGGGGGAAGGTTGGTCCTACCCAGGGCGCGCTGGGAGTGCGGAACCGAGTCACCGATAAGTTTCCGTCGGTGGCCGGGGAAGCTGATGTGAGCTTGCTCTGCCGAGGCGTTAGCTGTGGGCCGGGACCGGAGACCAGCCGCTTCGGACCCTGACCAGGAAGTAGACATTGAGTGCAGGGGTCGGACCCTGCACCGCAACGAGCGAGCCCGGTCCGTCCGAGTATACCGGGATCGGCAAACGGAGGTCGGGCCCCGGGGAACTGGGGTAGGGACGAGTCCCGAGGGTATACCCGTTCCTGACTATTCCGGCCCGCTCCCTTGTCTACGATGCGCTGGCTAAAGCTGAATTAGAAATATGAATATTCAAATAGGAAACAAATCGGAAAGTAGTGGGACCGCGAGAAAGGTCGAGAGGAGAAAGAAAGCCAAGGAAAGAATCCCGTCAGAGAGGGAAAGCAACTCCGCCAGTGAGGGGGACACTGAGTGGGAGGTTGCGAGAAGGAAAGAGAGGCGCTCCAAAGGTGGACCCAAAAAGGGAGATAAAGGGAAGCCGGAGGACAGCGCAAAGAAGGAAAGTGAGAGGCCTGAAACGGACCCAGGCCGGTCGAAAGTAATGCAGTTGAGGCTATTTAAGTTGGAGCTAGAAAGAAAGCGAAAGGAAAAGACAGGGGAGGTAACCCCCGGAGAAAAAGAAAGCTCCGAAGGAGAGGACTCAGAAGCGGCCAAGACAGGGGCTGTGGAGAGTGACTCGGTGGAGTCAGAGACGGAGGGAGAGAGGACCCGGCAGGTAGGAGATACTGAGGAATGGGGGGAGAGGTACACACCCCCACGGTACTACCGGAGACACTCACTAGAAAAGGAGTTTGTAGAGACCCTCAAAGCAATCGAGGATGAGACTAGCCCAAGAAGGAGATATGTTAGGTATCAGGCTGAGCTGGAGAGGGTAGTGGCCAGCCAAGTCAAGAGCAAGAGCTTATCGGCTCTAGCACAGGATAAGATGAGAATTATCCTCAAAGAAATGGGCGGCCTAGTGGATGATCTGATTGACAGAAACATCGGGCTCGAAGCCCGACAAGCAGAAAGGAAAGAAATCGTGGAGATCTTGGAGAAACAGGGCGGAGGAGCTGATAGGAGACAGGAAGTAAGAGAGGGGTGCAGCTATGCGGACATGGCGAGTAAAGACAAGCCGAAAGTCCCGAGCTTGAGTACCGGTAAAGAGATTAAAAGAGATCCTCAAAGGGGCAATAAAGCCAGCAGAGATGGGGCTAAACATAAGAAACCTGAGGAGAATCAGGGAAAGAGTGATGCTGGAAGTTGAGACCCAGCAACAGAAGGCACGGCTTCTGGAAAAAGACCTCACCGCAGCGGGGTTAAAGATGACAGAAGCGGGGATGAGGGACCCCAAAATAAAGATTTACGATGTAGAAAAAGACAGAGAAGAGAGGGACATTGTGGAGGAGATCCACAGAAGGATCATGGATGGAAGCGGGGTGGAGCTGGAGGAATTCGTGGAGAATTTCAAGTGCGTGCAAAAGCTTGGAAGGCCCACTCTGGATGTCAACCACTGGGTGGTAGTATGCTCCCCCAAAATAAGAAACTGGCTCAGAGATAAAGGTTATGTTTATGTAGGATGGCGAAGATGCCGAGTTAAAGACATGGTTGACGCCACAAGGTGCTACAGATGTCAGGCATATGGGCACATTGCCAGGCACTGTATGTAGACAGAGAGTAGCTTGTCCGAGATGCGGGGACGAGCATGAATATGAAAAGTGTAGAAAAGCGCGGGGAGAAGGGCGATGCATAAATTGCTGGAGAGCGAGAAAGGATGATAGACATGACGTGGCGGACCGGAGTTGTCCAATATATAAGCTGGCCTTGGAAGAGGCACACAGAAAAGTAGATTATGGGCTATAGGGCGATCCAGGTGAATGTGGGAAGATCCAAGGCGGCAATGGCCGAGGTTGAACAGTACATGCGGGAGCACAATATAGAAATAGCAGCCATACAAGAACCATACCACCTGGGATGCAAAGTTGTGATCGGAGGCTGTAAAGTTCTGTTCAAGAGTAATGAGAATGGCGAGATCTGGAGTGTTATAGTTGTGAGACGAGCAGAGTGTCTGATGGTCGGATACCTTACGGAAAGTAGCAGAGTGGTGGCTCGGATAGGGAGCGGTGAAGGTGGCTTCTTTGTGGCCAGCTGCTACTTTAACTATGGGGAAGAGATAGAAGTGCACATTGCGGGTCTAGAGGAAACCTTGAGAAGCCTGGGTGGAACCAGGACAGTAATATGCATGGACGCAAATGCGAGGTCACAGATGTGGCATGATGTGGTGCTCAATGAGCGAGGAGAAATGCTGGAGGACTTTGTCCTAACGAACAGGTTGAGAATCTTGAACGGGGCTGGTCAGCCCGAGACCTTCTGTAACACCAGGGGTATGAAGTCAAATATTGATGTAACTCTGGGGACAAAGGATATATGGAGGGAGGTTAAGAGCTGGAGAGTGGCGGAGGGCGAGATAGAATCGGACCATAGGCTCATCAGCTTCTCGGTGCAAAAATCACGGAGAGAAGGCCTAGCAAGACAGAGGCAAGCGAAGGTCAGGTATAAGTTCAAAAATGTTAACTGGCAACAGTTCACGGAGGTACTCCGAAACAAAGTGGATGAAAGGTGGCCGATTGGGGCAAGTGCTGAGGAGATGGCGGAAGCTCTAGAACCGGTAATAAAAGAGACCGGAGAGGAATGCCTCCGGAAAAAGTACTGTGGTGGAGATGGAAGGAATTGGTGGACAGAGGAACTGACTGAAATAAAGCTGGCCAAGAATAGAGCATGGATGAACCTGAATGAGATGAGGAGTAGGGTGCGTGGCGGAGAGGCTGATGAGGGCTGGGTCCGGATTCTGAGCCAAGAATATGCCGATGTGAGGAATGAGTATGTAAGAAAGGTCCGGGTGGAGAAAAGGCGAAAATTGGAAGAATTAGTGTCTGAGGAGACAGAAAACCCATGGGGAAAAGTGTACAAAGTAATAATGGGTAAAACGAAGGGATAGATGACCCTGACGAGCCTGGAAAAGGCCGATGGAACGTACACTAAAGATGTAGAGGAGACAGTTGAATTACTGCTAAGTGAACTCCTCCCGGACGATAGCAGGGCCACAGATGAGCCCTACCATGAGAGAATAAGAAATGAGACACAGGAATGGAATGAAGGTGAGAGGTCCCCAGAGTTCACGATCGAAGAAGTGGTGATGGAAAGTAAAAGCCTAAGGAATAGGAAGGCGCCAGGGGTGGATGAGATCCAACCAGAGCTGGCCAAGGGAGCGCTAGAAGGCTGTGTCGGGGAGTTCCGAGAGACGATGAACAAATCCCTGAAAACCGGAAAATTCCCGAACAGATGGAAGAGAGGAGATCTAAGAGTGTTCTTGAAAAGTGAGGATAAGGATAAGACGAAGATAACATAATACAGGCCGGTAACGTTGTTACCGGTACTGGGAAAAATCGGAGAAAAGATGATAGCTAAAAGGATAGAGCAGCACATGAATGCTGTGGGGCACATGAGTGACAGACAATACGGCTTTATAAGAGGTAGGGGGACCTCAGATGCCCTGATGAGAATGAGGACGGAAATAGAAGGGTCAGGGAGTGCTTATGTTCTCGGAATCTTCCTCGACATTGCCGGAGCGTTCGATAATGCCTGGTGGCCGCATGTACTGTGGGAGCTCAAGACGGCGGGTTGCCAGGAGATATATGGAGATTGATACGAGACTATTTTGATGGAAGGAGTGTGAGACTAGAACTTGAAGGAGTAAGGAAAATGAAGGTGCCGACCAAAGGATGCCCGCAAGGATCGGTCCTAGGCCCACTACTGTGGAATGTGATAATAAACAGGCTACTGCTAAAGAACTTAGGTCAGAACTGTAAGATTCTGGCATATGCCGATGATGTCCTGCTGCTGGTAGAGGCGGACACAAGGAGCTTAGAGAGGAGAGCAGAGTACGCGCTGGAAAGAGTGAGCGGATGGGGCCGCCAAAACAAGTTGGAGTTCTCGAGCGCTAAATCAGTGATTATGCTCCTGAAAGGAAAACTAGCCGGAGAAAGGTATCCAATGGTGAGAATGAATGGTGAAAGGATAAGATATGCAAGGAAAGTAAAATATCTTGGAGTTGAGATCGGAGAAGGAATAAAGTTCAAAGAGCATATAGAGTCGGTATGTGGTAAAGTTAAAGTGATCTTTACGAAACTGCTGAACCTGGCGAAGGCAAACTACGGGTATTCTTGTGAGGCACTATTCAAAATGTACAAGGGGATGATAGAGCCCATCTTCACATATGGCTGTGAACTATGGGGTGAAGAGGCAATGAGAGGAAAGGCAAGACAGACCCTGATGAGAACTCAGAGGAAGATACTGTTGGTTATGGCTAAAGGTTATAGGACGATGTCCCATGAAGCAGTGAGGGTGATCACAGGCGCAATACCGATCGACCTGTATATAGAGGAGAGATGGAGACTGTTGAGAGATAAAGAAAAAAGCATGGACAGAAAGCAGAGCAGGAATATGAGAAGGGCAGAGACGATTGAGAAATGGCAAACGAGGTGGGATAACTCCACGAATGGAAGGTTGACACACCTATATTATAGGGATGTGTAAGAGAGATTGAAAAAGGGAAGGCTGATAGGTAACCACTACTCCACCCAGTTCCTGAGTGGACACGGGGATTTTGCGGCTAAACTCCATTCCTTTGGAATCGGAGAGAACCCGATCTATGATCTATGTGGGCAGGATGATGATGCAAGGCACGTAATGTTTGAATGTCAGAAATATGAACATGTGAGGCAAGATCTGTACAGGGAAGTGGTAATGGCAGGTGGGAGATGGAGGCCAGAGGAAATTACAAGGAGCCCAATGACATTTAGGAAATTCGTGACCACAGCCACGAGAATTGGAATAATGAGAGAAGAGGAGAAAAGGGCGAGGGAAAGAGAGCAAGAACTGGTGGAAGCGAGGGAGCTGGATGGGTAGTGGAGAAACCGTACTAAGATGGCGAGGATCTATAAGATCAGAGGAGTACCTGTAAATGGCTATGATAGAAAAATTATTGTAAATAAGAGATATATATATGTACAGAGAGAAGTATTTATTGAAGAGTTATATTTATATTAGTTTAAGCTAAACGGAGGCGATGAAAATCGGGATGGATACCTCCTCAGGTTCCCTGCTGGGCAACGTGGCGGTGGTTGGGGAGTTGGGGACCGGTGACGGCCCCTGATCCCTGGACCGGCCGCTATGGCTAAACTCCATCTCCCCCACGTGGTGAACACCCACTGCAGGGGGTCCTCCCACTCCTGGATGCAGGTGAAATCGCATACAGGGGGTTTTCCCAAGTCATTTCAGCGTGGCCGGCTGGTCCGGTCGGGCAACTTGGGGGTGGTTACATCAAAGAAGTCTCGGACTTATAATGATGAAAGCTGGGAAGACATACCTAATTAGGTCAATAGGTGGTTGTGTTGTATCCCTACCTAGCAACACTGCCTGGACTCCCGGACGGGGCTGGCGGCTATGGGGGGGGGGGGGGGGCTGTAAAGTCGCCCCACGGCCGTTCGTCAAGCTCGCGAGGATCAGCCGGTCGTAAGCCCGGATAAAAGAGGAACGTTGGGAGGGAGTTTGTCGCCCCGACCTTAAGAGATCGCCCGGACAAAACCCGGCGCACCGGGTCCCACCCCAAGGGGTGGTTGGATGGGAGTAGTCAACCCTCTGTAAAATTAACATCGGACAATACCCAGCGATCTGGGTCCTGGTGGGTTGGGAAGGGTGGAGCCAGCCCTTCCCGCAAAACAATCGGGGCTAATCCCGAACATCTGGGATATAATCCACTCAAAGCCTGGGGCCCGCCCCAGAGTTCCCGGAACCATCGGTACGAGTGGACAAAACCCGGCGATCCGGGTCCCACCTCAGGGTGGTTGGGGAGGGAGTGAGTGGTCAACCCTCCCCGCAAAACATTCGGGACCAATCCCGAACATCTGGGAAACAGTCCACTTGGAGCCCAGGGTACGCCCTGGGTTCCCGGCTCGCCGGTCAGAGTGGACTTCCCCCTCGAAAGAGTGGCGGGGGAGTTTGGTCAGCTCCCTTGCTGGAATCCGGGAGGTGTAACAGCTCGCATTGGGGGGAGAGGTCACAGAAACCGCTCGGTGGGACCGGCCCTCGGGAAGCTGTGGCGAGGGCTCCGTAAGGGGTGCTCATCGTGGCGACCTGGCGGTCTGCACAACCTCACTGGTGGTAACTCTGGGGGGGCTAGGCTAGCGTGGTCCAGACCACCGAAACTTTGTGAGGACGGGCCCATTGCCTGAATAAGCGTGGGTCCTTTGCGTAACTGTGTGCTTTCGGGGAAGTAGGAGGCGAAGGGCGAGGGGTGCATCCGCCTCTCCGGATTGCCGGGAACGGCGGGTGGTGGAAGAAACCTTGAAACCTGATGTGGCTGTTGCACCGAAGGGGACCTCTTGGGTGGAAACGCCCCGGAGAACCCGTGACGGTCGATTACCCCTTGGCTACGGGCATTATGCTGGTGGGGGGCCGTTGCAACCTAATGCTCCATCCATGCCAGAGGGGGCGGTCCGATGTAAGAGACGGCCCCCCAAACCCACTTTTCTATCTTTGGTCATGGCTACAATAAATACAGTTGTTTTTTGTGCCAATACTAGCGATGGAAGAGATGTCGATCTAAATGAAAGCGAACGAAGTGAGATAGGAGAGGCGGAGGGCGAGTGGAGGCTTGCCAAGGTGAGGATAAGGAAAATTGAGATGGATAAGGGTGAAGGAGAGACGGCGAGTAGGATTAAAGGAAAGAGAGAGAAGTGGAGTGAGGTAGGAAATATTAGTAAAAGTGTATTGTCGACCACTGAGAGTGAGGAGGAGGTTGAGATGGCGGAAGAAAGGTCGGGTAAGAGGAAAGGTGGAGACAGTTGCGAGAAGATGTTAGAGAAGGAGAAGGTCAAGAAGACAAGGAAAGAGTTGGGAGAGGAAGGAGTGGCGTGTGCGCTAGAAATGGTAAACAGGGAGGTGGACCCGAGGGCCAGATTCATAGAATGTCAAACCCTGATAGAGACGGTAATGGCGCAGGCAGGTAGAAATAGGGGGATTTACAAGCCGGCGATCGATAAGGTGACGGGGGCCATGGCCGAGATGCGGAGGATAGCATTCTCGGTGATGGATGAAGTCATTGAGTTGAAGGGTAGGTTAGAAGAAAGGGATGAGGTAGTGAGTGCCATTAGGGCAACAACGGAGGGGAGGAGGTTGGACAGGGGAGGGATGACCGCCGCAGAAATGGTGGGCTTCCCGCCTCTACCAATTGCTAGGAAGGTAGTAAGTAAGGGGTCCCCGCTGCTGCCTTCAGTGAAAGGTAGGGCGAAAGAGAGTGTTGTAATAGTGAAGGCAGCAGGGTAACCAAAGACTGGCGAAGGAGTGAGAAAGGAAATGGAAGAGGCGGTGGTGCCAAAAGAAATTGGCGTAAAGGTAAAAAGGGTACAAAACATAAGAGATGGTGTGATAGTACAGATGGAGAATGATGAGTTGGTAGAGAGGATGCTGGCGAGTAAAGAGCTGACGGACAAAGGGTTAATTGCGGAAAAACCGGGTAGGAAAAAGCCGAAGGTATGGATTTACGATGTGCCGATAGAGGGAACAGAAGATGTTGTAATCGGCGAGATTCACCACATGAATATGGTGGACTCTGGGGTAGGGATAGACGAATTCAGGAAATAATTCGTAAGAGTAAGAGAGCTAAAGTGCCCAGGTAAGGAAGACAGGTGTAACTGGGTAATGGAGTGCAGCCCAAGAGTCAGAAATAGGCTCGTGGGCTTAGGTAGGCTATACATAGGTTGGTTGAGTTGCAAGGTGAGAGACTACACAGAGGTAGTTAGGTGCTTCAAGTGCCAAGGGTATGGCCATGTAAGCAGGGCGTGTGCTAGGGAACTAGCGTGTAAGAAATGCGGGGGCAGACACGATGTTACGAGATGTACGAGTAAAGATAAGGAATCGTGTGCCAACTGCAGAAGGGCAGGAAGGAATGATAAGCATAAGGTAAAAGATAGGAAATGCATAGCCTATGTGAACGCACTCAAAACGACGATAAGTAGAACCGACTATGGTGAATAAGATAGGACAAGTAAACGTTGGGAGATCGAGGATTGCGATGGCGGAGCTGGAGAGAGTGGTGGAGGAAAAGGGTATAGAAGTGTTGGCGATACAAGAACCGTACAGTGTTGGAGGTGTGGTGAGATTTGGGCGAGGAAGAGTGTTTTATGTGAATGAGGAAGGTGAGGAGGTATGGGCAGTGGTTATAGTGATGTGCGAAGAGCTAGAGGCGCTTAGACTAAGTCAATGGTCGAACACGAGGTGTGCGGTCGTAAAGGTTGGACCACCATTAGATTTAGTAGTGGTATCTAGCTACTTTAAGTATAATGAGGATGTTGGTATACATGCGAGTACAATAGAGCGTATAACGAGAGGTATTGGAAATGAAAGGTTATTGATATGCGCGGATGTAAACGCACGATCCCTACTCTGGTACGATCGGAGGCGAGATGGTAGAGGTGAGGTTGTGGAGGAGTTGATAATGGCGTATAACCTAGAGATAGTAAATTCGGAAGGTCAGGAGACCTTCGAGAATGTTCGAGGTATGAAATCAAACATAGACCTAACGCTGGTTTCTAGGAATGTAAGAGCGGCGGAATGGGTTGTGAACGAAGGAGAGGTCGAGTCAGATCACAAGCTGATCACTTTCATGGTAGCCAATAGAGATGACAGAGAAGGGAGAGTGGTGAGAATGGTAGGTGATGCAAGGTACGACGTGAGAAGAGCGAATTGGGAACGTTACAAGGAAGTACTGGAAGGAATGGAGGACCGAAGTCTGGAGGAATTGGTTGGAACGGAGGAGAAGGCGAGAGTCCTGCAGGAGAGGATTCTCCGTGCCGGAGAGGAGAGTATACCAAAGATAGGTAGGAGGAGAAATAACTGGTGGACTAGGGAGCTCACTGGTCTTAAGAGAGCGAAACATAGGCTAAGGAGGATATGGCAAGCGATGAGACACAGAGAAGTGGATGAGAGAGAGGTAGAGGTGAGCGAAGAAAGTTATTTGAGAGCGAGAGAAGAGTATAAAAGAAGGGTTAGGCATGAGAAGAGTAGAGCGTGGAAGGAATTGGTGGAGGCAGAAACAGAGGAACCGTGGTGAAAGGGGTGTATAAGGACGTAGCTGGAAAGTGTAAACCCAGTACGACGCTTAGTGGATTAGAGGAGGTAGGCGGAGGATACACAGTGGATGCGGAGGAAACGGTGGAATTGCTTCTCGAAGGGCTGTTGCCGGACGATGTGGTAGAAGGAGAGAGGCAATATCACCGGGAGACCCGGAGAAACGCTGGTATCCCGAGCGAGGGAGATGAGGAACAAGAGAGCGCGAGGAGAGGATGGTATTAAGGTTGAAATGGTAAAGGCTGGGTATGAGAAGGTAAAATATGCGATGGTAAATATAGTAAATAGCATGTTGGAGGAAGGAGTGTTTCCAGAGGTATGGAAGCGAGGCGAGCTCAAGGTATTCTTAAAAGGGGCAGATAAGCCCCCGAGTAAGATTAAGTCCTATAGACCAGTGACCCTACTACCAGTTATGGGTAAGATTGCGGAGAGTGTGATAGGAAATAGACTTAGTACATATTTAGATGGTATTGACTTCTTCAACGAGAAGCAATAGGGGTTTAGGAAAGGTCTCGGCACGGTGGATGCCCTCAGGCAGGTGAGCAGGGAAGTAGAGGAGAGCGATGAAAGGTATGTACTCGGGATATTCTTAGACATCTCGGGTGCATTTGATAATGCGTGGTGGCCAAGAGTGTTGGAAGTACTGAGAGATGTGAGGTGTCCCAGAAATCTGTGGAAAGTTATTGAGGACTATTTCAGAAATAGAAGGGTTAGGCTAAGGATGGAGGGGGTGGTGAAAACCAAGACTCCAACGAAGGGGTGCCCCCAAGGTTCGGTGCTTGGACCGTTACTGTGGAATTTGGTGTTTAATGGCTTTCTAAACAGAGACTATGGGGAAGGAGTGAGTGTACCGGCGTATGCGGATGATGCGTTAGTATTGGTAAGAGCGAATGCAAGAGAGGAAATGGAAAATAGAGCGGGTAGAACGATGGTAGAAGTGATTGAATGGGGTAAGAGGAATAAACTGGTCTTCTAATATGACAAAACGTGTGTAATGATGCTGAAGGGAGAGTTAGTCGTTTGAGGAGACCAAGAGTGCCGATGCTCCATAGGTGGATAAGGTATGAAGAATGCGTAAAGTATCTGGGCGTATGGATAGGGGAAAGAATGACATATTTTAAACATGTGAATGAAGTAAGCGAGAAGGTATTATTATTATATTTGTATTGAGGCCCGTCGACACAGTGAGGTCATTAGGGCCTTTAAAATAAAATAGACACAGTAAATCCCCATTAGGGACGAGACACATCACATATAGTCCAGCTGTTAGAATAAACAGATGGAAACATAAAATATAAAACAATATACAATATAAAAAATTTGTATATCAAATAAAAACATATATTCTCAATAAGAGAAAAAGCCCATTCGAGACACTCCATAGGAGTGCTCAAATGGGCTAATAGAATAAAAGGAGTGATACACCTGCTAAAATAAAACCACAGGTGTATGCACTCCGTTATAATAACAAAACAAACATGTTAAAATATAACAGATCAAAATTATAAAACGTGTTAAAATAATACATTAAAAAGACAGAACAAACATATTAAAATGTACTACTATTATTATTATTATTGTTTTGAGGCCTGTCGACACAGTGAGGTCATTAGCGCCTTTAAAATAAAATAAACACAGTAAAATCCCTATTAGGGACGAGACACATCACATATAGTCCACCTGTTAGAATAAACAGGTGGAAACATAAACTATAAAACAATATACAATATAAAAAATTTGTATATCAATTAAAAACATATATTCTCAATATGAGAAAAAGACCATTCGAGACACTCCATAGGAGCGCTCAATTGGGCTAATAGAATAAAAGGAGTGATACACCTGCTAAAATAAAACCACAGGTGTATGCACTCCGTTATAATTACAAAACAAACATGTTAAAATATAACACATTAAAATTATAAAACGTGTTAAAATAATACATTAAAAAGACAGAACAAACATATTAAAATGTACTAAAATGTTAAAAAGTTCCAATATGAAATGAAATCCAGATGAGTCACTTTATAAAAGTGACTCAAATGGCATTAAAAAGATCCGCCTGGCGTATAAAACGGAGTAAACAAATAACACTTTCCGCACTATCACGTAGTAAAAAACGTAGGTCACCTTTAAAATCAAGAGCCAGGCGGATAGGGGCATATTTACGGCACTCCACCAAAATGTGGTACACACTAAGGGGAGCATCGCAAAACTCACACACTGGAGGTAGATCCCCTCTCAATAAAAAAACATGGGTCAACGATGTGTGTCCGACGCGGAGCCTTGTCACGATGACCTCCTCTCTTCTAGGCTTTCGTATAGAAGAGGGCCATCGCGACACACCGTCCCTTATGGACCTCAGCTTGTTCTGAGCAGGAGTCGAAACCCACTGCTCGTGCCAGGTGCGTAAGACCCCACGCCGAACATAACCCTTTAGATCTAAAAACATGACACCCAAACTCGCCTCCGGAGGCAGGCGTGCTGCCTCCTTGGCCGCCTGGTCAACCAGTTCATTCCCTGAGAGGCCGGCATGACCAGGAATCCAGCAGAAGGCGAGCTGGGTGTGTAATGAATCGATTTTTAAAATTTGCTCATGTATCATCTGCACAATGGGATTCCAGGAGTAGAGAGTGGACAATGCCAACAGAGCATTCATGGAATCCGTGCAGATGAGAACAGAACATTGACACTTACGATAAACAAAACACAGAGATTTAAAAATGGCGTATAATTCAGCCGTAAAAACACTGGATTCCCCAGGTAGACCAAATTTTAAATGGTTTCCCTCAACAACAAATGCGCATCCCACGGAGGTCCCACACTTGGAACCATCCGTATAGATGCGCTCAAAGCCCTGAAATCGAGTGGAGAGGAGTTCATTAAATGTCCTCTCATATATAATCGGCGGGGTGGTCGCTTTAGGGTACTTGGCAAGATCAAAATGGCATTGAGGTAGGCGTATCTTCCAGGGAGAAACTCGACCTGGGGATGTGGGGATAACCTTTGGCAGGACTATCCCACACGTGTCGAAAACCGATAGCATCCTGATCCCAACCGGCCTTGTACTACGCCATTTGGTTTCATACAAGACACGGTTAGGGGGATGAAAGATAGGGCGGTAGGCAACATGCTCTGGCATACAGTGCAGTTTCGACACGTAAGAAGCCAGGAGATAGGACCGCCGGTAAGAAAGAGGGGGCTCACCGGCGTCGGCGGAAATGCTGACGACTGAACTAGTGCGAAAAGCACCGGTAGCCAGTCGAATGCCAGCATGGTGGACACTATCCAGCATCTTTAACGCCGAGGGTCTCGCCGTTCCATAAACGAAACTGCCGTAGTCTAGTTTAGATCTTACCAAGGCCCTATACAGGCGCATCAAGGTTTCCCTATCAGCACCTCAGGACCGACCGCTAACAACTTTGAGCAGGTTTAGTGCTTTTATACACCTCGCTTTCAGGTCTTTGATGTGGGGGATCCAAGTTAATTTAAAATCAAATAAAAGTCTCAGAAACCTTACGGTCTCTGAGACTGGTAAAATAACTTGGTTCATTAAAATACTGGGGGCTTGTTGTATTCCGCGTATTCTGTGGAAGTGGACGACCGTCGTCTTGACTTCAGAGAAGCGAAAGCCATTTCGCGATGGCCACGACCAGATTGTTTACAGAGAGTTGTATCTGCCGTTCAGCCCTATGGAGACTTGACGAACTGCAATAAATTGCGTAGTCATCCACAAAAAGGCATGAACGGACAGGTAGCCGAACGTTGTCCACAATGCCATTTATTGCGATGGCGAAAGACGTACAGCTTAGAGTACTACCCTGAGGCACCCATTTTTCTTGAATAAAATCATGGGATAAGGTGATGTTTAACCTTACCCGGAAGTGTCTATCTGACATAAAATTAGATATAAATACAGGGAGGTTCCCTCGGAACCCCCAATTAAAAAGTGTTTTTAAAATGCCGTACCGCCATGTGGATTCGTACGCCTTCTCCAAATCAAAGAAAACTGCCAAAAGATGATGTTTGTGGAGAAAGGCGTCCCGAACCGCCGTCTCGAGACGGGCGAGATGATCCATCGTTGATCGGTTACGGCGAAAACCACATTGAATATTTGATAGTAGATTGCGGGATTCTAAATACCATATTAATCGTTTATTTATCATTTTTTCCAATATTTTGCATACACAACTAGTTAAGGCTATCGGTCTATAACTAGTTGGTTCTAATTTATCTTTGCCACTTTTATGTATAGTTATATCGGTTGCTTGCCTCCATAGTGATGGGAATTAATGAGATCCCCAAACACTATTATAAAGGTCCAAGAGATATGTCTGTCCAGCAGGAGGTAGCTGGCGCAACATATCGTAGTGGATGTCGTCGGGACCGGAAGCTGTGTTGCCCGCCTGAGACAGGGCATAGGTCAATTCATCCATTGTAAAGGGGGAGTTGTAATCCTCCCTCCGGCTCTCACCAAATTCAATAGAATGGCGCTCTATGTTCCGCTAAAACGCTGCAAACTCATTAGAGTAGCTTGCAGTGCTTGAAATAGCGGTGAACATAGAGCCCAATACATTGACGACCTCCACAGGGGAGGAAACCAGCGAACCATTTGTCATGAGGGCAGGTTTATTATTACTGGTATTTTTGCTACTACGTAATTTACGAATATTGTCCCAAACCTTAGTAGTGGGAGTGGAAATAGTAAGGGTAGAAATAAATTGTCTCCAAGACTCTTTTCTGCTTTCACGAATGATACGGCGAGCTCGAGCACGTAGAATCCGGAATGATTCTAGATTATCCAAGGTAGGACGCCGATTGAAGAGACGTAGGGCCCTTCGACGGTCAGAAATAGCCAACCGACATTCCTCGTTCCACCAGAGAACTGGACGGTGGCGCGGATAAGGCGAGGATTTAGGAATGGAAGCCCTCGCAGATGCTATTACTGTCGAAGTAAAACGCCCAACCCTAACATCGACGTCATGAGAATGGGGTTCATCAAATACGGCGAGCTCGCGGAATTTATCCCAGTCAGCACGTTTGATAACCCACTGGGGTAGCCGTGCTGTACTGGGAGGATCTTGAAGTGGTGAAACCAGAATTGGAAAATGATCGCTGCCACATAGGTCCGAGTGAACCTCCCAAAGGAAGTGAGCAGCGATCCCGGGGCTACATAAAGTTAGGTCGATGGCAGAGTATACACCATTAAAGGTGGAGAAGTGTGTCTGGGTCCCGGTGTTCATTAACACCAGGTTGCCCGAGACAAGAATATCCTCTACCATCCTTCCACGGGCGTCTGTAAAATTAGACCCCCACACCAGGTTATGCGCATTAAAATCTCCCAAGATGATGTAAGGGGCGGGAAGTTGTATAAAGAGGGCCTCTAGAGTCCTCTTTGAAACGCGCTCACCTGGTGGGAGGTAGATGCTGCATACTGTCACTTCCATAGCAAGGGAGATTCGGACAGCGATCACTTGGAGTTCAGAGACGATATTAATATGTTTATGATATATGTTGCTTCGTGCGAATATAGCCACACCTCCGCTAGCCCGATCAAAGAATGGCTTGTCGGTACGATATATATCGTACCCACGAAGCTTCGGGTTGTCAGTTGTGCGGAAGTGGGTCTCCTGCAAACACAAGATGGGGGGATGCAGGGAAGATATTATTTGATTAATTTCTTCTACACGAGCAAAGAAACCCCTACAATTCCATTGTAGTAGCGACATTATTTATAAATATAAAGTTTAATAATCCTCGCAATCCATAACGTTATCTTTTAAAAATAAAAATTGATTGAGGCCCTTTTTAGGTCCTCTTGCTTTTCCCAGTCTCTCCTGGACCTCCCGCTTCAGGAGAGGTTTTGATTTATCCTGGAGAGACAGGGTCGTTGGGTCTTTGCACGAAGGCTTTGTTAAGGCCTTCGGCGCTTTATTGATATTAATTTTTTCGGCGCTCCCTCGCTGGTCCTTTCGCAAGGCACCAGAGGGAATCGCCTTTGCGGCCTCACCTATCCTACCACTCATCCCAACCTCCGGAGTCCCAGAGGCGGGATTGAGCGGCTCGACAACGGCTGCAAGTAGTTTTGGGTCCCGTGGAGGGCTCGGGGGTGTTCCCCGAGGAGGGCTCGGGGGGGTTCCCCGAGTAGGGCTCGGGGGGGTTCCCCGAGTAGGGCTCGGGGGGGTTCCCCGAGGAGGGCTCGGGGGGGTTCCCCGAGGTGGGCTCAGGGGAGGTCCTCGAGGAGGGCTCGGGGGAAGTCCTCGAGGAGGGCTCCTCGGTGGTACAGGTGGGGGAGACGACCTTTTTGGCGGTTTCGCCTCGTTTAAAAATTTAGGCGCCACATTATTTGGCTCAGTAAAACGATTGATGTCTCGATCAGATACTAGTGGAACCGGTCGCGTAGACGTTTTGGCAAGATTAACTGCGCAATGGCAGTTGGGACAGTTGATGTTCTGGCTAACAATCTGGCTATATGAAGTTTGAAATACCGGAGCCTGACTAGATACGTATTCCTTGCGTGCCTGGACATAAGAGATCTTCTTTTCGGATTGAATCTCCAGGACTTTTTTCTCTACCTTCCATTTCGGACAGGCCCGAGACCAGGCAGAGTGTGGACCCTTGCAGTTTACGCAGAACTTCGGAGACTCACATGGTGTATCGTGAGCCTCCTGTCCACAATCCGCACAGGTTGGCTTACCACGGCATCGCAGCTTCGTATGCCCAAATTCCTGGCACTGAAAACAGCGCCGAGGGTTAGGGACATACGGCCGGACCCTGAGCACGTGGAAACCTGCTCGGACCTCCTTCGGAAGGGTAGGTGTCGCAAATGTGAGGATATACGTATCCGTCTTTTTTTCTTGTCCGTTTTTTTTGGTCACAATACGGTATACTTCGGTTACATGCTGTGGGGAGAGCTCCTCACAGATGTCCTCAATGCTCACGCAGTCGAGGTCAAAGCAAGTGACCACTCCCTTGCACACATTGAGGAACCTGTGAGGTTCCACCTTCCCCGGTATAGAAGCCGTATTACTCGACGGTATTTCAGTAATAGCCATTATATTGGACGACTGGACATCAGTCGCTGTCTGAATCAATATAGTGCCATCACGCAATTTCCTTATCGAAACGTCCGATTTTGCTGCACCATTTATCGCTCTTTCGAGGATAAATGGGCTGACACGCTTAAGGTTTTCACTAGCATCGACTCGAGACATCACCAGGAAGCGGGGCTGGGGCCTCACCATTTCCTGGACCATTTCCATTGTTGGGCTGGACGGCCTTACCCGTTTCCGCCTCTTATCAATATTACGACCCTGTGAGGGGCCGGGCAGTGAGGTGCCAGCAGAATTAGGCAGTACGGTGCCAGCGGTGACAAAGTTATCGGCCATGCCGTATTGGGGGACAACCTACACAATACTCGGATCGTAGACCCAGGGTGCTCCAAGTTGGTTCTACCACATATGGCCCTGTTAACTTTCCCGACGAGAGGCCCCATACGACGCTAGACATGACAACCTTCGCATAGGGCATCGCCGAGAGAGAGGTCGTCGCAGCAAGTGGGTGTAGGAAAGTGCCAATTTTACGTCCGGACCCTCGTGAACGCAACCGGTCTTTTCTCAAAGTAGGGTACCAGGTTATTGTCATCCCTAAGGCCCTTCTACTAAGGTATTACAACCGGCGCACTTTCACTCAGGAGCTCAAAGCAGTGGTATCCAATAATCGTCCAAGGAAAACCGTGTTAGATGCCAAGTTCGTCAACGGAGGGCCAAAATTCTCTGTGCAGGGCTGAACGGCAGGGGAAGGGAAGAAAGAGGTAAGGAGAGAGAAAGAGAAGGTAGAAGAATGAAAAAGGGTGAAAGGGAAGGAAGAAAAAAGGAGGTGAAAGGAAAGATTTAGGATAGGTTTTTCCTGCACGAGGTACGTCCTGTACAGAAACCTCCCCTTTTAGTCGCCTTTTACGACAAGCAGGGGTTACTGCGGGACTATTCTAAACCCCGTCCCGCAGGGGGGTTGCTTAATTTTCCCAGTCCATGAAGTTCCAGGAGTGGTGCCGGCGCTATGGACAAGGGATCTCTCAGATGGATAGGGCGAAACGAGAGTAAGCCCTGTTCATGAAATTAACTCTCATATTGTTTATTGTCATAGCAAGTGACCACACCCATGCAAACATTGAGGAACCTGTGAGGCTCCACCTTCACCGGTATATGAGACGTATTGCTCAACGGTATTTCCAAGATTGCCATTACCTTTGAGGATTGAGTGTGTCATTGTTTGTATCATGATCGTGCCATCACGCAGTTTTCTTATTGATACGTCAGATTGTGCTCCGCCATTTATCACTCTTTCGAGGATAAATGGGCTTACTCGCTTAAGACTTTCGTTTTCCTCTACTCGAGACATTACCAGGAAGCGGGGCTGGGGCCTCACACTTCCTGGACTTTTTCAATTAAAGGGCTGGACGGCCTTATCCGTTTACGCCTCTTTTCATTAATACGGCCCTGTGAGGGGCCGGGCAGTGAGTTGCCAGCGGGGTTCGGCAGTACGTTGCTAGCGGACAGTAAGGTGTCAGCGGCGACAATGGAGGTGGCCATGCCTTTTTTTGGGGACAACCTGCACAATACTCGGATCGTAGACCCAGGTTGATCCAAGTTGGTTCTACCACATGAGACACTGTTAACCCTCCTGGCGGGAAACCCCACACGACGCTAGACATGACAACCTTCGCATGGGGCAGCGCCAGGAGAGAGGTCGTCGCAGCAAGTGGGTGCAGGAAAGTGCAAATTTTACGTCCGGGCCTTCATGAACGCAACCGGTCTTTTCTCAAAGTAGGGTACCCGGTTATTGTTATCCCTAAGGCCCTTCCACTAAGATATTACAACCGGCGCACTTTCACTCAGGAGCTCAAAGCAGTGGTATCCAATAATCGTCCAAGGAAAGTTGTGTTAGATGCCAAGGTCGTCAACGGAAGAGCCAAAAGTCTCTGTGCAGGACTGAACGGCAGGGGAAGGGAAGAAAGAAGTAAGGAGAGGGAAAGCGAAGGGAGAAGAATGAAAGAAAAAAGAGTGAGAGGGAAAGCGAAGGGAGAAGAATGAAAGAAAAAAGAGTGAAAGGGAAAGAAGAAAAAGGTGAAAGGAAAGATTTAGGATAGGTTTTTCCCGGACGAGTTACGTCCTACACAGAAGCCTCCCCTTTTAGTCGCCTCTTACGACAAGCAGGGGTTACTGCGGGACTATTCTAAGGCCCATCCCGCAGGGGGGACGGGCAAGGTGATAATGCCCAAGGCAAACTTGGTGATAATTAAAGGACTAGAAGGCAATAGAAGCGGAGACGAGCATAAAGAGAAACTTAAAGGGACCCTCAGGACAAAAGAGCTGGGGGTGAACATTAAGAATCTGAGAAAGATCAAAGGGATGATGCTAGTGGTGGAAACACCCCAGCAGAAAGCCAAAATACTAGAGAGTGAGGATCTAGGGAAAGCAGGGCTAAAAGTAACGGAGGCAGGAACTAAGGAGCCCAAAATATTGCTGTATGACGTGGAAAAAGGTGGTGATGAAGAAGAACTAATAAAAGAAATCCATGAGAGGAACATGGAAGGATGTGAGATCGGGCTAGAGGAGTTCAAGATGAACTTTAAATGTGTACATAAATACGGTAGGCCCAACATGGAAGTAAGCCACTGGGTGGTGACATGTAATGCCCGAATAAGGATCTGGCTGAGGGGAAGAAAAAGAATATACGTGGGAATGCGGAGTTGCCGCGTAAAAGACTATGTGGAGGCCACTAGGTGCTATAAGTGCCAAGGGTACGGCCACATAGCCAAGTATTGTGCACAGAAGTTAGCATGCCCTAGGTGTGGTGAGGAACATGAGCCAGCAAAATGTAAAGTTGCAGGAGGTGAAGGGCGATGCATAAACTGCCAGAGGGCAAAAAAGGACGATAGCCAATATGTGGCAGACAAGAGATGCCCGTCCTATAAAATGGCGCTAGAAGAGGCGCATAGAAGAGTGGACTATGGACTGTAAAGTGGTCCAAATAAATGTTGGCAGATCTAAGGCAGCAATGGCGGAAGTGGAACAATACATGAGAGTGAATAATGTGGAAATAGCGGCAGTTCAGGAGCCTTACCACGTAGGGTGCAAGGTTGTGATCCGGGGCTGTAAGGTACTGTATAAGAGTAATGAGAACGGAGAAATCTGGAGCGCCATAGCAGTGAGAAAGGCAGAGTGTGATGGTTTGGAAACCTCACGGGAAGCAGCAGTGAGAAAGGCAGAGTGTGATGGTTTGGAAACCTCACGGGAAGCAGCAGGCGGAGGATGCCAGTCATGTGATGTATGATTGTGTGAAATATGAACAGGCATGACAAGACCTGTACAGAGAGGTGGTGATGACAGCAAAGAGGTGGGGACCGGAAGAGATGACGGGGAGCCCTGAACTATTCAGAAAGTACTTGACCGCAGTCACGATAATTGGCAAATTAAGAAAGGAAAAGAGGAGGGTAAGAAAGAGAGCGTTGGAGCACGTGGAAGCGAGGGACCAGGACGAGTAGTGGAGGAAACCGTACTATGTAAAGAATGGCAATTGATGTAAGACCTATAAGGTCAAGTGGAGACCCTGTATTGAGCCCTGTAATAGAGATATATTTATATGTACAGAGTGAGTCTATTTATTTATTAGAGAGATTATTATTATTTATTCGGTATACGGAGGCGATGAAAATCGGGATGGATACCTCCTCGTCGTCCATGCTGGGCAACGTGGCGGTGGTACGGAGGTTGGGGCCCGCTAACGGGCCTTGATCTCTGGGCCGGCTGCTATGGCTAAACTCCATCTCCCCCACGCGGTGAACACCCACTGCAGGGGATCCTCCTACTCCTGGATGCAGGTGAAATCTTATACAGGGGGTTCTCCCGAGTCATTTCAGCATGGAGTAGCCGGCTACCTTGGTGGTGGTTACATCAGAGAAGTCCCCGACTTAAAATGATGAGCGCTGGAACCATACCTAATTAGGTCAATAAGGGTTTGTTGTTGTTGTCCCTATCAGGCGGGGGTCACGGTGCTCAGTCGTACGGCACCGGCCCGAAGTAAGGCGGCCGGGACGCAATCTGGGCCCGCGCACGTTTCATATAAACGAGCATTAGACTGCCTTTGCCACCTCCCGGTACTGGCATGTCTCCGAAAATCCTTTCGGGGCGCCTCCACGTGGCGGCCCTGGGTAATGTGTACTGGAATTGGCCAGACATAGCAAAGCCCCGATATAGGTCATCTGTATGCAAGGGGCAAGGCTCCTGGACATGCACTAAGCGGTTGGTAGTGCGTACCCGTATAGCGGGGATAGCTGGTCAGGGCACCTCCACGAGGTCCCCGCTATGCAACTCTGTGATTTCGGTCTCAAGATGTGAGCTGAGGGGCGGCAGCCAAAGTCTGGGATAAAAGTAGAGTCTGGGGCATAAGACACGGATGGAGGAGTCGACTGTGCAGAGGCTGAACTCCTGACCTCCTCGTGACGGGGTAGTCACTAGGAGGAGCAAACTCCTAGCTCCATGCGGTCCCAGTGGAGCGAGGGATTTTTCCAAGTAACCCAAGGCAGACCAGCATGGGGGGGGGGGGGGCTGGTACTGGATTTTTCGGGTAACCTAGTACTCGGAAAGGCACTCATAGACTTCGGTCCATGTCCGGGGAAAAGGTTCCGTTGCCGAGGGCGTATAGTGGTTGCACCATAAAAGGCCTCTGAGCCCAAGGATGGTGTAACTGGAAAGCCCTTCGGGGGATCTCTTCGGAGGTTTAGTCGAGGATAGAACTGTCCCTATCAGGCGGACTCGCGCTCGAGATGCCACACGGTTTGGATGTGTTTGTGTTGAGCTCCCGAAAGAATTTGATTAAATCGGTCGTAGCGAAGTGAACAGTGTAGACAAATTGTGTGGATGGAAGAGAGGAAGAGGACTGAAGTGGTTTGGTGAAGGTGGTAATAGAATTGCAACCCCTACAGAAGGGTCCCTTTTGAGGGGGAAGGAGGGGGAATTTGGGTAAGAGGACAAAAAAATTCTGGAGATTGTGTTTTTATTTTTATTAAATCGGACAATAACTACAAGAGTTATTAAGGGCTAAAGTAAGGGTAAAGGGAGGTCACTCTCGACTTCCTGGGAGATTTACAATAGTATAGACAAAAGTGGCATCCAAGAACAAATTTTTTGTTGGTAAATAACTTGTTAGCAAGATGGCAGAGATTATTGAAAATGGGTATATAAATATTCAGAAAGATAAGATCTACAAGAATCCAGTGGCGGAAGCTAGAATTGTCAAAAAGTGGAAATTTTGATATTTAAAATTGGGGGCGGTAAAGTGATCTAAAGACCTTTAATAGACTAAAGAAGAGGTAGTGAACAATTGTTGAAGAAATTTCAGTGGCGGATTAGAGAAAAAGGAGTAAAAGGTAACTTGCTAAGAATTTGTAATTATAGTATTTCCAGGAACTCCGGAACGGCCAAGGAGGACAGGTATTAGGTAAATGCGAGAGGTAAAAAGGAAGGGATGCCAGGAGGAAGGAGCCTAGACCAGGGAGGAGGGAAAAGCAAAATGCCAAAAGGAAATGAGCAAAAGGGAACGAAGAAGAGTGAGAGTGGCGGTAGCGATGGGGAGGAAGGGGTGCCCCTGGCTAGAATGCAATTTGTGGAAGAGTCTGAGGAATCACGAGAGAAGATAAGAAAGGTAGAGGAGGTGGTAATGTCAGAGTATAACTTCTCGGAGTTGATGCATGACATTAACAAGAAAGGAAGAATATCCAAAAAGGATGAAAGTGACATAACGGTTGCGTACTATACAGTGGCGGCAGCACTATTGGAGGCGAAAGGACTAATTGAGGAATTGGAGAAATAGAACAATAGATTAAGGGAAAAGAATGTAGAATTATCAAGGAACGAAGGTAAGAGAGGGTTGTAGTATGCACCAACGTACGCCACGGTGGCAGCAAAGATGGAAGGAGGGCAAGTGGGAACGGTAGGAGAGTCAATTAGAATGGACGAGAAGAGTAAGTTGAACACAGTGTTCATCTCTTCCAAGAAGGGGAAATGCACGGGGGAGATGAAAAAATACTAAAGGAGAACATTGACCCGAAAGTAAAAAGATAAAGATTAAATACATTAGACCTGCGGGAAACATGTTGATTGTTGAAGCAGCTGATCAAAATGAAGTAGAGAAGTTAATGAAGTACGAGAAGATAAAGGAGGATTTAAAGGGCGAGAAACCGAGAGTGCGAAATCCACTCATGACAGTGTATGACGTGAGTGTCGATATATCAGAAGAGGAACTGAGAGACGTGGTTTATAAGCAAAACTACATGGGGATAATAGAGAAAGAGAAGTTCATGGAAGGTTTTCGTCTGAGATTTAAAACAGGCCCACGAGAAAAAGGGGTTGTCAATCATGTAGTAGAGGTGAACCCCGAAGTGAGGAAGCTGCTACTGGGGGATAGATTATACATTAGATTCAGTAGCGTTAATATAAAGGACTACATAGTTGTATCCAGGTGCTTTCAATGCGGGGACTTGGGGCACATAAAAAAGTATTGTAGGAACGGGGCCAAGTGCTCCAGGTGTGGAAGAGAAGGTCATGAGAGGAAAGAATATAAGGGAGAAGAGGTATGCATCCCATGTTCAAATAGAAGTGGGAATAGGGGGAAAAAGGAGAAATGTAATTTCCCGAACAAAAAAGAATGTGAAACTTACAAGTTGCTATTGAGGAGATTAATGGAGCAAACCCATTATGGATAGGCAGCAGGTTGAGATATTAGTAGAAATAAGGGAGTTAACAGAAGAAATGAGAAAAATGGGGGAAGCAATAAGGGAGCTTGCAAAGAAGAGAAAAAGGAAGTCACCCAATAGGAGTTGGAGAGATAGTTGGAGAGCGAGGGAATATAAGAAGAAGAAAGAAGCGGTACGCATGAATCTGTCACAGGATTGTATAGAAGAGAAGGATAAGGGTAGTATGGGGAAAAGAAAGGTAGAGATGGTCCTGGATGGAAGAAGAGGGAGGGAAGGTTTGGGTTTTTGGAGATTTGAAAGGGGGGTGGAGGTAAAAGGTAAGAGGAGTGGGCTACGAGGAATAGGCGAGAAAGAATAAGAGGAGGCGAAATAGAAAGTAAAGAGGGATGGAGAGGAAGAGTGGGGGATAAAGGGGTTCTTGGAAAACTGTAGAAAGATAAAAACACCCCTGGAGAGCACGAATGTGGTAAAGATGATAGAGCAGGGGAAAATAACGAGAGGAGAAATTGAGAAGATTATTGGGTCGGCGAGAATCATTATACAACCAAAAGGGGAAAGAATAATAAAATGATTATTTATGAATATTTAGCACCACATCTTACTACCCGTTCGGGTTACACGCTTAAGTACTAATTACGCTAATGGATTAGGAATTTGGAAGGTAGAACTTAGAGGAAGTGAACCAGAATATATTTGGAGGGAGAGTGGAAAACCATTTAGGAAAAACCACCCCCAGTTCATCCGACCGAGATTCGACCTCGATCTCCCTGTCCTCGGCGGCCGAGCTCAACACGACTAGCGCGTTAGCCAACTACGCCACCGAGGCGGGTAAAGAATAATAAAAGAGGTATTAAAAGATAAAAGAAAATGGAATAGATGGAGAGGTGAAATGGAACGAGGTGGTGAAGACATGGATAGATATAGCATTGAACCAAAGATGTGTCTATTCATATGGAAGGGAACAGAAGTTTGGTATATGGTGGGGGAAGAAGGAAGGGAATACTCCAAGGTAGCAAGCGAGAGGAATGAAGATGGCAGACTGTTTGAAAACTATGAGGTGGTGATGTCGGGGTTGTTGGGAGTGGTCTCTAAAACGGTTTTTATAAATGATGGAAGCAGGAAGAACATGGGAAAGGAAGATTTGGGGGAGGGGATTAGGAAGAAGGGGGTCATAATTGGCCTAGTAGGACCTAACATAAGAAGGGCAGGAGTAGGGGACAAGAAGTATATGGAGGATAGAACCGAGGAGGGATCGATGGAGGTCATCAGGACACTCCTTGACGGTGAAGTGGCGCAATCCTACATGGAAGCGTTCGATGGGGGAAAAATATGTCAGGAGGAGTACGACAGAAGGATTAAAATCATAATGGAAATGGCATTGTCGGAGGAATACCACCAGGCAGCTAAGAATAAAAAACCGGTACATCTTCAGATAGTTGGTCTTGGGCTCGGAGTATGGAAGGGAACACGGCAACAGGAGGTTAGATACTACCAAAGTGCAAGAAGAGCCATATTAATGGCGTTGGAAGCACATAGTAAGGCAGAGCATAAGATCAAGGACATAGAATTCCTATGGCTAGGTAAGGTAATGGAAGAGTTCCAAGACAGAAAAAAATAATGGAGAGGTACGGAGTCAATATCTTTGCCACAGAGGAAGCGCCATGTAAAGAGAGGAAGAACGTGGAAGGAGAACTGCTGGTAACAACGTACGGATGGGACGGCAATGCGTGGCCGGGAAACGAGTTTTGGCAGGGCCATCTCGGATCAACCGGAGACTTGGCGGCGGTAACTCTGATAGCACAAGTCCAAAATCCAAGAATGAACAGGAGGATAAAAGCAAGGGAAAGAAGAACGACGGTGGAGAACGAGGAAGAGGAAGAAATAGCAGGAAGGGAAAAAGAGGAAGAAGCAAAAGAGGAAGAGGGGAAAGAAGAAGGAAGAGAGTAGTGGAGTGAGGATGGGAGATGGAAAGGGGCAGGGAAAGGGAAGAAGGAATGGGGTAGGAAGTTACACGGGATGTTTAAGGGAAGGACACAGAGGGTGAAGTAATGTAACAATAAGACAGAGAGGGAGAAGGGAAATAGGGGCGAAGAATTGGAAACGGGAAACATGGGGAAGGTAGGAAGTGAGTGGATCAAATGGGTGAAAGGTCATATCTTGAAGGAGGAAAGTGGAGTTGTAGGTGGGAACGGTGGGAATTCAAAGAAGGCAGAGGGAAACAAGGAGGGCAGAGAAAGGGCGAAGATATATGTGGAGTCAATTAGGAGACATAATGAATGGGAGGAGGTGCTCAGGTTGTCAATGTTAGAAGAACCCAGCATATTTCAGGCGGCAATAAGACATCTTGTTCGAGCAGGCCACAGAGAAGGGCAGGGGATCGCATTTCAAGTCCCGGATCTGGCATATAGAATGCTGCTGCGCGGGGTTAACATACCATCAAGAGTGGAAGATCTGGAAGGTCTGATGAAGAAGGTAATGGAGAGAAGATAAGAAGGATTAGACCTGGAGGAGGTATATGGGCACTTCGTGAAGGCACATGGGAGGGTATGTTTTAATTCAAAGGAACCGTGGCCTGACTTATGTGTACACACACCACCCATAGTGATGGTCAGTACTAACAAAATAGAAATTGGGCAACTAAATACTGCAAGGAGTAATATGGTGCTTCACGGGGTAAGGAAATCCGCAGAAGAAGGAAGGTTGGATGTGATATGCCTTCAGGAACCCTTCACGCGATTTGGCAAGGTCCCCCACATGCCTGCTACAGCTAATATAATCAGTTCAGGAGAAAGACCTATGAGCGCGATAGTGGTGGTAAACCGTGGGCTGGTGATCACGAAGGTGACACATTTTTGTGACGAGTACGCAACATGCTTAGAGATAATGGTGGAAGCGGGTAGGATGGTACTGTTGAATATTTACTTCCAGTTCCGACATGATATAGAGCCTTAACTGAATAGGATGGAAAGGGTAGTAAGAAAATATGAAGATACACCAGTGGTTATAGTGGCGGACGTGAATGCCCTATCCCCGTTGTGGCACTCCAGTAAATGGAGAAGAGTAGATAGGAGAAACATTCATACAAGACCGGATAGAAGAGTGAGATCATTAGGGCCTTGAACGATATTAGAATATAGTAAAATCCCCATAGGGGAGACAATAATTCAACTGAAAAATATACAGGTGAATACACAATATACAAACAATCAAACAATAAAATATATTAATATAATATTTAGCAATAGAGTAAAGTACCCATCTGAGACACTCCATAGGAGTGGGTTAGAAATGTATGCCCGACGCGGAGTCTCGTCACGATGACCTCCTCTCTTCTAGACTTTCGTATAGAAGAGGGCCATCGCGACACACCGTCCTTGATGGACCGCAGCTTGTTCTGAGCAGGGGTCGAAACCCACTGCTCGTGCCAGGTGCGTAAGGGTAAGCGCACAGTACAAGCCGGTAGTCAGATTCCGAGAACCAGCGCCTGTCGGAGTCAAGCCGGCGCGAGAAATGTCCCTCTGTTCATAGCGAGAGTCCTCACAGTGGAGACAGACAACTGCGCACGTACGCAGGTTGTCTGAGTCAGACGGTTTACCGGAATGAATCATTCATTCCTATTTCAGATATCGGCTTGGCCAACACGTGGTTGACTTGTAGTTCATTTAAGTTTTCTTTTTCAATTTTCTTTTAATTATTTAATCAATAATAACTATACCTTAGAGTTTAAAGATTTAATAAAAAAATTTCAACAAAATTTGTCAGTGAAATGGTGAATTTTACATTAATTTTGACGTCAAAAATAAAAATAACTACTTTTACCACGCATGTAACCTTTTATATAAATTAGCTAATTTATTTATGCAATCAATAAATTAAATATTATAATTATAGAATTTACAATGTATATTTACTTGACTATGAATGGGTTGGTTTCAAATAAGTGTTATTTTGAATTAAAGGCGACTAAACATAGTTCTTTTAAAAGCAATAAAATTAACTTTAATCATAAATAATCCTACCTTAAAGTAACTACAAGCGGTTCTTTTGGAAGAATCTTTTGCTTATGAAAGTTACACCAGTCTAAGATCAATAGATGTTTGATTTTCTACAAAATATAGTAGAAGGTTTCAATCTTCATCCTAAAATATTCATAAAACCTTTCGCCATCTACTTTTAATTGAGGGAAAAGATGATATTCACCATATGATTCTCTTAATTGGTTAATTTCATGAGTCCCGCGTTTCACTGGCTTTAATTTTAAGCCAACATTTTCTGTAGCAATTAATAAGCCCATAGCTTCTTCACAAGACAACTCCATGACAGAGAGCAGGTGGAGTTTCGGAACCGGTTTTCCATCTCTTACTATGAGACCCCCAGTCCTCAGATTGTCGGCGCCGATTGTCATCGGAAATCGGAATCTGACTGTCGGCTTGTACTGTGCGCTTACCCTAAGACCCCACGCCGAACATAACCCTTCAAGTCTAAATACATGACACCCAGACTCGCCTCCTTGGCCGCCTGGTCCGCCAGTTCATTTCCTGAAAGACCAGCGTGACCATGAATCCAGCAGAAGGTGAGCTGGGTGTTTATTGAAAATAAATTTAAAATTTGTTCTTGTATCATCTGCACGAGTGGATTCCAGGAGTACATAGTGGACAATGCCAGCATAGCACTCATGGAATACGTGCAGATGAAAACAGAACGGTGACACTTACGATAAACAAAACACAGAGATTTAAAAATGGCGTATAATTCAGCCGTAAAAACACTGGATTCAGCAGGTAAACCAAATTTAAAATTGTTTCCCACAACAAATGCGCATCTCACGGAAGCCCCACACTTGGAAACATCTGTATAGATGCGCTTAAAGCCCTGAAAGCGAGTGGAGAGGAGCTCATTATAGGTCATCTCATATATAATCGGCGCGGTGGTCGCTTTAGGGAACATGGCAAGATCAAAATGGCATTGAGGTAGGCGTATCTTCCAGGGAGAAAATCGACCTGGGGATGTGGGGATAGCTTTTCGCAGGACTATCCCACACGTGTAGAAAACCGATAGCATCCTGATCCCAACCGGCCTTGTACTACGCCATTTGGTTTCATACAAGACATGATTAGGAAGATGAAACACAGGACGGTAAGCAACATGCTCTGGCATGCAGTGTAGTTTCGACACGTAAGATACCAGAAGATAGGACCACCGGTAATGAAGAGGGGGCTCACCGGCGTCGGCACAAATGCTGACTGGACTGGTACGAAATGCACCAGTAGTCAGTCGTATGCCAGCATGGTGGACACTATCCAGCATCTTTAACGCCGAGGGTCTCGCTGATCCGTAAACGAAACTGATATAGTCTAGTTTCGATCTTACCAAGGTCCTATACAGGCGCATCAAGGTTTCCCTATCAGCAATCCAGGACTGACCGCTAACCACTTTGAGCAGGTTGAGTGCTTTAATACACCTCGCTTTCAGGTCTTTTATGTGGGGGATCCAAGTAAGTTTAAAATCAAATAAAAGTCCCAGAAACCTTACGGTCTCAGACCGGTAAAACAACGTGGTTCATTAAAATGCTGGGGACCGGTAGTATTCCGCGTAATATATGGAAGTGGACGACCGTCGTTTTGGCTGCAAAGAAGCGAAAGCCATTACGCGATGCCCACGACCATAGATTGTTGACAGAGAGTTGTATTTGTCGTTCAGACCTGTGGAGATTTGACGAACTGCAATAAATTGCGTAGTCATCCACAAAATGGCATGAACGGACAGGTAGCCGCACGTTGTCCACAATGCCATTTATTGTGATGGCGAACAACGTCCAGCTCAGAGTACTACCCTGAGGCACCCCATTTTCTTGAATAAAATCATCGGATAAGGTGTTATTTAACCTTACCCGGAAGTGTCCGACATAAAATAAGCTATAAAAACAGGGAGGTTCCCAAGGAACCCCCAATTAAAAAGAGTTTTTAAAGGCCGTACCGCCAAGTGGTATCGTACGCCTTCTCCAAATCAAAGACAGCTAAGAGGTGTTGTTTATGGAGGAAGGCGTCGCGAACTGCAGTCTCTAGGCGGACAAGATGATCCACCGTGGATCGGTTACGGCGGAAACCACATTGCACATCAGATAGTAGATTGCGGGATTCTAAATACCATATTAATCGTTTATGTATCATTTTCTCTAATATTTTGCATACACAACTAGTTAAGGCCATAGGTCTATAACTAGTTGGCTCTAATTTTTCCTTGCCACTTTTATTTAAAGAGATAACGGTTGCTTGCCTCCACAGTGTTGTGATCTGAAGAGATTCCCAAACACTATTGTAGAGGTCTAAGAGGAACGCCCGTCCAGCAAGGGGCAGTTGGCGCAACATTTCGTAATGAATATCATCAGGGCCGGAAGCTGTGCTGCCCGCCTGGGACATGGCGTAAGTCAGTTCATCTAAAGTTAGGGGGGAGTTGTAATCATCCCCCCGAATCTGACCAAAGTCAATAGAATGGCGCTCTATGTTCCGCTTATGCACTGCAAACTCAGAGTAACTCGTAGTGTTTGAAATAGCGGTGAACATAGATCCCAATACATTGACGACCTCCACAGGGGAGGAAACCAGCGAACCATTTGACATGAGGGCAGGTATATTATTAATGGTATTTTTGCTACCGCGTTATTTACGAATATTGTCCCAAACCTTAGTTGTGGGAGTGGAAATTGAGAGGGTAGAAATAAATTGTCTCCAAGACTCTCTTCTGCTTTCTCGAATAGTACGGCGAGCTCGTACACGTAGAATCCTGAAAGACTCCAGATTCTCCAAAGTAGGACGTCGATTAAAGAGACGTAGGGCCCTTCGACGGTCCGAAATAGCCAACCGACAATCCTCGTTCCACCAAGGAACAGGACGGTGGCGCGGATTTGGGGATAGATTCCCTCGCCGCCATGATGACCGTCGAAGTAGAATTGCCAATATTAAAATCGACGTCAACAGAGAGGGGTTGATCAAATACGGCGAGCTCGCGAAATTTACCCCAGTCAGCACGTTTAAGAACCCATTGTGGTCCCCGTGCTATACCGGGAGGATCTTGAATTGGCGAAAGCAGAATGGGAAAGTGATCGCTGCCACATAGATCCGAGTGAACCTCCCAAAGGAAGTTAGCAGCGATCCCGGGGCTACATAGAGTTAGGTCGATGGCAGAGGATACACCATTAAAGGTGGAGAAGTGTGTCTGGGCTCCGGTGTTCAATAACACTAGGTTTCCCGAGACAAGAATATCCTCTACCATCCTCCCACGGGCGTCTGTAAGATTAGACCCCCACACCAAGTTATGTGCGTTTAAGTCCCCCAAAATGATATAGGGGGCGGGAAGTTGTATAAAGAGGGCCTATAGGCTCCTCTTTGAAACACGCTCACCTGGTGGGAGGTAGATGCAGCATATGGTTACTTCCATAGGAAGGGAGACTTTGACAGCAATCACTTGGAGATCAGATACAATATTTATATTTATGATATATATTTCTACGTGCAAGTATAGGCATACCTCCGCTAGTCCGATCAAACAATGGCTTGTCGGTACTATATACATTGTACCCAGGAAGCATCGGTTTGTCAGTTGGGCGGAAGTGGGTCTCCTGCAAACACAAGATGGAAGGTTGCAGGAAAGAAATGATTTGTTTAATTTCCTCTACACAATTAAAGAAACCCCTACAATTCCATTGTAGTAGCGACATTATTTATTAATATTAAGTATAATTATCCTCGCAATCCATTACGTTATCTTTTAAAAATAAACATTGATTGAGGCCCTTTTTGGGCCCTCTTGCTTTTCCCAGTCTCTCCTGGACCTCCCGCTTCAGGAGAGGTTTAGATTTTTCCTGTAGAGACTGAGACGGTAGGTCCTTACGCGAAGGCTTTGTTATAGCCTTCGATGCTTTCTTTATAGGAATTTTAATGGCGGCCCCACGCTGGTCCTATCCCAAGGCACCAGTGGGGATCGCCTTTGCGGCCTCACCCGTACCACCACCCGTCCCAACCTCCGGAGTCCCAGAGGCGGGGTCGAGCGGCTCGACACAAGCCGCATGTAATTTTAGGCCCCGAGATGGGCTCGGGGGTGTTCCCCCAGGGGGGTCTCGGGGGTGTTCCCCCAGTTGGGCTCGGGGGTTTTCCCCGAGGATGGCTCGAGGGGTGATCGTCGAGGAGGGATCCTCGGTGGTACAGGTGGGGGAGACGACCTTTGTTGAGGTTTCGCCACCTGTAACAATTTAGGCGCCACCTTATTTGGCGCATTATCAGTAATGATGTCTCGAGTAGGGATCAATTGCACAGGTCTCGTAGACGTCTTTGCTAGATTAACTGCGCAATGGCAGTTGGGACAGCTGATGTTCTGACTGACAATTTGACTACAGGAGGTTTGAAATACCGGAGCCTGACTAGATGCATATTCCTTGCGTGCCTGGGCATATGAGATCTTTTTTTCGGATTGTATCTCCAGGACTTTTTTTTCTACCTTCCATTTCGGACAGGCCCGAGACCAGGCAGAATGCGGACCCTTGCAGTTGATGCAGTACTTAGGAGACTCACACGGTGTTTCGTGAGCCTCCTGTCCACAATCCGAACAGGTTGGCTTACCACGGCATCGCAGCTTCGTATTCCCAAATTCCTGGCACTGGAAACAGCGCCGAGGATTAGGGACATACGGCCCGACCCTGAGCACGTGGAAACCTGCTCGGACCTCCTTTGGAAGGGTAGGTGTCGCAAAAGTAAGGATATAGGTGTTGCTTTTTTTTTTGTCCGTTCTTTTTGATAACAATACGGTAAACTTCGGTGACGTGTTGAGGGGAAAGTTCCTCACAGATATTCTCAATGCTCACGCAGTCGAGGTCATAGCAAGTGACCACTCCCTTGCAAACATTGAGGAACCTGTGGGGCTCCACCTTCACCGGTATATAAGCCGTATTACTCAACGGTATTTCTTTAATATCCATAATGTGTGACGACTGGACGTCAGTTGCAGTCTGAATCAGAATAGTGCCATCGCGCAATTTTCTTATCGAAACGTCCGATTTTGCTGCACCATTTATCACTCTTTCGAGGATAAATGGGCTAACGCGCTTAAGGTTTTCGTTATCATCGTCTCGAGACATCACCAGGAAGCGGGGCAAGGGCCTCACCACTTCCTTGACCTTTTCCATATTTGGGCTGGACGGCCTTACCCGTTTCCGCCTTTTATCAATATTACGGCCCTGTGAGGGGCCGGGCAGTGAGGTGCCAGCGGTGATAATGAGATCGGTCATGCCGTATTAGGGGACAACCTACACAGTACTCGGATCGTAGACCCAGGGTGATCCAAGTTGGTTCTACCACATGTGGCCCTGTTAACTGTCCCGACGAGAGGCCCCATACGACGCTAGACATGACAACCTTCGCATAGGGCATCGCCGAGAGAGAGGTCGTCGCAGCAAGTGGGTGTAGGAAAGTGCCAATTTTACGTCCGGGCCCTCGTGAACGCAACCGGTCTTTTCTCAAAGTAGGGTACCCGGTTATTGTCATCCCTAGGCCCTTCTACTAAGATATTACAACCGGCGCACTTTCACTCGGGAGCTCAAAGCAGTGGTGTCCAATAATCGTCCAAGGAAAGCCGTGTTAGATGCCAAGGTTGTCAACGGAGGGCCAAAAGTCTCTGAGCAGGGCTGAACGGCAGGGGAAGGGAAAAAAGAGGTAAGGAGAGAGAAAGAGAAGGGAGAAGAATGAAAAAGGGGTGAAAGGGAAGGAAGAAAAAAGGAGGTTAAAGGAAAGATTTAGGATAGGTTTTCCTGCACGAGATACGTCCTGCACAGAAGCCTCCCCTTTTAGTCGCCTCTTACAACAAGCAGGGGTTACTGCGGGACTATTCTAAACCCCGTCCCGCAGGGGGGTCAATTATGATAATCAAATTAGATTTTTGGCACAGTAGTGCTTGGAGATACGTGAAGTACAGCGTTGCACTACTACAGAAGATGTTTCTCATCGTCACTGTTCAGTCGCATATTATCTTCCTTTTAGCACAGGTAAGATTAGGGTTTGCCAGAAAACTCTTGTGATGCCTTGTGCATTACTCCTCGCAGACTCCAGATTCTCCAAGAGAAAATTAAGTACAACAGACCATTGAAGGATAAGAGGGGAAAACATAGCAATAGAGTAAACAAGATATCAGATGAAGTTACTACAAAAATAAAGAGCACATAGATTCATTTCCTAAACAACAAAGTCATTATTCAAGGCACAAAACTTTTAACTGCTGCTTAAGTGCCAATTTGAATGTGCGAAAAATGTAAAACATGTTTGTTGAACTATACCTATATCTTGATGTCAGTGAGTGGTTTTACAGATATATATTTTGAAGGAATTACAAACTGAAGTTTGTTTTTCCGCGATCTGACTCAAGCAACTATCGCGACAAGCTGTATAAAGAAATGTTGTCCGCTTCTTCTGATGATGAAATCAATCGTATATAAATAGAGAGTAGGATTAACCACATGAGAGCTGATGCTGCATATAAAATGTTGGTTTAGGATACAGAGAGGGCGTCAACAACAATCTTTTAGTGATCTGCATTGACCTTCAGCAAGTGTTGTTTTGTCCGCAACTCTTTCATTCATTAGTGTTCTACAAGATACAGTATTCCTGTTACAATTTAGGTATACACGACACCGGCAAAAACAAAGCCTTTATGTGCTTCTGGTATGAGTCTGTAGCCAAAACGGGATCAGCTGAAGTCACGTCTTGCATTCTCTTTTATATAAACCAGCATTTTAACCGCTTGGAGACTGGTCAGACAAAGCAGCTAATCATTTGGTTTGACCAGTGTGTTGGACAAAATAAATGGCGCGTGATTGCTCTGTTTAACCCTCTAGTGACCAAGTATTGAAACAGTTGAACAAAAGCTCCTCGTAACTGGACATAGTTTTCTTCCATGTGACAGAGACTTTGCTCCTATTGAGAGAAATAAGAAAAACTTTTCCGTATTTGTTCCAACAGAATGGGTGCAAATAATCACCACTGCAAAATCTACTAATATGTTAAAGAGAAAAAGAAAAACAAATTAAGATATACAATTTTTTTTTAAATCATTCTATATGAAGGGCTAAGAATCATAGTGGTGTAAGTCAACGAAATTTTAAAAAATTAGTTACACCACGATTTCACATCCTGGCAACACACTTTATTGAGTATCATAGCGGTTTATGTCCTGATTTTAGTATTTCTCCCTAGATGGCAGCACTTGTTTCATGTTGTCAACAATGTAGTCAAATCTTATAGAATCATAATGGTAAGTCAGAGTTACACCACTCTGTTTCTAGAGACTTCCCTCAGAGAAAGGTTATGTTTGTTGTGTCCAGCATGGCTTCGTCAAGTAAAGATCTGGAAATGTATGATTATGTTGTGAAGTGATGACAGTGACAAGGATCCAAACTACAAAATTTCTGGTGATGAAAGTGACAATCTGAATCATCAGGTAAACTAATAATATTTTGTAGCTCAATCATAAAATAGTTTTGACATCTTGTTTACTGGCAGTTTATTCCTAATGTAAATAGGGTAGTCTTACAGGTGTTGTTTTAAATTTAAAATCTTGAATGTGATGAATTAACTAGACAAATTTTTAGTGAAAATATGAATAAATTAGGCCTAATTTGGCTGCAAATAATCTTTGGCTACTTTCTTATGGGTGTTATTTTTAATTAAAAATCTTTAATTTGTTAGTTTACTGGACATTTTCTTTAAATGAAAATATAATTATACTAGGCCTAATTTGTTTTCAAGTAATCTTACCGTACAAAGTCATAAAATTTTCAATAAAATATTATAATTTATAAATTTTAAAAACTTACTACAGTAGTTACCATTCATTGAGATTAGGGATAACTCATTTTGTTTTCTTGAATTAAGTATCTCTCTTTTTAAGAACACTTCTATCTTATGTGGAACCTTACTATGTTTTAGAAGGAGACATAAGAGCGAATGATAGGCCTGTAGCAGCAAGGGAGGTGCTGGTGGTAATTCAGATGGCACCAGGTTCCCAGGAAACGGTTGTTACAAAATCTTGAAAGCTTAAACGAAACTCATCCAAGAGAGATGTAGCCAAACGAATGCACAATTCTGGTAATGCATACATTAATGTAAAGGGAAGTGTTTTATAAATAGACTATGGATGCCCAAAAATTTGTATTGGATTGATAAGTGAAGATGAAAGAAGAATTTTTTTTGACAATTTTCATAATATGGCCGACTTTTCGCGGCAAAATGCATATTTATGTGGACTCGTACACCAAGTACCAATATAAGGAGGCTTCTCGATGGCAGTAGGGGTAGTAAACAAACCACAAACCTATTTCATATCCAGAAGGCAAATAACACATTGCGAGTGTGTAAAATGTTTTTTCTACAGACATTTGTTTCTGATGGGAGGGTTACTAGAGCTGTGGGTGAAGTGAGAAATTACAAGTCATCTGGTGAGGATCTAAGAGGAAAGCACAAAGCTGCACAGAAAATTTCAGTAGAGCAAAAACAATACTGTCGGGAAAACATCAGCATGTTCCCAGCATTTCAGAGTCATTATTCAAGACACGATAATCCCCAACTGGAAGTTTCTTATCCCAGATTTGAACCTGAGACACATGCATACATTTTATCTAGAATGGTGTAAATTTAAGAAGCTTGAACCAATCATGGAATACTTTTACAAGCACATCTTTAATACATAGTTTAATTTACATTTCCATGTCCCCAGACAGGACACTTGAAAGGCTTGTGACAAGTAAAAACAGTTGACAGATGTGTAAGATGTCACGAAGAAACATGAACTGGAATTTGGAAATTCACATTTGCAGAAAACAGATATAGCAAGAGAAAGTTTGAAAACGAATGAGGGGGGGGGGAGCTAAAGAAAATCCTGACACTATTACAATCGATCTCCAAAAAGCTTTGCCATTTCCTAAATTAACTGTTTCAGAGGCCTATTATAGGTGCAACATGTATTATTATAATTTAGGGATCGACGATTTTGCAAATATCATGGGTATATGTATGTGTGGGACAAGATTACTGCATCAAGGGGTTCTCAAGAAATAGCTTCATGTGTGAAAAAACATCTCTAAGTCATGCAGATAAAGCATGTTATAAGAGAAAGTGACTCATGCTCAGGCCAGAACCTTAATATTAAGATGTTGCCAACATTAATTAAGCTCATACAGGAATCGACTATTGATGTTATGGACCATAAGTTTATGGTGTCGGGTCATTAATACCTACCCAATGATTGTGATTTTGGGTTGGTGGAGAAGAAGAACAAAGGGTAGACCATTTTTGTTCCAGATGACTGGTACAGCATTATTAAAACTAAGACAAAATAGTAAGTTTATGCTAGTCCAGATGAAAGAAGATGATTTTCTTAGTACTAATGCTCTAGAAATAGCTACCACAAAACGAAAAAAGAATGATTGTTAATGAGGCCATCAATTGGCTGTCTATACAGTGGCTACGTTATCAAAAAGAAAAACCATTCAAAATTTCATACCAGCCGACTCTGAATGAGGACATCCCATTCAGTGAACTTGATGTTACACCTAAAAAAGGACAGGTTTTTAAAAAATGTTGAGCAGGCAAAGCTGTATGATGGTCCACAAGAAATGAATTTCTTAAAGAAAAGACATGTTTTATCTCCTGAAATACATCCCTCCAATCCACCATCGGTTTTTCAGGAGCATAAAAAGCTTTAAAAAATGTGGAAGATATGGGTGCCCTGTCAAACGATGAAGAGGAAGTCTTTTCGAAAATAAATATTCTCTCATCTTGATTTCGCAAAAATAAACCTATTGTAGACATAACTATCAGAATTAAAACATTTAACCCTTTGAGTGCCAACATCGCTCAGAGCGATGCACAAAATATTTGCGAAAATTGCCGCATCACTCACAGTGATCCCATGTTTTTGAGCTCTTAGTTCAGTATTAAGTCAACAGATAAGGTAGATTTTATTTCCACTACATTCTCATATGTTTAAGCTACTTTTATTTGTCTTTGCACTTAGAGTTTCGATATATCGAACATGAAAATTATTTTTTAACTTTATGAGTTTTATCTTTGACCTTGTTTGTAAACATGGCTACTAAGAGGAAAGCTGTGATTCAAGGCACAGAAATACTTGCAATATTTATTGATAGCTCAAACGAGAGTGATAAATTTGTTAGTGATTGTGAATTTGTAAATAATGAAACTGAACAAGAATTATATTTTAGTGAAAGATCGGAACAAGTAGGAGTGGCAGTTGATATTGATAAGGCGAGTGTGAATCCGAGTGATTTCCTAAAGGGATGAAATAAATCTTGAAGATCAGGATAATCCACCCCAACCTCTTCATATCTATGCAAAAGTACCAGGTT
Source organism: Timema podura (assembly GCA_033556935.1). Classification (NCBI taxonomy): domain Eukaryota; kingdom Metazoa; phylum Arthropoda; class Insecta; order Phasmatodea; family Timematidae; genus Timema; species Timema podura. The sequence goes on from JAVRXN010000013.1 coordinate 67,059,329, forward strand.
TGAAATCCCCTCCCCCTCCCGTTCTGATTCCAAGTCAATTATTTATTTTAGACATTATTTTACTATAACCCTGCTAAAATTGATGGTGACTGAAACAGCTGATATGCATAACCCAATTTTAGCATAAAAACTAAAGTTAGTTTTTTTGGTAAGTTATGTTAGTTACTCGGTTTTTTAAGTTCTTTTAAATTACGTATTTATTCTATTTCAAGCTATTTAAATTTTCAATGCTTAAAAATTAATGTTAAATAAAACAGTAACTTTTTTTTAATATCTTGGCTAGTGATTTTTTTATTATGTTTAAAAATTAAAAAGTATATGTATAATTATAGCATAGGATTGGCAAGCATGTTTGCTAGTTTATGTAAAAATTTGAGTGCAAGAAGTTCAAAGAATAATAAGTTATTACAATATAAACAAAATCTTGTATTTTTCAGAAAAATAGCTTGGCACTTTTAGCACATTTTTTTGTAATTACTCTTGGCACTAAAAGGGTTAAGAAGACAACTTTCTTATTCTTAAGTTTAAATTCATTCAACATAATATAAATATTTCCAAGAGTGCAAACAAAAATGTTTTTATTTCCAATATAAATATGTATACTTGATACAAGTTTAAGCAGAGACCTGAAATTTTATGAAAATAATCATGAATATAATGGTGTTAGTCAAGTACCACCACAATCAAAAGCTGAAATAACCTTAGGTTAAATCTCCCATAAGAGCTAAGTTATTGTTATATGTATGCACAGTAGTGCTTCAAATGGAACACATTTTTAAAATGCAATTGTTTATGGAGTATTAAAATATTACATTTATTTAAATTGTTGTGCGTCGACCGTACGGGTACGGTACCTGGTGACCGTTCCGAGACCTATCACACCCTCGGGCGAGACAGGCAGGGCCACCTGGTAGCGAACGGACACACCAGGCCACCCCTCCAACCCCTTCCCCTCGGGCAACCCCCGCTCGGCCAGTAAGATGATCCTCATCCCCCCCGAGAACCCCCAGTGCGCGGTCAGTGGATCAGCCAGATAATTGCCACTTCGGGCAAGAGATTACACCAAGACAAAAACACCTACCAAACCAAAAACTTACTAAAAAAAGGACAAAAAACAACCAACTGTAAGGATATGTAAATATGTCGTATATAAAATTGTTTATGTTAATTATAAGAGGATATAAGATATATGTTTTAGCCTAAGTTTAGAGAAGCCTTGGGGTTGGGGGGGTTGTTGGGCCCGACCTTCCCAGCTAATAAACCATGTTGATGTATAAGGATAAGGAAAAGAAATTTATAAATAAACACTCAGAACTTCCACCAAGAATATTTGGTCAGATTAATTTTGTTTACTGGTTTCTAACTCTCCTTGCGCTTAGAACCATTCGGGCTGTCATCCCAGAACCTCTCCCTTGTGCTCAAAACCATTCGGGCTGCCATCCCAGAACCTCTCCCTTGCGCTCAGAACCATCCGGGCTGCCAGTTCCCTTCCTAAACTCCTACTGCTCCCTACATTGCCTCCTTCTACACGACCTCCCCCTCCACTCTTCCCAGATATTGCCACAGCAAGGTAGGCCAACCCGAAAAACCCGAGTGGGACACTACACCATCTTCAAAACCCTTCTAACTCCTGCACTCCTTCCCCCTCCATCTGAGTCATCCCTCCCCGTCCCCCCAAGACCGCGACACGCAAAAACCCTATCTCTTTAAAACCTCTCCTTCTCTGTACAAGCTTTCCGACCACCGAGTACTGACCTCCGTAGACCCACGACGAACCACATCTTTATTAATCTAGAAATACATGTAGTACAGTACAAATTAAAGCAAAAAGACACTTATTTCTTTTAATGAGTTGCTTCATGGTCGACAGCCTCGTCCACGCTGGCGGTAGGTATGTCCTGATCCTTCGCCACCTCTTATCATTTGCAGCTTGTGATTCCCGTGTAATTTTTCAATTTAAAGTATATGTTTAGATGCGGCTATAATCTTAATATTAAAAGAGATTAAGGGTGTGTATTAGCTGGGAGAAAAAGGTTATTTTGACTATAGTAAATAAAAGTTGCATATTTTATTGGCGAATGTGAAAATTCAAGAAATTTTAAGAAATTCTATTACTTCCCTGACCAAGCAAAATTCCAATTTTCAAGTCACTAGACACCCTGATAGACTTTCTATTAATAAAACCAATACTAACAATCTGTTTTCAATTCAACGAGGTGATCTCCCCTCATTCATATTGATGGATAAAGAGATGTGGGGTTATAGGGGGCAGAGACAATATTATAATTAAGATTTAGAAAGAAAAAGCTATCATTACACTAAAGACAATTTGTAAGTAAAATTGAAATATGGAAAAAGATTAGTTTATAATTCAAAGGTATAAAAATAAAGTGACTTCCTGTATTCTTTATTAGTCCTTCTGAGAAAAGGAACAATTATATTTGTAAAATTTTGTATAAGTTTAGTTTATGTTGTGTCATCCGATTCTAAGCTATGTCTATTTTTTAAAATAATATATACCTACTTTTGGAATTAGCGCCCGTTTTTCGCCAATGCCTTGTTGGAAAAAAAATCAATAAACAACCCTTAAATATAACATAAAAATATATATAACTTTATTATAAAACTAAACTATCGGCTGCTTAGCTTATACATATGTAAAATAAAGAAAAAATCACAGGCCAGAAATGAATTCATACCTCAATGACACATGAGTGTAACAATTTATTTGGTGGAAGAAAAATGCTTTTGAAATACTTGAGATGCTGTCGGTTGAAGAAAATATGGATTAGATCTCAACATTTATAATGCATTTTAGTGGTAACCATATTTATCACTAATATACCAGATTTTGCTCGCACAGATTCATTGGCTGCATTAGTTTTTTAGCCATTACAGGCATATCCACACTCATTACTCATAGCTTTTGTATTTAGATAAAAGGTGAACATACAAATCACTGGACAATGATACAAGTGGTAGTTTCATGTTGCTAAGTAAGGTGTCTAAGTAAGGTGTCTAAGTAAGGTGTCTAAGTAAGGTGTCTAAGTAAGGTGTCTAAGTAAGGTGTCTAAGTAAGGTGGCTAAGTAAGGTGGCTAAGTAAGGTGGCTAAGTAAGGTGGCTAAGTAAGGTGGCTAAGTAAGGTGGCTAAGTAAGGTGGCTAAGTAAGGTGGCTAAGTAAGGTGGCTAAGTAAGGTGGCTAAGTAAGGTGCTAAGTAAGGTGGCTAAGTAAGGTGGCTAAGTAGGTTGCTAAGTTAAGGTAGCATCTATAAGCAGCTCGCAACGATCCAGAGACAAAAATTATTTCAAGATACCCAACACAACAACCCTATCAAACCTAAATATCTCCTAGATACTTTTCAGCAATGCCTTATTTAACTAAATAAAATTACCATTGGGTTAATGTTCAAACAAGACCGTTAATGAACATGTGTGTCAAATATTAAACATTGAAATAAGAAATATTTTTCAAATTCTAGTCAAACCGTTTTTTACAAGCAATGGTAATTGCATGGAGCCAAGTCCAGCTTATAAGTGAGGTCATCAAAAATCTCCCAGTTTCACTTCCTGAGTAAAGCCTTTTGCAAAAGCCACAGTGGGAGGCCACATGTAGTACTGGAGAATGACAACCTTGGTAAGTATCCCACACCTTTTATTTTAGATATACCTCCTAAGCTTCTTCAGCGATATACAATAACTTCAGATAATTATTATGAAACGCTGAAGAAGCTTTGGAGGTTGATTCAAAACAATATGCTTGGGATATTCACGAAGGGTGTTATCCTGAACGAAAACATGACCCCCCCCCTTCCCCTTTGGCTCAAGAAAAACTAAGAGATTTTTGATCAACCTCCTTACGGCCTGGACTTGACATCAAGCGATAACCACCTCTTCAGAGAGATGCAGGTCTGGCTGGCCAACGTTTGAAACCAAAGAGTTCATGGATGGAGTCAACTGGCTGGGTAACCTGGTGGCACCGTTCCTGGGGAGGGATTGCAAACGCTAGTGCCACGATATGACAAGTGCTTGAAATTGGGTGGAAATTACGCTAACAAGTATTGCATCTATGTACATAGTTTCTGTATATAATAAGATTTTTTCTCTATTTCTGATTTTGTAATAGCCCTCGTAGTTAGAATATAAATAATCATTGATGGTTAAACAAGCCCTAATTAAACTGTGACATTGGTATTATACAATATTAATTCCATTTTCAAGAAAAAGGATATTTTTATTACAAAAATACACAAAGATGGTATTTTAAATATTGTATTTTTCAATCAATTTTGTACAAGTCTATTTTTCTTTCTTAGCTTTGGCAGACGCTTGCTGAGCTTTCAGAACCTTCACAACTATCTTCTGTTCTTCAATGAGGAAAGCTCTGACAATCCTGAAACAACGAGACAAAATTTAGTTTTGAGTACTTTCCAGTCCCTGTACATCAGTTTCAGAATGTTTAGGATCTGTTGATGGAATGTAAACAAATAATAACACACCAAAATTCACTTGATTTTAAGCAATGTCTTATCTGATAATTATATTACAAGTAAAATAGACCAGAGTATTATGAATAAAAAATATTACAAACACAACCTTTTATTTTTTTCACTAAACCTGGCCATATTTCTAGTTTTTCTTTTAGCAGAAGTCAATATTTTTCTCAATTTAAAGATGACCTAAAGTGGTATAGGGTATGTCAAAATCCCAAAAATATTATTTCAAGTTTTACATTAAGCCCAACAAAATTACCATCGAAGTATAGTGTGTGTTTGGAATCGGTGACAAGTTAAACGCATTGCTAGTGATAGGCAACAATACAGTGGATATTGTAGGTATCAGCAATAACCAGCTTTATCTGAAGAACGTTTATGATATTTATGACCAGGTTATGTGTTCCTGTTGGGTCAACTCATTCATCTAGAGCAGGGTTGGCAACCGGCCGCCCACACATATATTTTTGGGGCCTATACTTACATATGCGATTTTTTATAAATTTCTAAAATATTAAGAATAAAATAATAATAAAAATTATAAATTTATAGATTCAAGTGTTTTACTGCTAATGCAGTTGGAATGAGCAAGCAGGTAGTCAGATAATCTGCTGTTCTATGGGAGGTGGGGGAAATATCAAAGCTTGGGCTATCAACAGTTGTTTATATTCAGCAACTGAGAGAGCTTGAAATATTTAGAGAAGACATATTTTCTACGCTACCATCTTTCCGTGGGTGTGCTAATATTATAATGGGTTGGGGGAGGGCGGGGTTGTAGCACACTTACTCTTTCAGTCGTGACTCGAGTCCGTCGTGTGTGGTCACATCCCTGTGAGTTGTGCATAATATCAATTGACGGCTTTCTTATTGTTATTATTGGATATAAATAATGATTCAATAGCAGTGACTATTCTTGTCAGCGAATATATTATTAGTTACAAATCATTTCAAACTATGGGCTCAAGAAAACATAAAATTGCAGATTAAGGCAGAATATTTAGTGATTAATTAAACAGCAAGTACTTATTTATTTAAAGCGAAGATAAACCTGTGTTATTTGTCAAAAGTATTGCTGTAATGAAAGAATATAATATCACATGTCATTACAAAAATGAACATAAAAGCTAAGACAAGGATATTACCTGTTAATATAGAAAAAAAATAAAATTTAAAAAATTACAAGCCTCTTTGACAGCCCATCAAAGCATATTTAAAAGCAAAGTATTTGTAATGAATCCATTGTTCGCGCTAGTTATGTTGTAGTAGAACTGGTTGCAAAAGAAGGAAGGATTTACGCAGATTCAGATTTATTAACGATGCATATTAGCTGTTGCTGAACAAATATGTCCAGAAAAGAAGACGTTATTTCAAGATATTAGTTTATCCGCCCAAACTTGTACAAAGCGAATAAAAGAATTGGTACCAATTTATTTGAACAACTTAAATTTAAAGCAAAACCATTTGATTGTTTTGCTCTGGCAATGGATGAAAGTACTAGCGTGACTGCAGTTAATGATATTTTTTGGGGGGCATCGATAGTGATTTTAATGTTCACCAAGAATTGGCCAGTTTTTGTAGCTTAAAAGGCACTACAACGGGCAATGGTTTGTTTATAAAAGTAAAAGAAACTATTGCTTCTTTAGAACTGAACTGGAAAAAATTAAAAAGTGTGACAAAAGATGGTGGAAGAAATATGTGCGACTCCTACACCAGTGTAATAGGTAGAATTTGTGCTGAATTACAGAATTTAGGTTTTGATAATTCAAAGGTGTTTCAGTGCATCATCCATCAGGAATCATTTTGTTGCAAAATGTTTTCAATGAAAGACATTATGGACACAGCGATATCAACTGTGAATTACATTCGACTCGACGGATTGAAACACCGTTAATTCGAAGAACTCTTGTTAGAACTATATTTTGAGTATGCGGCACCACTATGCTGTTGGAAGGTTGAGCAGAGGTGCTGTTCTAAAAATGTGTTTAACCAGTCAAGTGGTTATGATGGAATATATCGTCATAGCCATTTTGTTTACGCAGTGGCTATGACGAAATATTACGTCATGGTGTTTTTAGTGCTCACTCTTAGTGGCCAAGACGAGTCTGCTCATATTTTATTTGTTTTTAGAACTTTATCTGTAGTTCTTGCTTTCAACTCGCAGTTCTTGCTTTTGTTAATAGAGGCGTTTGTTTATAAATCCCTTTCAATAACCAATAGCACCTGTGTTGTTTTGTAATCTTAGTATTGTTGTTAGTAAATAAAATGGCAGGACCAAGTAAACGGGCTAAGATTCTTAGTGATGAACTAAATAATTTATTACATAACAATGAGCTTAGTGACATTTCAGAGTGAATATTCTAGTGATAGTGAGACAAACGTGGGAATTTCGACAGGTAGTGATAATGACAGTGAAGAAGACATAATTGGTGGGGATGGTGATTGTAACATTCATCATGGCACATGGACAAAGGTAGGCGCAGAACGACCACATTTTCCTTTTAGTGGTCAACCAGGACTAAAAGTTCAATTAGAAAATCCCAATGATCCCCTGGAATATTTTGAACTATTTATAACTCCAGAAATAGCTGAAACGATAAGCATTGAATCAAACCGTTTTGCTCAACCATTTTTAGAAAACAGTCCTAATACTAACTTAAAATCTAGAATACATCAATGGCGTGAAACAGACAAGGATTAAATTATGACGTTACTGTCATTTTTTTTATTGCAAGGTCTTCACCAAAAACTTGATAACAAGAGCTATTTTTCCAGGCGGAAAATATTAGAAACACCAATATTTCTGGAACTACTTTCTGAAAGAAGATTCCACCTTCTCAAGTGTTTACATTTTGTTGATAATGAGGCATATGATGAAGCGACTTGTGGTTCAAGGAGGTTATATAAATTGAAGCCCATATTGGACCACCTGAATAATAAGTTTAGAAATGTGTACACACCAGAGTGTGTTGTGTCAGTAGACGAGTCACTAATGATGTGGAAGGGAAGTTTGTCATGGAAGGTGTAGTACATCCCTTCAAAACGTGCTAGATTTGGTATAACATCTTTCGAGCTATGCGAATCAAAATCTGGTTATGTGTGGAATTCTATCATCTATGTTGGCAATGATACAAAGTTTGATGACTCCCTAAAACATGAACCCTATGGCTCAAAAGTAGATTTAGAACTTATGACACCTTTTCTAAACCAGGGATACAGAGTAACAATGGACAACTGGTTTTCAAGTCCTGATTTTTACAACAAACTCTGTAACAATCAAACAGACACAATGGGAACTCTACGTCAGAATAGGAAGGGAGTGTCGGGAGAAATAAAGAATGCAAAATTTAAAAAAAGGGGAAATGTAGCAGTATAAAGAGACAAACTTATGATTATGAAATGGAAAGACAAGAAGGATATTTGTCTTATGAGCACCACACATGATAACAAGATGGTTCCAGCCAGAGCAAGAGGTCAAGAAACTACTAAACCTAAATTAGTGATGGACTACAATTGTCAGATGGGAGGAGTTGATCTTAGTGATGCCTACCTCGTCAGCTATCGAAGCACTAGGAAAAAAACTGAAAAAATATTACCAAAAACACTTCCGACATTTGATGGATATTTGTTGCCTCATTTCATATCTGCTCTACAAAAAAAAAATGGAGGAAGTGAATCAAGAACGGAATTTCAAATGAAGCTAATTGAAAACTTAAATCATGAAGTACCACAAAAGTGATAAAAAAAACAACAGGAAGACCATCAAAAACTGCTCCACCAACTAGGATGAATGCACCTCATTATCCATCCTACATTGTTGCTACAACAGCAAAACAAAATGGGACAAAGGCGGGAATCAAGATATGAGTGTGAGGACTGTAAAGTGGCTTTGTGTGCTGCACCTTGTTTCCAGCGCTACCACACAGTGAAAGAGTACTAGACAACTTTAGGGAGGGGAAAGAAAGAGGTGTGTGGGAAAGACATTCAGAGCTTTGACCACTTGCTTACTGAATTGCAAAATAATGTTAAAAAAAATTTACATTTCTGTTCCTAGGAGTGAAATTCAGTCATTCAGTGAAACAATAGCAGATAAAAGTAAAACATTTTAAGGAACCACGAAAGTTCACAAAGTTGTTTGGAGAAGAACTAACCCTAAAGCTATAAACTTTAGAAGACTGAGTTGCTTTAAATGTCCACCACATAAAGAATGCTATCACTATGGAACGGACACTCAAAAACTATCTCGGCAGTCAAATGAACCAAGCACATCTGGCAGCAAACCAAGTATCCTTTTTATAGTTTGTTTTAAATTACTTTTATTCTACTTATATTACATATATAATTTTTAATTTAATTTCACATTAGTTTAGTGAATACATGTTGATGTTTTCAATAGAATGTTATGTTTCATTTGAAGTTTAGGTGACCTGGCGATCTAGGGGTAAGGTGTCGGACTTTTGTGCTGGAGGTCCGGGGTTCAATCCTCGGTCTCGGCACAGATTTATCTGATTGCCGAACCCTTCCTTCACCTCTGACAAGACGTGTATTAATCACAACTGGTGAATGTGAGGAATGCCAGGCCTCCACCGTGGTTCGGATTCCACGTTAAACTGTAGGTCCACCATTTCATCTCACTATCACCCTACTATCACAGATTTGCACGAGTATAACCCGAATGAGTAGTAAGACACGGTGCTAATAATAATAATAATAATAATATATGAAGTTTAAATTTTTCAATATAAAGATGAATTGTTTGCATTTTATTCCTTTGCGCTCTTTACAGCTTCCTCAAAAACACTCAGGTACAGCATTGTTTACACTGACTCAGGAGGAGGATGGTGAATTCCCAAAACAAAACACAACCAAACTACAATGTGAAATTACTTAATTAAGAAGAATGTTTAATTAATACATATAAGGTCGTCAAATTTAGAGGCAAAAAAACTACTCACCATTATGTAGAAATAATTGTTGAAGAAAACTGAAAATAATAAAGATGAACTTATGAGCTACTATGGACAGTTTATGAGAAAAAACTTAGATAACTCTTTTTCCTTGCCATTTTGGAAGGATCAATGTTTGATTGACTTGGAGGACCTAATTCAAGTGTTAAAAGAACCTGTGCTTACTCAGCGACAAAATATGTGTATTATATGCAACATTGCTTCTAACGATCTCAGCTGTAGTCTGATATGAATTCTACCCTAATTAAGGTTGAAATTTAAAAAAAAATCATGATTCAATTTTTTCCCCAGGTGTGAAAGTATCCCTTCTGAAAATTTTCAAAAAAGGCATTTAGAAAATTATGGAAATGCACAATCATTCAGGAATCCTTACAACTGACGTGGCTTGTGAACGAGAGTTGTCAGGAGACAATGTTGATACTGAAAAATGGAAAAGGTTGACAGGAAAACATGTTGAAGAACTGGTATTCTTACATGAGAATTTAAAAAGGAAATGAACAAAAAGATTAAGAATTTGGCATAATAGGGGTAGTTTGTTAAAAACTATCAAGTATGTGAAAGAATCAAAAAAATATGCTTTTGACATTTGATGGCACGTCAATACAAAATGGTTATTAGCACCATTAACCAAAAATTAAAAACATAGTAAAAAAGCCACAGCTACCAGCCCAGTGGCAGAGAAGAACAGGCTTTTAGAACGAGGAGACAAGGATATTAAAGAAGAGAGTACTAAACATATTCCTCAAATAAACTGTAAATTATGTATTCCTTATGTACTTGTTTTACAAATAAAGGGGAGAAATCCCAGAACTCCCTTCTCTTAGTTTGGCTGTCCTCCAGAACCTTCCTCTCTTTCCGCACAAACCTAGTTGAAGGACAGGTATAAAATTGGAGAGAGGACAGGCCTCTGGGCTCAATCGGCCAGGGGAAGGGAACCCAACACTACTGGCCAACTGAGTCCGCTTTAGATCTAAAAACATGACACCCAAACTCGCCGCAGGAGAAAAAATCAACGGTTTCTCTGGCTGCCTGCTCATAACCTGTTTAATAAACAATTTTTTGAAATTTGCCTGTCTCTCTATTATCTACAGCAGGGAATTCCTCGAGAACAGTGAGGACAATGCCAACAAAGCACTCAAGAAATCCATGCAGATGAGAACAGGATGGAGACAGTTACGGTATGCAAATAACGATTTAAAAATGACATAATTCTGCCATAAAAACCACAGGATTCATCAAGTAAACCAAATTTAAACCTAAACCCTTCCACAACAAAGGCACATCCCACCTATGCCCCAGATTTTTGAACCACCCGTTTAGATGTGCTGAAATCTTTGAAAGCGAATGGAAAGGAGCTCAATAAGGGTTCTCATATAAATTATTATCAGTGTTGACCCTTTAGGAAACTTGGCAAGATCAAGATGACATTGAGGCAGCCGTATATTCCAGGGAGTAGCTCAACCTGGAGAAGTGCTGAGTAGAGCCTTAGGAAGGACTATCCCGTGTGTCGAAGACCAATAACATCTGTTCCCCAACTGGCCTTGTACTACACTTTAAAACCTATTATAAATATTCATTTAGTATTTTTTTCTGTTATTTTATTTTCTTATAATTTCTTGGTTATATTAACCATTTTAAATTTTAGTTACCTTAATCGACAATGAAACAATATAACTTAAAAGTTCCTGAAAAATATAATTGATGGGCTAGTCATAACTATTTTTCTAACAAATCTATCTCAAATAGTGTTTTGTAATCTTGAAATCCTTTGTTAATGCATTTGTATTTTTGTATTAACATTAAAACTACACCCTTTTGTTACTTTTTATCGTGTAGGACAAAAATAGTATTTGATATTATTGTTAGTCTTGTACTTGTCCCATATCTTACAATAATTTTCATGTTCCTTGTTACACACAATTTTAGTTTAACACACAAACAATTTTGACTTCAATACCATTGGATCTTTATGTTTTAGGATCAAGTTTGTGGCTAGAGATGTTCCAAGAAAGGTTGTGGATTGTTGGATATACATATGAAAATGAAGGAGCCTGATAATTTTTATAATGACAACAATGAGCAGTTGACTTTTATCATTGTTAATCACACCAATAGACCACTTGTCACATCAGAAATCCTGAAAGATCTAATCTGCAAGAACATAAAAAGTATCCCTTAGCGGCCTAGCAAGTTCAGTCTCAAAATAACTGAAAATGAATCTCTAAATCCAGTCTCAATGTGTCAAAAATACTCTAGCTCTTCAAATCAAATACAACTACCTCCATCTTAAAATAAAACTACATATATGAAAAAGGGTTTCGATCTAAATTTGGTCTACCAAGGAGTGGCACTTGTACACGATGTGATGTACTCGTCATTCAATTGACGGAAGCCAAAACTGAAGAAGATTAAAAGTTAAAGTTGGAAGTGACCATCACTCAAAAGCAGATTAGGCATACATGGTTCTCAAATCTGACATTAGTAGAGTGTGTTCTATGAAAAGATTTAAAAATTCAGCGCCAGCTGTCATGTTACAATTTGACCATTCATAATAAGGGAACAAATCTGGCTGCAATGTACTTGTGTCACGAGAGCATTGTAAGCACAGGATATGCAAACATTGCATCTTTGTTTCACTATGTAACAATTTTTTATGAAAAACTGAGTGATGCAGAAGAATGTACAGTTTCACTGGACTGACAGGTGTGTTGAGCAAAACCACAGTTGGAAATTGTACGATGTTTTACTGGTCTGACAAGTGTGTTGAGCAAAACCACAGTTGGAAATTGTTGACCCTTTATTAGCATTTTGTGAAAACAGGGTATTTTTCAAATGTACAGCGAAAATGTCTGTGCTCTGGATAGTTTATTACCTTGCGCCAGGATTTCACTCAAGATTTCAAGATAAACGCATGTGACTGGTTTAAAGTCTTTAAACCTTCACAATAATGGTTATACATTTATTCACTGTTCCTAAATAACATCCCTACAAACCATCTCATAAACCACCACTAACAATATGTTTCTACTTAACTTTATCTCAACTTAAGTGAACTACACTTTGGTTACATGAACAATCTTATATATAACTCGCAAGCCAACGGCGTGTACAAATGGCCTATTATAATTCGGCTTAAGACTTCGTCAATGAAGACATGAGGAATGTTGTGCACATGTGCATCAAGTTCCCCACCTCAGTCAACTCTTCTAGCCGAGAGAAGCATGCATCACGTGATCCCATCACTATACTAAACTGGAACGACACATGGATGACTAAACTTCCCCTTCACTGCCCCTCCTTCGCCTGCTATTTTGATAGTAGAAACGTGGGTGTTAAGCTTACTAAATGCAATTTTCAACCAATCACCGACTGAAGAAGCCATGGTGCCAAATATAATTGTTGCCACTGGCTGCTTTACATAACTCTGATGTTAGAGAGTCTCGCGGTCTCGCCAACTAGTCTGAGAAGTTCCGTTTGGGAATTATAGGTCTCCATCAGAGATAGGCTTTTACGCTTGATGTCTATTTTTGACATGTTAGGATATTGTTTAATATTAATTTAGTTAGATGGCCAGCACATTGTTTACCTGTTTATTTAAAGTTTATTCACAATTTAATTTTATAAATATTTGAGGAGTAGCTTATTCACTTAGGTTATTGCATCCTTGGTGATGTTTCATTGCATTTTTGGCACATTCAAAGACTATCTCACTATATTAGGTCAAATTATCAATGTTGCTAAGTGGTAGAGAAGAGTAGAATTGGCTACAAAATTTAAAAAAAATGACAAGCTCAGGGGCAGCTTCAGTATTCAGATCTATATCATTGATCCACTATTGTAAGTTGACAAGCGCCAATCAGGGATTTTCTCATCTGCCTATCTTCAAATTATTACAGCCCCTGTATTTAGTGGTGTTAGGACTCAACATATAATGATTTCTTCAACCAGCTGGCTAAGAGATCAGGGACAATCACAGGGGTTAAACCATACACAGCGTATTAGCGGCCCTCAAATCATTGCCGGCGGACGTTATCAAAGGTGTGCCCAGAAGGGGCAACCAAATATAGATTAGGAGTTATCTGGAGATCCATAAATCTTCTCTCTTATGAACATGAAGGAAGAGCCTCTCCAAATATCAAAACTACTGGAGCAAATAGGTTCTTTCTTGGTCCACGTGTTGACTGATTGTTTGATAAGCATAATTTTTCACTTTGGATGACACAAAGTATGACTTACAGGGTTGTTGTGGTTGTGTGAGGTTGTCAATTCATGGTTAGCCAGGGAACACATATTGTAGTCTTCCTTAATCAATATTTTGACTAAAAGTAATTGTGTGTCAGGTAGAAGAAATATTCAAGTGTGATGGTTCCTGAGCAGTGGGAAATGGTTATAGCAGAAGCATGCGTGAATAAACCATTTGAAGATGTTGAAATGCAACAGTAAGATTTCAAAGATTTTTCAAAACTTGATAGGAATGTTAAAAAAAGAAGTGAATTATTGCTATGTAGTAAGTTTTCGGTTTACATTCCCGTTCTGTAACCAATAACTGCCTGGCAACAAAAACAACACATTTGTTAGTTGAGAATTTTTTTTTTTTTCCATTTTCTGAAAAGTTGGCAAAGTGTTGCATACAATGTTCTTCTGAGTAATTATTCAATTATTGAATAAAAATAATCAAAACATGGTGGAGAATTTAAAACACTCATAGTGGCTCTTTTGAGTATAGTAAAATTTGTCAAAAAAGTTAAAATATTATAGTTAATCTGTTATAAAAAGGAATGGCTAACATAGCTCCTTCTTCTGTACCGAAGACTGAAAAAGTCCCAAGGGGGAAAAGCACCGAAAGAAGCATGTGCGAAAAGGTCAATCTTCAAAAGAAAAAAAGAAATCAAGGCCAACCATATAAAAAAATAAGTGTATATGGCAGTATAGAGAAAGTTCCTATAAAAAAGTGACATGCTCAAACATTTCACAAAAACAAGTATTTTTGTTTTCCAAATAAAAGACTTAGAACATAATAGGCTACAAAAAATCATTTCTTGTCATGCATCAGTGGTAGAGAGTCAGGGTAGACTATGTGACAAGTCTCCTCAAACCATCTATTGGACAGTTAAGAAAAATAGATATTTAAGGTTTATATACTATTGCAAGTTTAAAAACTGCCCCCAAAATAATAAAACTTATTAACGACGTTGCTATATATTCTGACTCTTCCTTCAAGTCAAGTTGTGGTAAGTGTTTTACATAGGCTAATTAGATTTGATTTTATATGACTAAAATTGTATGTATATTTTTAAGGATAAATTATATTTTTTTAGATTGGTTAAAGTTCTAAAAATATTTACGATATTTACGAATTTTTCAGACTCCAGTCAAACGAAGAAAAACTTCCAAATTATCTCCAAAGAGCTTCTACAAACTGCAAAATATACCTCTGCTAGATTTGATGCCAGTTTCTACAAATACAGAACTCAAGCCTACAAATAAAACATCAGTTTCTAATGAAGAATATTTTGAAACAATTGAGATTGTTTTTGATACAGACGACATTGGTAATAACTTAAAGAGCCCGAGATTGCTCATGCAGAAGTGGTAGCTCATTTGAAAAAGAAAACTCGCAATAAAAGAGCTAACCTAGATGGATGGCAACGTTACAGTTTAAAAATGAAGATTCAATCTGGACAAGCATATGTGACAAAATGGCAATAAAAAAGAAGCTAAATCTGTTAAAACCTCAAGACTATACTAAATGTATTCGCAAATGCAGTTCTAACTTCAATGAAGAAGATATGAATAGGACCCACACCGAGTATTGGAAATTAGCTGATGCAAACAGAGACAGTATCTAAATTCATTGATTGTTGGAAAAGAAGTGATTCGTAACAAAATCTGAAGTTTCTAGAAGACAAAACACTAGAGTCTTTCACCTAGTCAAAAACAAGGAGTCAATACAAGTATGCTAAAAGTTTTTTTAGCCACATTTGATTATCAGACACTTGTGAAAAATGTACTAAAAAAAGGAATGTCTGTAACATGGTTGATATTAACAAACGTGGACGACACACTCCAGGGGTGAAGAGACCTGATAGTAGCCGAGAGTACAATATAAAGCACATACATTCATTCCCAAAAGTGCCATCACATTGCACATGCAAAGACACGAAAAAGGAAAACCTAGCATCTGATCTGAATGTTTCAAAAATGTATGACATGTATCTTGAAGAGTGTGACTCAGAAAATGATGTTCCAGAAAAACTATGGTTTTATCTTAACATTTTTGAAAGTAACTTCAATTTATCTTTTCACACACCCCGAAAGGACATGTGTGACCAATGTTACAGGTTTGAGGACACGTGTGACCAATGTTACAGGTTTGAGGACACGTGTGACCAATGTTACAGGTTTGAGGACACGTGTGACCAATGTTACAGGTTTGAGGACACGTGTGACCAATGTTACAGGTTTGAGGACACGTGTGACCAATGTTACAGGTTTGAGGACACGTGTGACCAATGTTACAGGTTTGAGGACACGTGTGACCAATGTTACAGGTTTGAGGACACGTGTGACCAATGTTACAGGTTTGAGGACACGTGTGACCAATGTTACAGGTTTGAGGACATGTGTGACCAATGTTACAGGTTTGAGGACATTTGTGACCAATGTTACAGGTTTGAGGACATGTGTGACCAATGTTACAAGTTTGAGCACATGACAGAAGAGCAATAGCTTTTAAATCGAGAAAAACAAGACAGCCACTTGGAAAAAAAACAAACAACCCATACTTTCAAAGATGTATTTAAAATAAAAGCAACCAATGTTGAATGCTAATTTTTGGA
Organism: Timema podura; assembly: GCA_033556935.1. Lineage (NCBI taxonomy): Eukaryota > Metazoa > Arthropoda > Insecta > Phasmatodea > Timematidae > Timema > Timema podura. The sequence continues at coordinate 67,075,623 of JAVRXN010000013.1, forward strand.
ATTTGATTTTGAATCTGTACAATACTGCCCAGCTATAAAAGCAAAGGCTATTTTTTATAAAAGAAGACTGGCTGTATACAGCCTAACAGTATACAATGTAGCAGCACGAAAAGCGTGTGGTATGAAGACCCTGCTGGCCGAGGCTCAAAGGAGGTGGCATCTCGCCTTTTTGATTATTTGAAGAAGTCCACCCAAGATTGTAAAGAATTTGCCTTCATGTCAGATACATGTGGCGGGCAAAATCGAAATGTCATTGTAGCCACAATCTTTCTTTATGCAGTACAAACACTGGACATTACGGTTATAGATCAGCTCTTTTTTGAACCGGGCCACTCCCAAATAGAGTGAGTCGGTTCATACCCACATTGAAACAGCCAGCAGAAATATTGAGATAAGACTTGCTTCAAAAGAAAGAAAATATGAAGTCCAAGAAGTAAATCAATCTGAAGTATATGATTTTAAAAAGTTGCAGAAGTTATTAAAAATAGAAAAGTTGATATCAATGGTAAAACTGTTCTCTGGCTGGATATCACATGGTTTCAACACAGAAAGAGCGATCCTAATATCATATATTTTAAGTATGACCAAAATGCATTTGCATTTTAATCATTTAAAGTATCTCGAAGAGAACGTAGAGGCTTCTGTATCAGCAACTTGACCTTGAGCCAAGCTTACCATGAACCCTTGAAAATTAAAAAATAAAAGCTCTCGGACTAATTGGAGTTGTGCTCCAGTGGTGTTATAAGAGAACAATACCACCATTTCTACAGACTTCTTCAAGGAACAGAAGAAATTGATGTATCATCAGATGAGGACTAAATAAAGTTTATTAAGGTGGTTGGCCCAAATAAGGCCATGCTTTTAATATGGCCACATATCGATATATCGGGAAATACATGCAATACGGCAGAGGTGGCAGCACTCAGTAGATCCACAACAGAGCAGTATCTGTTGGCTATAGTTTGAACTTCTCGCTATCACTACATCTCAGCCATTTTGTGAGAGCTGTTCATGAACTGTGGCTGTTCTAATATTTAGTGTGCACATTCTATGTTACAATCAATGGTAAGTAGCATTTAAATATTATTTATATTTATTCGTACACAAAAATTAATCCTCTTAAAGCATGTGGGATGATATTTCATAAATGCTACAATATTGTATTGTGAAAATATAATAAAGATTTACATGCAGTAGCCCCAAATAAGGACATGGGTGGCCTTGTTTGGGGCATCCTGTGGCCTTGATGGGGGCACCACGTGATCTTATTAAATGCATCCCAATTATCTAATATATGTAAAGAAACCAGAATATCCTGATAATACCCATGATCAGACCGTAATTATTCATCCTGGTTTTCATATTTTTATCACTTATAGCTTATTTTCTCCCCTTTTCAAAGAAATATGTGCATACACATAATATAAATTGATGAAGATAAAGTGTAAAAATTAAAGTAATTTGTAAAATATCATGAAACCCTACATGAGTATGTTATGGTTTGATTATAGATAAATATTGCTCCCGTGCAGTCAAAACTTCGGAGAGCTCAATGGACAAGTGAGCAAATGAAAGCGGCTATAGCAGCCATCCACAGTGGGCGTTCTGTCAAAGGTGTGGCGTCTGAATTTGATATTCCACGAAGAACACTACGCAACCATTTGATATCAGGCAAGACAGACAGAAAGTTGGGAAGACCTTCTGTCTTGACTATGGAACAAGAGATGGAGTTATGTGGAAGGCTCTTTCGGCTAGCAGATGTTGGTATGCCCATAACTAGTAATGTTCTAAAAAGAAGTGTTTATTCGTTCTGCAAAGAAAATAACATTCAAACCCCATTTAACTCACATAAGTGCAAAGCTGGACGCCGGTGGCTGGAACTTTTTCTGAAACGACACCCAAATGTATCAAAACGTAGAACTCAACATCTCAATCCCGGAAGAGCTTCCAAACTGAATCCTTATATTGTCAAAGATTACTTTGTAAAACTTAGAGCTGTTATGCTAGACATTGATGTAGCTGATAAACCTCATTTGATATATAATGTTGACGAAAAAGGTTGTAGATTGATACTACACCATCAACAGCAGGTTTTTGCTCGTAAAGGTGTAAAACGCGTTCACATCGTAGCTCCTGAGCATGCAGAAAACGTTACTGTTGTTACATGTGGGAATGCTATGGGACAGTTTGTGCCACCAATGATTCTATTCAAAGGGCAAAGACTGAAGCCAGAATGGGAAGAGAACTTACCACTAGGATCAAATGCTGTAATGACACTTAAAGGGAGCATGACATGTGAAACCTTCTCACAGTGGATTGATCACTTTGCTAAGTACAAAGCTACTGGCGATAGAGCGCTGCTCATCTTTGATGGTGCTTCTTCACATCTAGATGCGAATATTGTTTCGGCAGCAGACAGGTATAACATAACACTTTTTTGTTTGCCAAGCAATACCACACATGAATTACAGCCTCTAGACAAAACAGTCTTTCGAGTCATTTTGGGACGATGAAGTATTGAAATTCTGGATGACTCATCCAGATAGAAAAATAAATCGCAGCACATTCGGGAATATATTTTCCAAGGTATGGCTAAGGTCTATGACCCCAGCAAACTTAATCTCCGGGTTTAAAGCGACAGGAATTTACCCATATAATCCTGATATTGTCCCTGAAATTGCCTTTGCTCCTGCATCTCTGACTAACATTGAATGCGCAGCTGGTACTCCAGATGCTCAGTAGACATTTCAAAATTAAATGGAACCCAGAGAGTTTCTTCTGGCTCATCTAATTCAAAATCAAAAGATGACCTATCTTTTCCCAAATTGAACGTGGCTTTGCAGAATATTGCTCCTCAGTCAGCTCTCTCAGAATGTCTCGTTAGAAATGTATCAACTGCTGTTCGTTCATCAACTGAAACTACTGCATCCACACCAGTAGGCTCTCTCATCCAGAATACCATCAACTTCAACACTTCGAGGCGAACCCTATCAACAATCCTGTCCACACCAAAGATGAAGACACAAAAGACACGGCGACGTCAATTTATCAATTCGCGAGCACAAAAAGTCGTTAAATCTTTGTTTGAAATAAAGAAATCTATAACTATGCCAAAAGCTCCTAGAAAAAATTGTCTAATAATGCACGCAGCAAGGGAGGTGATCCCGCTTCAGGAGATTTGTCACAGGCAAGCACCAGTGGAACTCAGCAACGCAGAGAACACAATACATCTGATAACTGGTACTGCTTCCTTTGCAACCAGGATCGTCTTGCTGATATGCGGCTCTGTGAAAGTTGCAAGAATTACGTGCACGAGGAATATGTTGGACTGACAAAATCAGACAGAGAGATTTTCTTTTGTCCTCATTGTGCCTGAAAATATGTTGTTGTTTTTTTACACTTGATATTAGGTGATTAACATCCAAATAATTAACTCTAATAACTACAATGGTTTTTGAGCTTCTAATCATTATCTATTTTAATAATCTTGTACCATTAAAATATTTTCAGAAATTATTTTTATATCGCTTCTATGTCAATAATTTTTTGTGGCCTTATTTGAAACACCTAGCTCCAAACAAAGCCACTTTGCATTCATTTTTAAAAAAATTATGTATATAGTAACTATGTACTTATTGAGAATTATGATAGTATTAGCATTAACAGAAATCTATAAAGTATATTTCCTATAATTATTTCATTCCTATCATAAACGTGAAATTTAAAAAAAAATTATTAAAGCTTAAGGTGGCCTTATTTGGGCCAACCACCTTAGTAGAACATTACTAGGTGGCTAAATCATGTTCCCAATGAGTTATTTCAAATCTAAATAAAAACTTTTTTGATACTTTGTTATAAGTTAAGGTTGATGTTCACTTTTCAATATTTTGTTTTTTCAAAACTTTAAATTATTTAAAGATATGAATGAAAAATAATTTAATATTGTTTCCCTTTCGATGAAAAAACTTGTTGGGGACTGCCAATAATTTTCATTTAGTTGACCTTATATAAAGTCCGTGTCAAATAACCTTATCTTAGTAAAGAAATGATAAAAAATTATTTTAAACACCTTAGAATCAAGTTTTTAATGTAAAATGTGTTGCTCGTTTGTAAGATGATATTTTACCAAATAAAATTGATTTTAAAATTAAAGAAATTTAAAGCTATCTTATGAGCAATAACAATTTAAAAAAAAAACTTCTTTTGCATTTTTTGAAAAGATTAGATTTTGTAGATAAGTCTTTTTGACACTAAGCCCTCGATTAATGTAGGCCAAACATGTTATATTTGAACTGTGTCACACCCGTAACATAATATAACAATTTTTAACAGAGACAATTTATGTTGTAATATCAAACTCTATTATTAGAATATTAGTCACAGAGAGATTGAAAAAACCAAACACTTGTAGGATGTCTAAAACTTGTCACACCCGTAACAAACATTAAAAGTCTTTAATGTAAGGTTTAAGTATTTAATTTTGTAATTCCAAAAGGGACATAATAAAAAATAAAAAATTGAGGTCCACACTGCAAATAAGCTCTTCAGAATAAAATTGTATTTTAGATATTTTGAAAGGGTTATTTGCTAGAAAATATTGTACAAATGTCACACCCGTAACTGCGGAGTGGCTGTAAGTCAAGTAGTGAAGGGCTTCTTAGATAGACAAAATATAATTGTGGCAAAGTTTGCAAACAATATGCCAGGGTTGAGTGGGTTAGGTCTTTCCTGAAACGCAATGAACTGGTTAACAAACCTATTAGAAACATCTCCAATGCAAGGGAAGAGATTACTAAAGATATTCTAGACAACTACTTTAATAATTTGGAAGAAACTCTTCAAGATGTACCTGCAGAAAATATTCTAAATTACAACATAACATGCATGCACGATGACCCAGGTAAAAAAAAGGGGTGTTGCTGGTAAAGGTCAAAAATATATTTGAAAAGTAAACTGAATAATTCTAAAAGTGGCATAACTGTCATGTTTGCCGGAACTGCCAGTGGAACATTACTCCCACCGTACACTCTATATAAATATGAAAATATGTGGGACACATGGTGGGAAGGAGGGCCCAAAGGATCTCGATTCAATAGGTCACAAAGTGGCTGGTTTGACAAAACCATTTTTAAGACTGGTTTTTTCAAACTGCCCTTCCCTTTCTGAAGGAAAAGAAAGGAAGGAAAAAAGGTGTTAATTGGCGACAATTTGTCTTCACATTTGTCTGCGGGTGTTATGCATGCATGTATTGCGAATGACATAAAATGTTTTCCTTCCAGCTAATGCATATCAACTGTGCCAGCCCTTGGATGTTGGTGTTTATGGACCATTGAGAAAATTCATCATCTCTTCCTGCAATTACTACACCAGAAAGTGTATTCAAACAAGTTAGCACATGTGCTTCATGTTCCCATGCTGCTACTCCTGTACATATGCAAGCTATGAGTTTCTCTATTATAAATCGTGGCCTATAATCGCACTCTTAGATGATATACATTCAATTTTATACCTATAGGATACGCATGTTGTTAAATCAATATATATCAAAGATAATAGCCACCGCTTTTTAAAAATAAGACAAACCTTGACATTAAAAATAGATGAAGAATGACTATTATTTGTGTGTACAATATTTGAGCCATAATGGCTGCCAAAATAAAATTAGTTTCTTCAGCGCATTCTATCGGAAATATAACCTTTTGGTAAAGGAAGCTTGAATATTTCGAGTTAGATTTTGTTTCAGTATGTTGGTCAACATTTATTCTATTGTGAGAACAACAAATTTAGTGTGTGTATTAAATTCGGAAGTGTAACATGGCGGATCATGTCGAGAAAAAAACCGTGTTTTAGCCAGGGAATTAGACGAAGTTATGATGCCAATTTTAAATTAGCGGTTATAAACTACGCAGAAACTACAAGTAATAGGGAAGCAGGAAGAAAATACGGAATTGATGAGAAGAACATACGAAGCTGGATTTTTGAAAAAAAAAAAAAACTTAAGAACGCCATCTCAAAGCGAAAAGCCTTTCGAGGACCCAAGCATGGCCATAATCCCGAAATTGATGCACGGGTTCTTTCGTTTATAAAGGAAGAGAGACATGATGGATATTCAATGAGTCATGACATAATCAGATTGAAGGCACAAGAAATTGCAAGAGAGCTACAAGTGCCACAAAGGGAATTCAAGGCAATCCTTGGGTGTTGCCGAAGATTCATGTGCAGAAGTGATCTGTCATTAAGACGAAGAACTTCTTTAGCGCAAAAGTTGCCCACTGACTACGCAGAGAAGTTGGTGAAATATCAATGGTATGTAATTGGCCTCTGTATACAGAATGACTATCTTCTTAGTCAGATTGGAAACGCCGATGGAACATCCGTGTATTTCGACATGCCAAGTAAAACTTGCGTGGATAAAAAGGGATCCAAATCCATTGTTGTGAAGACCACTGGCAATGAAAAACTGCACATTACAGTTATGTTAGCTGTAACTGCTGGTGGTAGGAAGCTACCCTCATATGTAAATTTAGAAGAAAAACCCTCCTGAAAGAAACCTTGTCCAGTGGAATCATTATCAGGTGTCAAGAGAAGGGGTGGATGACAGCAAATTAATGTGCGATTGGCTAGCAGTCGTGTGGGATATAAGGCCTGGCTGGAGCTCTTCTAAAAAAACGGGCAATGCTAGTGCTTGATGCATTCAAAGGGCATCTTACTTCAGATGTGAAAAATAAAGTCAAGGCAACAAATTCAGATCTTCTTGTTATTCCAGGAGGTATGACTTCACAACCACAAGGACCCTTCAAGGACAACCTCCGAAGGGAGTATTCAGACTGGCTTTTGTCAGATCATCCCCTAACCCCAGTGGCAAAATTAAGAAGCCTTCGTTAAACCTGCTTTGCAAGTGGATATTAACTGCTTGGGGAAGGATATCTGCTGAATCTGTTGTCCACAGATTTAAGAAATGCTGCCTATCCAATAAGATGGATGACACAGAAGATTATATTTTGTGGGAGGACCATTCAAAAGAGACCAATGAGAGTGAAGAAAGTGACTGATGAAAGCAGTGATGAATAATTTTTCATTCCTCTCAAAGTGTCTCTCATTGCTAGCCTAATTTTTTCAGTGATGACATTTTAAGTGTATTATTTTTTTAATTTCCAAGGGATCTCATTTTTAGTATGAATAACTTACCTTTTTTTCCAAGTAATTTTGAGTATGAATAACTTACCTTTTTTTTCCAAGTAATTTTGAGTATGAATAACTTTTTTATTTCCAAGTGACATCATTTTAAGTGTAAATAGTGTGGGTTTTTTCTCTGAAAGGGATTTTATATATTTAAGTGAACTAATTTTAAGTTTAGGCACCTATTGATAAATATTTATTTTCTAATGATTTGATACACACTGATCATATTTAAGTGGAAATATTGTTTTTTCTCTGAAAGTGGTTGAAAATTTAGGGTGCGGCCTATTTTCAGGCCAATACGGTACTCATCTGATGAATGTTAGTGTTGAACCAAGTGAATCTGAAAGTGAGGATGACCAAGAATTTGGTGTACAGATACTTAGTGAGATTGAAAAAGAAAAGAGAGATAAGAAGAATTAACAGACATAATGGAAGGAAATGTGAAGCCTGAGTATGGGTACTTGTAGAAGGGTAATCCGTAAAAAAAAGAATTACATAGGTCAAGTTAAAAGTAGGGACATGCAAAATTCGCATTTGCGATATAACGAATTTTTACACAAATTCTATAGTTTTCGCACAAATAACACGAATTTAAGATTTTTTTTCTAAATAAACACAATATCTTTGTACTTAAAAAATATATTTCATGATGTGATATTTGCTTAACGCGGTAACACTGGTGATAGCAGTATACCAGGGCTGCCGTTTATACAAATAGCATCTGTTTTTTACTAATTTTATAGGTATAAAATAGATCACAAGATATTTATAGCCTTTTTTTATCTGAGGCTAGCATTAAAAATCACGATTTTTATTTTTACACATTAAACACCTAAATTTTGATAAATTGATTCTTTCTTTACAGCCTATAAAAAATTTCATGCTAGGTGAAAGCAAGGACAATATATATGGATCTTGCTACAGGTGGTCATGTTAAGCAAAATTATATCTTCTTAGTTTTTATTCCCTTCTCCATATTTGATAGTTGTTTAGTCTTCTAGGACAACATGTTTCGGTGGTATTATTGTTTGGTCTAAGCCTAAGTTAATAAATGATTTAGATATTGCTATTCCTAAGACTCTAAGGTAATGATATTGATATTTCGAGTTTGATAATACTAAGCGTGAAATGTTTTGTGCTTATTTGTATATGATTTTTTCCCCAAATATGTTAGTAAATAGTTAAATACACAATATGAAAGAAAAATTTGGACAGTTTTATCCTAGTTTTTGTTAACATATCATAATTCAACTCGTATTTACATAAATAACATCGCTTTCAGCTTATAATATCCTCGCTTTTTGATAAAAATAACACCACTTTCCCCCTAAAAATAACCTCACCTTTTGAATGTCTTTAATTATAAGTGTTGATTAAAAAGGAGATCCAATGATAACATTTTTTTTTAAAAACAAAACAAATACAAAGGGGACAAGCGCTATTTTATGTGGTGTACATTTGATGGAAGCTATTGTAGACTTGGGCTATGTGGTAAAGGTGTTGCCAGAACCAAACTTCACACCAAGGTGCTGGTTACTTTTTCCAGTCTCATTTGGCCCCTGAGTACAACATTCAATCAAATTTGACAAAACCACCTGTAAATATGTAAATAGTGTGTTGTAGTGTCAAGCTTTAGTTTAAGTGACCATAATTGAGTATTGTATAGTGATAACTTTATAAGATTTGAGTTTAGGTAAGATTATTTAATTTCATCCTAAACTTTTTAAGAATTTTATTCCTTTTTATGGTAATTTGAATATTTTCTGTTAGTGTACTGTTAACACAACTTGTTCCAAAATTCCACTAACTTTTTTTTATCCCTTTATTAACCTTTCTCATAAGATTACAGTTCCACAGACAAACAAATCGTCATAACTTTTCTCATGAAGCTCTAAAATTTATCAAAAATTACATAAAATACTGCAGATTCTATCACTTCCAGAATATAGCCCAAAGTCACCTCTATCGGCAAGGCTTTGGTCTACAATGCAAAAAGCAGTGACACCCAATGTCACCCCAAGTGGTGGGGTAACGTTGGGTCACTCTTGGTCCCAGCTCAGAATTACAAGAACAAAAATATTTTTTTATGAAAATAAATAACAACACTATAATCTACATTTTTCTTACCAAGATAGCCATAAACAGTATTTTTTTTGGAGGACGGGGGCGATTAAAAACACTAAAATAATTTTTGCACCACCCAAAGTGACCCTCATCTGACTGTAGCAGTTCTTTTCTATATCTACAATGCACATAAGTAAAGTAAGTTACCTAAAGTTTAAGATAGACCTACCTTTCTTTGACACATTTATGACAGAGAACGCCACCATACACTCGCTTCACCGTCTTCTTGCGCTTACACATCCTTGACCGTTCCATGGGCCTTGCAGGTTGGATACCCCTCAACTTGTCTTTGCACTGTCCACATCTGGGGATCTTCTTTGGTTTCTTCAGATACTGGTAGACTAGTTTACCACCAGGAGTCCGGACACTTGAATCACAAACAAGTCAATTAGCTGCACATCTCATTTTGCTCGAGTAGCTATGTAGGCTTAGTTATGTCATTAAATGCCAAAACATTCTTATGCTCTTAAAGTGTAGTTAGAACATTATTTTACTAAACTATCAAGTACATTTGCACCTGAGACACTATTATTATTGATTTACTACAAATTCAATTTAATTTTGAATTTGATTGAAAATTTTAATCTCAATGTATGTATGATACTATCATCGCCTAAAGACCATGGCCGCTTGGTCAGTAAGGCTTGATTAGGGGGCGACGCCATTGAGTTATGGTATTTGAACCTGTGGAGGAAACTGTGGCATTATTGATTTTCTCGTGCGCTATTAGCCTTATATATTGACAGTTTAAAACCACTTTTTTATTTTTATTGACACTGGTTTCAACATGGTGGCCATTTTTGTATCATGGCTTACAGCATTTTCGGTAACTTTATTATCAAAGCTGTGGTTAGTCCTAGGACAAATTTACAAAGACTATAATATTAAGCACATTAGAGGCTATAATTTTTTTAAAAGCATAAGCCTACTTAGCTTCTAAAAATGTCTTCAACATCAATTATTTTAAGGTCAAAGTTTTGTATTGCAATCGCTAAAAGTGTAATTTTAGGGATTTTTAGGGCAGAATGCAGTTTATTTAAGGATCGATTTTTTTAAAGTAAGTTACCTAAATATGGAACAATAGTTTATGTTAAAAATTATATTATTTATTTTAGTCAGAGTTTTGTATTTTTTTTCTACAGTCTAAGATGTACTTTTAAAAAAATGTTAACTTAGGGTTCAATAACTCTGTGGGCAGTTACTATTGGCTGGCTAGGCCCGTCATCGCTTTGTATGCCTATTAATCTAACTTAAACTAGGACAAGCACAACATCCAGTCCCCGGCCGTTAATTTATCAGAGTGAACTTTGGTAAGCCCATATTATTTCACCATGATAAATTTTCGGGCCATGCCAGGAAATAAAACCCAGGATATTGCTAAGTAGGCAAACATGCTATCGAGCTAAGGTGTCAGATTCATAACAATTCTGAATTTAATTTTTTTAAGTCTATAACAGTAGAATTCTTTAAAAAGCTTTGTCACATTTGAAATATTTTTACCGCAGATTTTTTTTTTCTCCGATAGATTAAAAACTGTCTTAATAATCTACCAGGTGGTCGTAATTTTTTTTTAAAGCCTGTAATTTGGCGGAGTTTTATTTTGGGGGTATATTAGACTATTTAGTCATAATGACCAAAGGGTACAATCTAAATAAAGTTTGAGAAACGCTGAACTAGACTTTAATGGGTAGGGCCTACGTATGAAAGTAGGCATCTGTAGAGTTATGTTAGTTGTTGGTTATGTTTGGGTGGAGGGTGAAGAAGGGAATGTGAGAGTGGGGTTTTGGAATGACCTCAATGAAGTCTTGAATGCATGTGAACCGAGTGAAAGAGTTGTCTTGTTAGGAGATTTGAAAGGTTTTCAAAAAATCTAAATTCATTGTAGGCCTATTATATATTTTTCTCAGGTTACTAACATGTGAATTCCTATCACACACATTAGGTTCTTAACAACACTAGGGCTGTATCCGAATAGTCAAGAACTCTTGACTTGATAAATTTACACTTTACACACTTGAGATCAAAGATTGCAACAAACTTTTCAAACGGCAAACTACCCTTTACACGCTCTTGAGTCCGCAGAGCTGTGTCCTACCAGTGATCTTAGAAACTATTTTAAACACCATCTATTAGCAGGGAATGAAAAAAAATACGTTTTAATATCCATTCCCGCTTCTTTTCACTAGACATTTCCAACACAACACAAAAACACTGCAACAAAAGTAGTACCGGTATAGTTAAAATACTTTATCACAGATAACAGATCACATTACTCTAGCAGACGACAAATTAAACAGTTGCCAGTCGAAACTTTGCATTGACAGCGTGTCAAGGGTAACTTGCAGTCACCCTTGGTCTCAAGGGCCCCCTTCGTGAATATTCGGACGGTTCTACACGCGATTGCCAATGCAACTATCGAGTGAACGTCAGGGGTCTACGGCGCGTGAAGTAGACTATTCGGACAGAGCCATTGTCAAATATTAAAATAAATGAAAACTCTCTAATGGTTCCGGGAATTTAATTTAAATTTATGTAGCCTACCATAGTGCACTGCTATAGGCATAAATGTACCAAGTTCATCTAGGAATTATAAATGAACAGTAGCCGTCGTACATTTCCAAATTAACTTTAAAATCATTGTTAGTTAGCAAGCATCAATTTGAGTAAAATGATTATCATTAATACAACTTACATACGCCTCCGATTGCTTTTGGTGTTGTACGACAAACGTCGACGATAAACTAACCGCTGCACCATTTTCTATCTGTAACATAATTAGAATAACTTAAATCAAATATATAAACATGCAAAATGTAGGTTTAATAATCCAATAAGTGTATAATAGAAAAAATATAAAATTATTAACACATCTGAGCGGATGATGGTGGATATTTATAATAGTGACAATACTAACATTAACTTTAGCGTGGTGTCGAGTGGTCAAAAGAAAACAGAAATTAGGCCGTTTAGGCGGTAGGCCTCTGAAGTAATGGATAAGTCATATTGGCAATCGGAATAAGTTTATTTTGCTTTAGAAAAGGTACGTTCTAAGCTTCAACACTATCCGCTAGGTGTCTCAGCTATATTCCAAATGAAAAATAAATAAATTATTTTTATCGTTGAGCCTAATGAATTGATAATGAGTGGTAATAGCTTAGTATTACTTTAGGAAATTATTTTACTTTTAACAATGTCTTATTGGCATCATATTCATAATCATTCTATTTTAATTCAATAAGCTCTTAATATATTTTAAGCTATTCTTTGTTTAATATATTTAAACTTATTTGTAAATTATTTAGGGTTTAAACCATTAGCTAGTACCAGAAACCCTAACTTACAAATATAAAAGATTATTTGTCAGTAAGACTAAAGTAATCTGGCCTAAAGTGAAGGTCAATCAACTTTAAGCTAAATAAGGGCACCCGCAGAATTTTTCTCCAGGGGGAATAAACTAGAGGGTCTAATGGGTATGGAATACCCACCAGTACGGTGGGGCTGGGATTGTGTATTAAATTGAGGCCTCAAAAGACTTTTTAAGACAATCTTTGTTTCCTGGAAATAAGATACAGCATTAGAAAAATGCTTCAAATTTACCCAAATTCGTGTGTGAGCACTTGACCTTGAAAATTTGAATGGTGAATGCTGTTGGAATTGCTCGCGCATGCAGCAGACTATCAGCCCTACAGTAAGCAGGTGGCATGATGGAGGGAGCTAGTAATATGTTTATTATTTATATTCTATAACTCTATGTTTGTTGGCTGGGGGCACTGTGTGAAAGCTAGTTGACAACACTTTTGAACGGTATTAGCCTACTTATAAAATGTATATAACCTCAGAATCTCACGGGGGGCATATCCCCCCTGCGGGGGCCCGTGGAGATAAATAATTTGGGCCGTATGAATTTGTGCGAATTTAAATTTTAGGCTATTGTCACCACCCATTATCCAACTGCAACACAGATTATGGGTACTACTAACACCACACCCTGTTAGAACACGCTTAATTCTCACTTTTCAACGTTCCAGAAAGTGATGGAACATTCCGGTTCATAGTCATGCAATGCTCAACTTTAATAGAGCATCCAACACTTAAAATATTTTTACAAGCGCATACGGACACTTACCATTTATTTAAAGTTTAAGTACGTTGGGGCAATAGAGGAAGAGAAGAAGGTCTTTATTTAGGTACATTAAAATGATTCCGTGGCAGCATGGTCTAAGGTGTCACTCTCGTAAAAAACTAAACTGCCGATCACAGGGATATTGAGGCTCGAATCCCAGTCAAGTGTACTGAGGGTAACCTTACTAAATGGTTTTCCACTCTCCCTCCACGCCAATGCGGGTAAACTATCTCTATATTCAGCCTTCCTCATTATTAACTCATTAGCGTAATTAGTACATACACGTATAACTTGAACAGATAGTAAGACGCGGTATTAAAAAATATATTAAAAAAAGTTAATTGTATATATATATTTTTTTTTTAATTGTCTGAGTGTTAAAAATTGGTCTGCTGTCCATGGTTCATCTCTATAATAGGACTATTTATTTACACCCCATCTACTTACACAGCTGGGCTGAGCATATTTAATTACTCTGGTGGGGTAAGAATTAGAAATATGCATTTAGAGGGAATACATCTGGTTCAGTGTGAACTGAGAATGGAAAACCCATCCAGCTAAAAACACGCTCAGTACACACAGCTATAATAAGTAAACCATAGACGAAATTGATTTTCAGTGCACGTGTCCACTAAAGCACTATTTCTAAGCGTTATTACATAGGTAAATTATTGTTGCAGTCAGTGTGCCTTAAATGTAACGGGATATCTATAATATTTTACAATGTAAAAACGACTGAAGTTGAATCGTATACCCAAACCCCATTCGAAGAGTACCCATAAAACTTTTCATAAATTTGGAAGTATTCATTCACGTCCATGCCCAAACGGTCAAATGAATAATGTCATGTAGAACTAAACGTTTAGTGTTTTAAATTTTAATGCCACATGATCATCTTTAAATGAGTTAACTTTTTAAACAATGTATTATCATTATTATTATATTATTATCATCATCATCATCTCCCAATGCCCGAAAGAAGCTAGTGGTCGAATTTGATTAAAATTGGTTGACAATGTGGCTGATTGATTCCAGATAATAATGGTTGAACACAGTTTCCAGTTTAAAACTGGTTGAAACTGATTACAACTTTATATCAAACTAGCTGAATGCCTGTTATTCGCACTGTATATTGTGTTATTATTTTTTGATGAAAATGAGGAATTTTTGTTCGAAACTTAATGGCATGGTTCTTAGCGCTACTCGAGAAACACCGCGAGGAGGTGACCATGAGGAGTTTTATTTTCGGCAGGCCTGCCTTGCCTACTGCCTGGGGAGTTTATATTTGGCAGGCCCCCTTGTCTATTGCTGGACGAAATCATGAGTCTTGGGGTAGTTGTAACCCAAAACTTAAGTTAAACTTAAGAAGCACGGGGTTGAACTGGATTCATTTTGTTTATAGTACTTCTCGGTAAGCAACGTTGTATATTCTTCCACGTGGTGCTAAAATTATAAGGTTAGATGGTTTGCTAACCCTCGAACAGGCTACATAAAACTTCCCATGTGAAAAACAATCTTCTCGTACATCGATACCAGCCAATTTCAGTATTGTCCCTGTGATTTGTTTATTGTCATGGCAAAACAAACCTTAACAGGAAACTGGAGACATTTGAATTCAAAAGGATAATCTGATGGAATAATTGGAATTCTTGGTATAAACACGGTCTCATTCAATGCAGTCCCTGTTAAAATTGTGGCCTCACTGACGTTCGGTTGCAAAGACTTTACCTGAAGCTGTGTTCCATTGCAAAGCTTTGGTGGATTTAAGTTTCTGAGTAGCATCACTGGCAGTGGCAGCTCGTGTATAGGCACTGCGGAACTGCAGCACCCCTATTTCCACTTGATATCATCGATAACATTTAATATAATGAGTCATTTTTTCTTTAATTCTTTCTTTATTTTTGCAGTACAATAAATATTCCTTAAGCTTAATGTCAGTACTTCAGTAGCCATCCCCCAGTTTATGAAAAAGATACAAAAATCTTTGTATGGAACTGTGCGCTTCACAGTGTCAGTGACGTGGTGTTTGACTGTTATGCACATGCACACATAGGAGGGGGTGGGGAGGAAGGCGGGACTGCCAGGTAGAGAGAGCACTGTTGCTCTCGCAGTGCCGGCTCTGGCGGGATGGTGGAAGGAAGTATTTTCACTCAGCGTGTGTTGTGCTTAAAAAAACCGTGTACCATATTCTTGAATGTGATAAAGTGTAGAAGAGTGTAGAATTAGATTATTATTCTGCTTCCAGTTATTCTATTTGATTCATTTTTTCGGTTCTTTTATTTAACAGAAAACTTTAACCATGGCCTTGCATCCCCAAGAAATAAGTTATATGACTGTAAGTGAACTTCAACAGCTTAAGTTTTCACAGCTATCTCTCCATGATAAAGTTACAGTTAAAAAAAGAGGTCGTTCAACACCTGATATTCTAATATCTCAGCCTGGTAAAAGCAACAACAAGAAATATATTCGTAGCTTTAATTCTGAATGGTACCAACGGAAAAGTTGGCTTTGCGGTTGTGAAGTAAAAAATGCACTGTTTTGCTTCTCGTGTTTGCTGTTTGGAGGTGATGTACCGTGGACAAAAGCTGGTTTTAGAAATATAAACAAAATTAAAGAAAAAACTAAAAAGCGTGAGACGTCAAAGAAGCACGTTGATAATGTTGTTTCTGTGATGATAGCGCCCTGCGGCTATGTGAGGAACTACACTCTCTATCCAAGAACAAGTTGAGCATCAGAGGTGTTACCCCAAGAACTTGTTATCTGTGGCTGTATATTGTAATGTCTTATGTCCACAACATGTATTTGACAGAATAGAACTCGCCTTGTACTGAGTTAGACTGTAATGTAACTTGGCAATTCTTGCTGTAATATCACATGGTGGCAGCGGTGGGATATTGTGCTCTATTTAAGTATAACTAAGGTGAAGTGAAGCGTTATAACATTTATAAAGAACCCAGTTCCATTATGTCGGCTCCTGTGTATCAAATACCGGCTCCAGACCCTTTCGATTTCAAATCAACATTGGAATGGAAATCATGGAAAGATCGTTTTATGCGTTTTAGACGTGCTTCAGGTATGATAAAGGAGGCAGAAGAAGATCAGGTAAATTCTTTGATTTATTTGATGGGCCCTCAGGCTGAAACTATTTTTCTATCGTTCAAGCTATCATCAGCCGATCAAAAGAAGTTTGATACAGTCCTTCAGAAGTTTGACAGCCATTTTATTCCCACCAAAAACATAATCTTTGAACGAGCACGGTTCCATACTAGATTCCAACTTGAGGGCGAGTCAGTAAGTGATTATGTTACAGATCTTCATACTGTCGCTCAAGATTGCAACTTTCCTGTCACTTTTTATGACGAAGCCATTAGAGATAGAGTAGTAGTTGGTATTATAGATAAAAATCTATCGTTTAAACTACAATTAGATGCCAAATTAACTCTGGAAACGGCTGTTAATTCCGCTATACAATCTGAGCAAGTTAAAAAACAGCAGGAGACTTTAACAGGAGCTAGTCAAGTTACAGCTGACAAGGTTAATGCTACAAATAAACCAAAAAAAAATAGTAGAAAATTTTTTGGTTATAATAGGACCGCTTTTTCTAACGAAGATAAAATTCCAACTAGAAAATCATGTTTTTGGTGTGGGAGTAATACAGAACACCCTAGAACCAAATGTCCTGCTAGAAGTGCTGTCTGTCATCAGTGTCGATATAAAGGGCATTATGCGAAATGTTGTAGATTTAGATCAGTTGATGCTGTTGATATGGAGGACGAGTTAAATGAAGATGGGGAATTTGTCGGCCTTGCCTCTACAGAAACTAATTATTTGCATGATAAATGGTTGGTAAACACCAAATTCTGTGGGAAAGACCTTTCTGCTAAAATTGATACAGGGGCAGATGTTAATATTATTGGAAAGCGTACATATGAGGAGTCTTTTCAATATATGGAGCTTTTGCCATCAAATAAAATCTTATCCGGTCCAGGGGGCGCTCAGCTCATAACTATTGGCAGGAATCAAGGGAAACTCCAATACAAAAACAAAAATATTTTTGAGACATTCTATGTAGTCCAAGGAGCAGATAGAATTCTTCTAAGCCATCATACTAGTGAGAAATTAGGCCTTATAAAGAGGATTTCTGGAGTAGGAAAGGCTAATTTTGTTCCAAAAACTGTGTTCCCCAAGCTTTTTACAGGACTAGGAAAAATTCGAGAGCCATACCACATACAACTTAGAGAAGGGGCTGTACCATATGCTATTAGTGTTCCCCGACGTGTTCCTTTACCTTTAAAGAAGGTTCTTAAAAAAGAACTAGATAGGATGGTTCGGGATGAAGTCATAGAAAAAGTCGACAAGCCATCAGATTGGTGTGCTCCCATGGTTATAGTTCCAAAAGCCAATGGATCCCCAAGGTTGTGTGTTAACCTGACTAAATTAAATCAACATGTAGAAAGAGAATTTTTCCCTATGCCGGCAGTTGATTATTCCCTAGGTCAACTAGAAGGGGCTAAGATATTCTCAAAACTAGATGCCAACTCAGGATTCTGGCAGGTTCCTCTCACAGAGTCTTCCAGAGCTCTAACCACATTCATCACACCATATGGAAGGTATCGGTTTCTTCGGTTACCTTTTGGGATATCCCCTGCTCCGGAGGTTTTCCAGAAGAAGGTCAGTGCGCATTTAGAAGGATTGGAGGGAGTGGTCTGCCATTTTGACGATATTATAGTTTATGGGTCAACTATTGAGGAACATGACTCACGGCTTTATAAGGTCCTTTCTAGGCTGCAAGAAGCAGGTTGGACTCTAAATGAGAAAAAGTGTTCGTTTCGGCAAACTACAATAAACTTTCTTGGCCATACAGAGCCTTACTTATGCTGCGCTCCACACCTCTAGAATCTGGTTATAGCCCTGCTGAGCTCTTGATGGGGAGAAAACTTAGGGGATTTATACCAACATTGCCGAGTAACCTCGTTCCCTCACCAGTTAATTTGGACCAGCTGTTCCGCAGAGAAGAACACAGACTGTCGAAACAACAAGAAAACTATGATCGTCACCATGGGGTTAGGCCTCTCACAAATTTGAACCCTGGAACAAAAGTCTATATCACCGACCGGAACCAGGAAGGTACTATAGTGAAGAAACATGATACACCACGGTCGTATATAATCCAAACAGAGGATGGACAATTTAGAAGGAATCGAAAGTCTCTCCAGCCTCTTCATGAAAATGGTCCTCAGGTCCAGCAAGAGCCAGATGAGTTGCCAAATAACAGCTCATCATCTCCAAGAAGAGAGTCAATTCTACCAGTTCACCCAACACCTTCAGAGGTGGCAACTGAAGTACCTCAACTTGATGGTTCTTCTCCGAAGTCATCCACTCCCGCTCGAAGAAGCCAACGGTCCAGGAAACCTGTAGACCGTCTCGATCTTTAGAGGGGAGATGTGATGATAGCGCCCTGCGGCTATGTGAGGAACTACACTCTCTATCCAAGAACAAGTTGAGCATCAGAGGTGTTACCCCAAGAACTTGTTATCTGTGGCTGTATATTGTAATGTCTTATGTCCACAACATGTATTTGACAGAATAGAACTCGCCTTGTACTGAGTTAGACTGTAATGTAACTTGGCAATTCTTGCTGTAATATCACAGTTTCACTGTCACTTTTAGGAACCATAAGTATTAAGGAGAAACTTAGTGAGGCATACAGACTTTCAATCAATGAGCATAATACAAAAGTTAAAAAGAACCGTGAAATGTTGTCCAAAATAATAGACTGCATTTACTTTTGTGGAATCTTTGAAACTCCCTTACGTGAACATGATGAAAATGACGACTCAGTAAATCCAAGGGTATTTAGAGGATTAGTAAATTTTGCATCTAAATTACATTCAGATTTGAAGAATCACTTAGAAACCAGTGCAGTCTTCAAAGGTGTTTCTAAGACCATTCAGAATGAGATACTTGACTGCCTGCTACAAATATACCATGAAGAGATAAGGACGGAAATTAGAAAAGCTTCCTTTGTAGCTGTTATGGCTGATGACACAACAGATGTTTCGGAACACACTCAAATGGTCCTTGCTCTACGGTACGTATTGAATGGAGAAATATTTGAGCGTTTTTGAGGATTCCTTATTCCAGAAAATCAAACTGCAGATGGCATATCAAAACGTATTTTAGAACAATTGGACATAGTCCTTCAAGGAAATGGAAAAAACTAATAGCTCAGACGTTTGATGGTGCAAATGTCATGAAAGGCAAAAAAACAGGAGTTCAAGCAAAAATAAAAGCAGTTTATAGTAATGCACATTTCTTTCACTGTTATGCACATCAACTTAATTTAATAATGAGAAATGCAACAAGTACTACACGAAACGCAAGAATTTTTTTTCTCTAACATTCTGGCTATTCCAACATTCTTCTCAAGATCACCATAACGTGTGTCCATTCTTAAGAAACATATGGACTTCAGCATTCCACGTCCATCCTCTACAAGGTGGAATTTCAACATACGGACCATAAACAGAGTTCATGAAAATTTGCAACCTTTAAAAAACTGCCTTACTGAAATTCAGTCAACATCAAATGCAGATCAAACCATTGCAGAAGCAACAGGAATTTTAAAATACCTGAATGATGATAATTTCAAGTTTTGGTTAGAGCTTTTTCATCAGATTATGCCTCATGTTGAAATAATTTACAACCAAATGCAATATCGAGAAATTAGTGTGTTTAAAGTTAATGAATATATAACAAATTTCAAAACTGCTATTTTAGAATTGAGAAACTCAAAGTACTGTGAGAATCCTTCAAAGACACTCATGGCAGAAGCTAAAGAAGTGTGTGACTATATATGTGTTGATATAATGGGCAGATATTCTTCCACTAAACACTTAGTAGCTGCTAAATTGTTCAACAAGAATTGCTTCACTAGATTTAAGAATGAACATCCCACAAAAGAGATAGTACTGACCACTGAAGCTTATCCCATAATTGACAAAGTAAAGCTTGAAACTGAACTAAAAGTATTCTATTGTAGGACTGATATTCATGAATATTGCAAATTAATTGAGCTGCTGAAATTTATCTTGGAAAATAATCTAGATGATGTTTTTAGTGAAATTACGAAACTGAATAAAAATCCTCTTGACAATTCCCATGAATACATCAGAGGCAGAGCGCTGCTTTTCAACATTGAAAATAATCAAACCTTTTTTAAGAAGCACTATGAATTCGGAAAGACTAAATGCGCTTGCAATACTTTCAATGGAGGAAAAATTCCTCAATTGTCATCCAGAGATCAAGGAGAAAATTATTGAACTTTTTACGCAAATTAAAACAAGAAGAATGGATTTCATTTTGAAATGAATAGATCAAGCTTGAACTGTAATAATTTAAGTTAAAGTAAGAAAAAAAGATTTTTTTTTTGTTAAGATTTTATCAAGTTCCTGAATAAATTTTCTTTTTAACATGTTTTTTTTTCCTTTCACACAATTTTAAAACAAAGGCTAAACATTTCTGGAGCAGCACCCCTACTTATTTTAGCTACGAGCCACCACTGATCACTGGCTTTCAAGGTGAGTCGATGAGGCGGCATTCCTAGAGGGTTGAGAGTATTGAGAAACTCGACAGGATAGTTTACTGTCTCATTGCTGTTAAGGAACGAGTCAATTGATTTGTACTTAACCTCAACACCCTCAATTATTTGCAACAGTAGCCATTAAGTTCTGAAGCTGACCATTTGTGGGGGTCAGTAAAGCTCTTTCACAAAGCCAAGACGATGATTTTTGGTCAATGTGTTGAATGTTGGGGTGGATGTGGTCTATAAGACTATCAACAGTGTCTACCAAAGTGCAGAGTCCAGCCAGAATGTCCATCACGTTGTTCTAATAATTCAATCTGCCCTCACCAATATCAAGCAACATCTTTGCAAATTCACCTGCCCTCTGATTTCCCTAAGGTGGACTCTCATATTAGTTGTTAATAAACGTTTTTCAATATTGGGCCATAATGAATAATGTTTTAGGCAAGAATGAACTTCGTCAGCTCTCGTGTCTCTCGGAACAACAGGGCCTGTTTGTCTGAAGTCACCTGCAAACAATACAGTTACTCCTACCATAAGGGTGTTATCGTTCCGAATATCTCCGAGAGCTTCAATGCCCACCTTATGAGCCATGGTGCATTAGTCCCAAACAATAAGCTGGCAGTCTTTCAACACTTTGGCGATGTTACTTTGTTTCAGATATATTGCACGAAGGAGAGTCAACTTTATTCCTACTACTAATTCCTAATCCTGCTAGTGGATCCACCCCGGGTATATTACGCCCCCGGTACCCTGCCCCACTGGGTGTCTAACCATCCTCTGGATATATTAGTCCACAGATCGGCGAGAGCCCCAGTGGGGGCAGTAGGGCATCCCCCTATACGCCACCTGGGGAGGCTCCATACAGGAGATTGCCCTCCACCTACTCCTAACTGATTACACTGCTTATTGAACCTAAAACTAAACTACATTAAAACTAATTATAACAACTAAACTAAAACTAACTTAACCTAAACATTTTCTTCACCCGGAAGCTGCAGGTTCTCACGACGTTTTTATATAGTCCTTTCTTACAGCCGAAAGTAGCTGAAGACGGAACAAGATGACGGACCGGACGCCCGACAACTCCAGCCCAGTATCTCACTTGTTCCCAAGTGGACCGGACCATCCCAGTGAGAGGTTATGTCCCCGTCTTGACCAATGTTACTTCTGAACGCTCCTCAGCTGGTAGCTTAGCACCCCCTGGTCCATTGGAAGTTTGCATTACTGGAATCCAGAGAGCGCCTATCCTCAGCTGAGCTACGGATAACCAGGAGGTTTTCAGATCAGTAAAGCAGGTTCGGCCTCGAACATGGTGATGGAGTAATCGGAAGTTATAGCATTCTGAATTGTTTGAATGCACGGTGTTGTAACTCTGCCTAATCACTCTGTTCCGGGACGGGAGTTCCTTGCTTCCTTCTATTAAACTAATTGTTCCTCCATAAATAGTACGCAGGCAACTCATTGTATAAAAGGGTCTTGGCAAAGTTATCTGTTCGACATACTAGTAGTTCAAGGAAGGCCATGAGTGTTGTATTTTTAGGGCAGGTGACGTGATCTACAACGTTATCTGTAGTAAAGTAGGTACGTTAACCATTTTACAAGTTAACTGAAAGATTCATTACCAGTGGAAATTTTTCATGAATTGAAAAACAAAGTAATTTCCAAACTGCTTCCAAGCTGCTGATGTATCTGCCAGATTGAAAGTTGTGGACTTCAACTCGTCTATCTTCTACGGCAAACGTGGCCTGATCACTGCCTTTGTTCACATACTTACAGACGTATTTGATTGACTTAACCGAATTACAATATTTGACATTAATGTGGGCATTGAACGTGCACAGAAGCACAGGATTGTATGAAACTACCCACCGATTATCAACAGTTATGTCACCAGAGAGCTTCTCTATTGTGAGAGTAGAACAACCATCACTGGGAGATAGCCACCTGTTCTTAGGATAGCCATCGTCTGTCGCTGGTCTGCGTGTGTTTGATGAGAGGCCTAGGGTATTTCTTGGTGTATTTTCCATTTGACATGCACGGTGAACTTCGCTTCAATTCACCACGTGGGCCATGAATCGTGTGCCTCTTTACGATGTCATGGAGTATAGGGTCTTAATCTGGATTTGGGATTCTTGCGTTAATGACTTCATCAATAAGATTTGGAGTAAGTTTTTCCTCCAACCACAGTAGGACATGAATGTGAGGAAGGGCACGTTTTTTCCACTTTACTGAATACATGTGACACAAAGGCGCACCAAACAGTTCACCTCTGGTAATAAGATTCCGAATATCTTGATTTTCAATTGGAACACACGCCCTATAATGTCATGTTGATCCTGAGATTTTGTTCCTGGTAAACGATGTTCAGTTATTTCAGGCCAGTTAGGGTTATATGTAAATGCAATTAGCAAATCAGGTCCCCGAACTTCCTCACGTAGGTCATAGCGTTCTGTGTGCGCTCAAACATCTAGCGGGAACCGGCAGTAAATTACGATGGCAATATCAAGCTTGGCTTAGTTCTCGAGCATCCACAGCATCATTTCGATAGATAGCGTCTTGTAGGTTGGTGTAGTTATCAGCTCTGAGTTTTTGTTGGTTGTTCCTAATGTCTTTAAGTTTCAACTTTTGCCTGCATATCGACTAAGAACTAGTTAAATAAGCTACGATAGTAGAGCAAGAAATTATGGGCTTCTTTTCTTGTGATCAAACGATATGCATAAAAAATCAACAGTAGACACAGTTTTTACGTGGGCTCTTTAGTCTTAGGGTCAACCTGAGATAATGATATCGAGTAACCATCTTCCCCGTAGCAAAACATGAGGCTCTATTGTAAAGCATAGTACGATCGGTGAGTCTCGCTAATCCTTTAAATATCGTGACTTTGCAATACAATACCCGGTTTTCAAATGTTTGACCAAAGATAACAACTGCAACCTCTTTGTGGTAGGAGCATTAAAGCAGCCTCGATGTTCACCTGTAGGTCTTTTGTCTGCATGTATCACAACTTCGAACTATTGGTTTTCAGCATAAGCACTTTCAATCGAAGTTTTAAATTCTCTAATGTATGGGTTGCAAGTATTTAGCAATCGCTGCAAGGAAAGGACTAGGGAATGTCTGAGGCCTTTGATGTTGGCACATCTTTTATTAGCTTGTATATTGGTTTTAGAAACCATATTATATTGAAAGTCCGATAAATATAATGGTATCTTAAAACTTGATTACGTTTGTTTGAATGACAAACTTTGTGTAGTTGCCATAGTTCAAACGATCACTTAGGTTATAGGCTTGTAGAAAGTATTATTATATTACCATTAAAAAAAAGTTGGCTCATATATTGTATATTGCTTTCAGAAACCATATTAGGTTGAAAGGTCGATAACTATAACTAAACAAGTTAGACAAAAACTATATTACATTTGTTTGAATTACATACTTTGTGTAGTAGTTTACTTTCAAACGATAAATTAGGTTCTAGGCTTGTAGGAAGTACGGTATCTACTAAACCCTAATTTTAGTAAGAATCCCAATCTGTAAGGCTTTATTTTGTACCAGAACACTGTCATATACTAGTATTTTGGTAGGATAAACTGTCATTTAGAATGGACGTAGAAATTCCCTTCTGGAAGGTCTTTTATTCTACCTAAACATTGCTCTAGGGTAAGATTCTGGTACGAGATAATGTCTTCCAAATGAGCTTCCTTCAAAATCATCATATATATTAGCCTAAATCAACTTATTTAAAGAAAAAGTTCACTAGCTTCAAACTTTGTTATTCTCTTCAAATCTTTAAATAACACATTTATTTCATTTAACTAATTACACATTGATGTATCTCATATATTTAATCAAATTAATAAATTATGTCAAAATGCCCCTTTGCCTTGTATGGATGTAAGAGAGAAAGAAATAGCCGAAGGGTTTCTTCTCTTTTAACAATGGTATTAAGACGACAGCTCGAAAATTTCAGCCACATATGTCCATCCCATTGATCTCTATACTATAACTGGATGGACATCTGTGGCTGAAATTTTCGAGCTGTCATCTGCATACCATTGGGTAAGAGAGAAAGAAACTTTCGGGTATCTCTTTCTCTCTTTCACCCATACAAGGCAATGTGGCATTTTGACATCGTTCATTAATTTGACTGAATATATGAGATACATCAATGTGAGAGTGGTTAAATTAAATAAATATTTTAGTTAAAGCTTTGAAGAGCATATAAAAGTTCAAAACTGGTTAGTTTTTTCTTTAAATAAGTTGATGTAGCCTAATATGTAAGATGATTTTTGAAGGAAGCTTACTTTTAAGGCTTTATCTCGTACCATAATCCTACCCTATAGTTGTGTTTAGTTAGGATAAAAGACTTTCCAGAAGGAAATTTCTACTTCTGTTCTAAATTGTCGTTCATCATACCAAAATATTATATATATATATATATATATATATATATATATATATATATATATATATATATATATGATAGTATTCTGGTACGAAATAAAGCCTTACAGATTGGAATTATTACTAAAATCAGGGTTTAGTAGATTCTGTACTTCCTACAAGCCAATAACCTAAATTATCATTTGAACGTAAGACTTATACACAGAGTGTGTCATTCAAACAAATGTAATACAGTTTTTAGCTAACTTGTTTCATTATAGTTATCGAAATTTCAACATAATATGGTTTCTGAAAGATATGATAATACTTTCCACAAGCCTATAACCTAAGTGATAGTTTGAATGCATGGCAATTATTCAAAGTTTGTCATTCAAACATATATAATCAAGTTTTATGATACCTTGTTCATTATATTTACCGAACTTTCAACATAATATGGTTTCTGAAACCAATATACAAGCTAATAACCAACTTTAAATATAAGTGTTGTCGTGGCAGACTGTAAACAACATAGATGATAACTACATAAAAATTGAAATATCTAAGGTTTTATTCGTATTTGTACAGTATTACCTGTAAAACTGGATTGTATATCCTTTAATGTAAATGTTTCTTCAGGAAAGTGTGGTATAATACTTCACTATTTTCAAACAATAACACTTTTATTCATCAGAGACATGTTTTCGCATAAGAACATTTAAAGAAACCGTTAAATCTCTCCCCCCCCCCCCCCCCCCACAGTGTAGCAGACG
This sequence comes from Timema podura, assembly GCA_033556935.1. NCBI lineage: Eukaryota > Metazoa > Arthropoda > Insecta > Phasmatodea > Timematidae > Timema > Timema podura. Next base: position 67,101,793 of record JAVRXN010000013.1, read on the forward strand.
ATACACTTGAGCGTCACGCTTTTGTCCTTGGAATGTGCATGTGTATGTCCATCCAGTTATATTATAGAGATCAATGGTCCATCCAGTTATATTATAGAAATCAATGGTGAATTCACCTTTAATGTATTCTAATTGTCAGGGCCATTAAACAATCAAAAATTGTGAAAATATAACAAATTCCCTTATAAATTCCCTTATAAAATAATATTTATTCTATAAATAAAGCTATAAAAGTTAGACAAAATTCAGAAAAAAAGTTAAATAATTTATTATATTTATTTTGAATTTATTATTTAGGACAATATATATTAAGATATTTACTTTGCATAGTATATTAAATGAAATTTAATTAAACCTTTTTTTCAGTCCAGGGAAAAGAATATACATTTATCTATCTTTAATTTTAATTTAAAAGTTTTTGATTGATATACAGTAAAAACATTTGAGTAACGAAAACCAGATTTTAGTTTTAAAAATGGCGTCGTTGATGTCAGATTACGAACAGCAATATGCCGTATTGACAGCTGACATTACATCTAAAATTGGAAAATTAGCTTCTTCTCAAAATGGTTAGAGTTCTATTTTCCTATAAAATACAGATGGTTTGTAGTTAAATTAGATATTCTATTGACATTAAGTTATTCGTAACATCCTATAAACATATTTTTACTCTTTAGAGTTTACTTTTAAAACCATACTTTGGTATACAAATATTTAAGAGGAAACAGTAAGCTCTTTATGAATATTGACAGACTCATTTTACTTGTAATAAAAAAGTTTTGGTAGCTGCTTGGTCTAAGGCCTTTTTCAACCTTTTAAGGTTCAAAGGCCATAGCTTATTTTGTTGGCTCGCGGACCGCGATTCTGTACCGACAAAATTAGTATTGAACACTTGATATATTATTTTTCTATTAGTGTGACGAGTGTATCAGTGGTGATGAGGGAACGCGAACACTCCCGACTGTTCGAACGCACCCGAAATTATACCCTCTTCCGTGTCTAGGCTAATGGAGTAGTCATTTGCCGGTTCAAGATAAATTTAATATAGAATTTGTAATATTTTTCTTCACATATAAAGCAAAAGTAGTTAATAAAATAACTTAAAATAGGTATTTATTTTATTATTTCTTGTGAAATAATTTATATTTTTCATTAGCTGGCAGGCCGCAAAAACTGTTACGCTGGGCCCCGGTTGAAGTCCCCTGCTCTAAGGCATCAATCTCTCAATAATCTATTCTAGACTGCCAATAACTGGGAGATGGAGTTCAAAGCCCGGTCGGATTGATTGAGGGTAAATTTTCTTAAATCATTTTCCACACACAGCACTCAAATGTGGGTACACTCCCTCAAAATTCAACCTTCCTCATGCCTAAAACATTAATGTAATTAACACGTATATGCTGGGAGTAAGAGACAGTGCCAAAGAAAAAAATGGGGGCGAAACATAAGAACCATAACTTTTAGACCATTTTTGTCTATTAAATTCATAAATCACAAAATTTATAATAGCACTACAATCACAAAAATCCTGGGAATCCACTGATACGTAATTCAATATTATTAAAAAGCTTAGTTATAGTGACAAATTCAAAACAAAAAAAGTGATAGGCCTACAGGAACAGATATCCTTGAAGAATTTATAAAGCTGCACGACCCAAGCTGTTCATATAATAGGCCTATAGAGCCTATTGATGCACATTAATATTCCAGGGACCACACTTCACTTTTTCTTGCAACAGACAAAATCCTTGTAAATGTTTAACTAACTATAGGCTACCATACTTTTCCTATCCAAACAAAAACGCTCTTGCACAGTCATCAACAATTTTACATCCAGCAAACTCGCACATGACTGAGCACATAGTAAAGATATGAATGAACACACCCATCGGAAGTCATCTCCTAGAAGTCACATATTTAAACAAAGTACTTAATAATACATATTTTAAGGCTAATTAATTTTATAAATATATTATTAGGTTCCTTTCGAATCTAGCTTAACCTAGCCTTTATTATGGTAATTACTCGTCTAATTTGATCTAACCTTGCCACCATTCCATTTGCTAATCAATTATATTCTCAATTAAAATTCATGAAATAAACAATTTTACTTTTGCAATATAAGGGGTGGTGTAGGGGTAAAGGGTCGGACTTCTGTGTTACAAGTCCAGGGTCCAAATCTTGATCTTAGCACATATTTATCTGATTACCAAACCATTCCTTCAACTCTGGCAAAGCGTGTGCTTTCACACTTTGTGAATATGTGGAATGCTAGGCCCCCACTGTGGTTCGAAACCCACGTTGAACTGTAGGTCTGCTCTGCTTTTCGTCTTCATTATTCTTGTGTATCATCCTACCATCTGGGGTTAGTGGAATTCATATTAATAGTGTCCCCAGCTCAGAAATGAATTCCTCCATACTCCAGGAGAGCAGAAGTTAGATAAGGTCAAACTGGACAATATCTAGAGCATTAGCCCTACCCCGCACCACTTTTGTAGTATAAGATATAATATTGTAAGAAACCATGAATCAAACCATGCATTGGTTCACAATTGGACCTTCATTTTGGTGAGTTGTCTAAATGTTGTAAAATTCAAACAGTTTCATATAAATGTAATTTTAGTCATGTAAGCTAAGAGACCACATTTCACACCCATAGAGAACCGGTAAAAAAAATTTTTTACATATATTTTGATGAGTTTTACATTCCTTGATAGCCGGCGAGACGTCACCTTACTGACCAATTAATAGCATGCATTTCCTAACGTCATTCTTTTGAATAGTTTCCAATTTAATATCTTTATGGCAAGTTAAAATTGTTGTTAAAAATATTTAAACTCATTAAACCTGTCAAATGCTATGTGGTTCGAAGTAATCTCTAAATTACCTCCCCAATCTGTATTTTCTGTGTGATCAAATAGGCCTACATAGTCTTTTCAGCGGTCACTTATAAACCTATTTCCTTACTAGCCTCTAGTAAAATGTCTATTTCTTGACAAACCTTCCTGAGTATTGCCCAACAAAGATAAATCATTTGCTTATCCTAATAACTTTATTTTATTGTTTAACTTAGCCTAGTAATATTCTACTTTGTTGGTGCATGTTCCTATTAGTATTGGTTATATATTTTCCTTAAAATAAATTACAGGGACTTAAACCTAGAGTGAAAATATGGTGACACAGGCTTCCATTGTCTTAAAAGTAAAATACCCTTTCCAGTGATTTGTCCAAATTACTCTTTTTTTAAATAGTTGTAATGTTCAAAAGTATTAGAATAGGACCAAGATTTCTTATCGAATAGTAATTAGATAAAACCATAGATGGAAATGATGAACCTGTGGATACAGTAACTGTATTTTAATGCAAGATATTTTTGGAAAAACTTGTTGACACATGAAAGGTCATGTTTTGATATGTTGGGGTGGTATTGTAATAACTGTTGCGTACTAAAATACTTTTGGTGGCATTTTGGGGCTATTTTATTTCTACTATCCTATTTCTTTAAACACAGTGAAATCTCCCTCGAATAGCAGATTATTCTTTATAATGGACAGTTTACAATTCCTTGGCAAAATAATACGAGCGCTTATGGTTAAACAAACCCTAATAACAGACTTTCTCAAAAATAGACAGTGCTTTAGATGCCTATCCATGCATAACAATCTCGAAACAGTGGACAAAATTTGAAAGCACCAGTTTATGTACAATATCTTACCGTAGGAATTTCATGAATACCATTGTCTCGCGTGAAGTGTGATCAGTCCCTCCTTCCTCCTCTAGGGAAGACTACATAGTATTAACTACAGTACGTCAAGGTGATACTTCCCACCCCTACCGAGCTATCAGAGGGGGCATGTTCCAGCGGTTGCTATGCTCATGCGCACATATACAGTACAGAAGGACAATTGTTCACATTTCATTTTATTTGCGTATTGTTCTGTGTATTATGCAAATTGAACATTAAGCTACATACATTATTTATTCATTAGTCATAATTACCCTGCATACAAGACTCCACAATACAGTAATTAGAATGTTGTAGTTCAGGGCGTCTTCAACTTTTTACACTAACAACTCCTTTTCGCCTAAGAAATTTTTATGTGACCCCAGGTATATAGGTATAAAAAAAATAGGTATACAAATCAAACATTTACTGGTAATAATAATAATAATACTTAGAACCGCATCTTACTACCGTTCGGGTTATACGCTTACTGGTAATAAATCTTAAAAAAATTCTTTGGTATTATTTTACCATTTATTAAAGATGAAAGAAAATTTGCATACTAATGAGATGGATGTGCTTGTTTATTTTTACATGAATAATTAAATCTTGGCTGAATATTTGATACTACAGGACATAGAGCATCTTAAACGTTTTTCAGAGTTTATTGATATTTTGATTTTATAATTGTCAATGCTGAGAACGTAGCTTTGCATAAATACATAGTACAAAATGGTACAAGTATGTTTAGGGCCATTTCAGAAATTGTTGGAAATTCTGTCCTAATTCCAAGCCAAAATTCTTTTAACAATATTTTAAGATACCTACTCAAATTTTTAACCCGTGTCGCTTGATAACCCGGCAAATTATTCTCTAACTTTTAATGGCATATGACTGACGTTTATGATTTAGATTGAATATGGTTTATGAACCCAACCTAGTTTTTTAGAATGAAAATTTGAAGGGAATTATTTCAGAAATTGCGTCTGCAGGCACTTTATATGATCAATTATAACTCTTACAATTTAATCTGAGGGTAAGTTATTTTCAATGATTATAAAATCATCTGTAGCTGTAAACATTTCTAAAGAATCAGTGGCCACCCTATTTCTTCCCTATGTTAACTTTTTTAGTAAAACTTTCAAGTTTAAATCTTTTAACATAAATATATTACACTGTGTTGTGTGTTCAGAACCAAGGCTGCAGGGAAGTTGCACAATGCAAACCAGGCGAGCACTGCCAGAAACAACTCAGATTCATTACGTGTTTGATTTTTAATTAATTTTTGGTCACTGGGCGTTCAGAAACCTTTTACTGTTGCCAAATTTTTCGTGACCCCCTCCCCTCATCCAGTTACGCGACTCACAGTTTAAGAAGGCCTGTTGTAGTTAATATCCACAATATAGAGGTTCTTATAGATTCTATTGTGTTCAAGAAGTATGATTAAAAGGTATATTTTTCCAAATAACGGACACCTCTTAATAAAGGATTTTTTTTTATCCCAGAAGGTGTCCTCTATTAAGAGATTTCACTGTATTTATTTTCTTTTGTGATTGTGTGAGTACATTATTAACTATTTAATAGGCCAAATATAAAACCTACAAATAATTTTAATATTGGTATTATTTGAATCTCCATATTCTTGGCTGTTAGCATTTGTAAAAATAAATTACTATTCACATAAAGAGTAGGCTTACATATTTTGATAACTTTTTAGCTAGGCCTAGTTGTGTGTGCTGGTTTTTCCTAAATGGTTTCCAGCTCTCCTTCCACGCAAATGGGGGCATATTATTCTAAAAATCTACTTTCCTCTATTCTAGTGTAAACTATATGCAGATAAACTGGATGTTTACCTAACCGTAGTTTACATATATAATATTGGTACAAAGTCGAAGTTTTAGGAAGTATTTTTTGATATTGTGGTTTCACTAGATAGTGATAAATATCCTCTTTTCGTGTGAATCCTGGTTCTTATCCTTAAAATACTTCTTACATTAGTATAATATGTAGATTTGGCTCATGAGATAGTAATTATTTCACAATTTTGCAACAGCAAAAAAATCACCCTGTGGACCACAGATTAAAGATTAAAAAGTTTTACAAAAGGGTTTTACTAACTGAACTAAAATAAAATTGATTAAACTATCATAGTAACTTAGTGATTTTTTTTTTCATTTTTTATAGCTGACAAGAAAACACTTGTATTCGATGTCGAAAGGCAAATGGAAGAAGCACAAGAATTAGTAAGTATTATTAATCTATACTGATATTCTACTTTTTATGGTTTTACCCAATATTATAATACTTAATTATTCAAGTATTCATGAAGTAATAGCAGGGCTCATTTTTGTCATACTTTTCCTACTTTCCACTTTTGAGGAAAAACTCCTACTTTTCCTACTTTTTGACCTCTAGAAGAAAGAAACTGTTTGGTTTGTAGATGTTGAAGTGTGGATCTTCTTTTTTGCTGGTAAGTTAGCAAAACAAAATTTTGCATCATAATGTGCCACACTGTGTGAATAAATTCGAATGGTATGCCCAAAAGCTTGTACAGTGTCTTTGAAATTCATTGGCTATAAAATTGGTTTTTGGAGATAGTGCTATAATGAAATATTTCCAACTAGAATAGGATAAATTAAAAGGCTTTTAAAGCTATCCTTGTGTTATCCCATGAAAATGCTGATGTTGAGCAAGGATTCTCAAACATCAAACTATCTTACTGACAACAGGACCTATCTATCTGAAGCATCCATCAGAGGCACACAGTCTACCACAGATGATCTTAAACATTACAACTATCAATGCAACATATTATCATTCACAAAGGATTTTATCAAGAAAGGATGTGGGGCCCATAATTTGTACTTGGCTAGACTCGAAGAAAAGAAGAGAACTCGAAGAAGAGAAGAGAATTGAGGCTGAACAGAAGAAACAAGAGCAAAAAGATAAAGAGAAAATAAAAAACCAGAGTGAAGAGTTTCAAGCAAATAGGAAAATTTTGGAAAATAAATCGCAAGAAGCTAAAGAGGCAATACAAAAAGTGAACCTGTTAGAAAAGCAAGGATCAGAAGCTAAAGAAGAAGTTCAATCTTACAAGTCATTCGTGGCCAAAGTGAGTGAAAGGATTAATAATGCAATAAAAGTCAATGATCGGAAAGGTTTGCAAATAGCTCAAACTAAGCTAAGAGCTCCTGGTAAAAAATTGGAAGAAAGTGACTCTGCTTTTTGAGAAAATAAGAAACAAACAAAAGCAAATTCATAAGAGGAAGACAACAATATTGGACTACTTTTGTGAAAGTCTATATCAATCTAAGAAACCCAAAAACAACTGAAAGAATGATTAATTTATTTTTTTGGCATATAACCTGAACGGGTAAATAAAATATGTTTTATTATGATGTTTCACAGATTAATTTTTTAAATATATTTTATTTTTAGATGGAAGACATTTTATTTTAACCTACATCATCTTTTGATGATAATGAACATCATTATTGTAATAAGTATCATTATTATTACTATTTTGTTAACTACCATTATTTTCAAATTTCGATTTGTAATGAAATGACAAAGTAAAATAAATACTGTCCTAAAGAGAAAATAAATTAAGGGGGGGGGGGGGGGGGGAATAAAAGGATGATTGCAAGGGTTTGATGATAGTTCAGCTTTCCTCCTTTCTTTTTTTTTTCTTCTTTTATAAAATACTTTTTCCTATTTTTGCTACAGGCCCAATAACATAAAAATATTGTTTTAATTATTTATTTTATTTTGGTACTATGAGGTGAATATAATGTTTTTAATATGTCTTACTTTTTCATCAAAATGGCTGTCCTACTTTTTCTACTTTTTGACACCCAAACTATGCTATGAAGCCTGTAATAATTATTATTAAGAATATGTTTGTCTCTTCTCTGTTACTCTTTGACAATTAATTTGTATACTTCTGTTTTATTATAATTGTTTATCAACTTTTTTTGTTGTTTATAAATCATGACTTTTTAATTTACATGTCACCTTTATTAAATATTGGAAATACTGTTTCTGACATGCCTCAATGATACGCTTTTAATAACCAAAGTTTAACAACGGGGTGATATTTTTTATATTATTATTCAACATATAGTACTTGTTCAAATGATGATGATGATGATAATAATATATTCTCAATTTCCAACCATTAGTCAATCCAAACATATTGTTTTATCTCATTCATTTATTTAAAAATTTATAATTATCATTGTATTTTAAATCAATTTTTATGCTACATTTTAAATCTCAATTAGGAAAATATTGTCAAACAGCAAATCTTATCAACTTAAATCATTCAATTCATATTATTTACATAAAAAGAATATTAGTATGTTCAATTTTAAAGTCTTATTATTTCTTATTGCAACACTCCTTACTTAAAATACTATTTTATAATGTTTTCTAAAATATTATACAAAGGTTTTGTTAATAAAAAGTTGAATGTTAACCGACTTAATAATTTGCTTTGAAAAATATTTATATTGCTTTCTTGTATTGTAATCTAGCAATAGTAGGCCTATCTAATTTAATAGGCAGATCTACATTGACTATAATTTTATATTTTAGTAAACAATGTTTTTGATAGTTATATTATTTCTAATTTTTTGTAACTGGGTCCTACTACCTGTTCGGGCTATATTATATGGCTATGTTCTAATTTAGCTAATGTGTTAGGGATAAGAAAGGTTGAATTTAGAGGAAGTTTACCCAAATTTATCTGCTGCTTATTTGGTAATTATTTACGTTATAATGGGATGTTTTATTTGATCAGATATTTGGCAACACAATTTAAAATTAGTGTTGTTTACTGTCCTTTTTGACAACAAACTGATCCAAATTATTCTTATGTTTGGCCATACTGCAAAATAGCTGCACATCCAAATGATTCCCTATCATCACATATTCTACAAAATAATAGGCCTATCACACCATAAGTACTAAAACATTTCTCACCAATATCTTTCATGTTCTTTAAGTTTGACACATTTTTATTAATTTAATTTAGGGCCGGTCTTATGACTACCGGATAAATATTGCTATCGAGAGGTTAAAGTTAGCAACCATATAAAGGTTATCAACCACTTTACCATATAAAGGTTATCAACCACTTTATCATATAAAGGTTATCAACCACTTTATCATATAAAGGTTATCAACCACTTTAATATTTTACATGTATTATGAACTGAATTTATCTGCTTGATCTATCTGTGGAATAAATATATATTTATGTAGAAAACGCAAGTTTGGTACAGGTTTTACTGGTGTGTGCATGTGTATAAACCCTGCATCTACCGCTACAACCTGGCTAGTGGCTACATTTGTTAAATAATGGCGGCTAAATGAATGCGAAAATACAGCTGGCGTCACGTGGGTGCAGCAGCTACGTTGTCTTTCAAGTACTAATTTCAGTGTTTGCCAAAATAACTCTACAAATAGCCTGTCGGTTTTTATAAAAGTGTGAATTAAATGTTCTAGTTTATATATATTTAGGGCCTGTGCCTAATAAACATGTGAACCAAGATTTTAACCTAAAAATAGTTTCTGATAGTAGGCGAAACCTCATGAAAAACGACTCACTATGGCAACGCCCATTTTAACTTTCAGATAAAGGTTATCAGGTACTTAAACCTCCTGATATAAATGTGATGGAAGATTATCGACCAGATAAAAATATTTATTGGACAGATTAATATTTATCCAGGATTCATAAGACCAGCCCTTAGTCATGTTTGACCCTCGGGTCAGCACAGATTTAGGCCTATATTTAACACGAGCAGGCGCACTGGGTACCTTAGACCTCAGTTTTTACTCTACTATTGATACTTGTATGGTCGGCCTTGGTGGTCTTGGGTTAAAGTGCTCGCCTCAGGACCTGATGATTGTGGGTTCAAACCCAACCAGGGTCATTGGATTTTTCTTGAGCAATAAAAATCCAAAGCACAACTTTCTTTGTAGGCAAAGTAAAGCCATTGGTCCCATGTCGATTGTGGCACGCAAAAGAACCCTGGAAGGTATGTGAAAATACTTTTCCTGGCAAAAATGTGCCGCATTGTTACATATGACAGTAACATGTACATCGAATGTAAGAAAGACTGACATGGGAATGAAGTTTGTTAGGCGCATGTTAGCTGTCATGAGGAGAAACAAGATTAGGAATGAAGTTTGTTAGGCGCATGTTAGCTGTCATGAGGAGAAACAAGATTAGGAATGAAGTTTGTTAGGCGCATGTTAGCTGTCATGAGGAGAAACAAGATTAGGAATGAAGTTTGTTAGGCGCATGTTAGCTGTCATGAGGAGAAACAAGATTAGGAATGAAGTTATCCGGGTAAGAGTGGGGGTACAGGGAGTACATGAGATAGTAGAGGAAGCAAGACTGAGATGGTTTGGGCCTGTAATGAGGATAAAAAGGAGAGGATGCGAAAGAGAATGAAGGAGATAAAGTATGTAGGGGAAAAGACCGCAAGAGAGGCCAAAAAAGAGATCGGAGGAGCAGATGACACGAAGTGTGCAAGTGAGAGGAAAGACTTGGAAAAATTAAAGGGGAAAGAATGGTGGAAGGAAAGAGGAAGTTGGAGGCATTTTAAACTGACTAAACAGGCTAGAAACAGTTACATCCCTGGAATTTACACATCAAAGGAGCCTTTGAGATTAAAAGCAATCTTTTACACATACTTATTTAAACGATTTCCGATATTCATTAGCAAACTCTTTAATTGTGGAAGCTTTGGAATGCATAGGTGGTTTGTTACACACACATTTAATTTTGCAAAGTGCAGTTTAGTGAACATTTTTCAATGATACCTTCTCAAGCTTTTCATAACAGTCAAGTACAGTAAAACCTTGGATTGCGAGCATACTCCGTTCCGTAAAACGTGTTCGTAATACAAAACACTCGTATATCAAAGTGAATTTCCCCCATAAGAAATAATGGAAACTCAGATGATTCGTCCCAGAATCCAAAAATATTTAATCTAAAAATTATTAATACCTTTTTTATTTTCGTTATTTAAATGTAACTGTACTGTAATCAAATTTATTAATTAAATTGAATGGTGGCTGGTGTGAGGTGGACGAGAGAGATGAGAGGAGGAGGTGTGTTATTTTTAGGACGACTTTCACTGTCACTAACGGAATCACTGCTACATGTTGGCTCACTCAAATATTTTTCTTTTTGTGTGACTTTAACAAAGAACCTATCCAATGACACTGCTCGACAGACAAAGCGTAACCGTAGTACTACTCGTATTGCAAGTTATCGCTCGTTTATCAAGTTAAAATTTATTAGAAATTTTTGCTCGTCTTACAAAACACTCGCAGACCAAGTTACTCGCAATCCAAGGTTTTACTGTATTAATAAGCAATAATAAAAAGAACTTGATGATATAAAAAGTTATACAAGTATATTGAAATGAAGAAGATTCTAAAAGTTTTGATTACAAACTATTGGTCTGGTCAACAATTGATACCTCTAATTAAATCCAAAAAATAGTGAAATTGTAGTAGCCTATTGTAAATGTATTTTTCATATAAATTATTATTGATATGTAATTTCTAATAGTTTTTTTTTTCAAATACACACATTATGTGACATACTATTTGTCTGACTTGCTGCAGAAAGAAACCAAGTCATAAAATTTAAAAATGTATTTTTTTAATCCAAAGTGTTAGCAAATGAAATTATACATCCAATAGACAAATCACAAAGCCACATAACCTCAATAAAAAAAAAGCAATAAACTCAAATACTGTAATCATTAAATTCGATTTTATTTCCTTTATCTGAAAAATTTACAAATTTACAAAAAATTACTTAGTGCCTTTCTGCATGCACAGATTCAATTGTAGGCCTCTACATAATTTTATCTTATTTCAAAAAACTTAATATATTCACATACTGTAATACCTTTTTTTTAAATGTTGAGCAAATTACAAATAATATTTATGTGAATTATACCATACATAAGTCTTGGCATTTTGTGAAGTTATTTCTGAAATGCACATTGGTTCTCATAGCCTCAACACTGTATCGTCAGCTATATAAGGTATTGTGGTAAATTGCCAGGGGCCACCCAAGCATGAGATTGATTATACATAACAACCAGGTTATATTTTGCTCTCTGTTTAGTTGGAACAGATGGAATTGGAAGTTAGAGAGGTAGATGCAGCGTCCAGACCTAGGCTACGAACCCACGTTGACAGCTACAGGGCAGAACTAGGCCGACTCAGCCAAGAGTTCTTAAAAGTCAGAAGTCCTCCTTTCCAAGATGGTGAGAGAGAATACCTTTAACTCAACAAAAACATCTATATAAATTGATACTTAATCAAAACTTGTATAGTAAATGATACAGGTTTTAGTTTAAAGCTTTGATATTTCACTTGTTATAAGGGGTTAAATCCACACTATAGACATTGTGTGTTGTTTCAAACTGGGCTGCTAGCAATAGAATCTTCAAACTAAAGCATCTTGATTTTTTCGTTTTGACCAAAAAAAAGTTTGCCCTAAAAACTGCAAAAACATTGGCCTTTTCATGCGTCCCCTTCCGTTCCACCTTAACTAGCCCTGAATGATAGTTCACCACTAAAGGAAGATGTTAAATCAGATGTCATTTTGCAGCTGTTCATTATCATTTTCTGTTTGTAGACTTGTAGGGCAGTATGCAAGAACGTTATTGAATGCTTAGTGGAGCGAAAGTGTGGTCCCGAGCATACTATATCTCCACCTTTTAACTTATGATGACGCAAGCAAACCCACGCTAGTGTCCACTTAGCATCCACTTAGTGAGGTTCTTGCGTACGGCCTGTAGAGTGCAGTCAATTAAAAGTATCAGCAATTTCATTTTAACTTTTAAAACATCTTCGGAGTTCCATTAAAGCTTTACTAAAGGTAGCATTGAAAACTTCATTTTCAAAATTATGTTATACATGTATAATCCTCTAATCTTTGAATAGCTCACCATCTAACTGTTTGACTTTGTTCTTACATACATCTTAAAATGGTGGTTCTATTCTCCATAGTAATACCATGTTCTTTGCGCTTGAAGAAACTAAATAAGTGTTCATTGAGATTCACAGTCTTTCCAAAACATTGTTTATCAACTGAGCATCTTTGAACAGATCAACATTTTATGATTGTATTTAGTTTGAGACAGACTACAAAATATTTGAGAGAATGACGAGAAGGAATACATTTTCAGAGTTAGAGTTTTCATCACATATGTAAGATTAACTCTCGGGGCATGCAATGACAAGTACCTCGATTATTACCAATGAGTTGTTGATAATTCTTTTTAAAGTCATTTTAGCAGACTAGAAGAAAGAGTACAGAAACTCCCATAGTTTTCTACTATTTTAAAAAGAAATACTATGAAACCTTCAATTAGATCAAATAATTGTTTGTGATTATAAAATGATATCACTAAGTACTAAATTAAGATTGTGTGTGGCACAATGTATCATAATTATTTTGAATTTTTTTAATTTGGTTTTAAATTTGTCTTGCACCCCACCATATATTTCGCTCACAATAGCTATTCAATCATAAGAATGACCACACATTTTATTTAGTTCAGGACTCAGTCTTTTAAATTATTATCTTCCTTAAGCTTTGTATATCTTTCTGCCGGATTATCACTTACTACATTAAACCCAAGAAAAGATTAATTAACATTAAGTTTTTTTGGAACATTGTTCTCGTCTTTATCAGTGGAAACATATCAAACTACTAGATTAAGTTGATACTTTTAGTTATATCATGAGTGGTGTCAGAGATAATATTTTAAAAAATTGGGTTTTTCTTATAGCATTTCAAATTTTCATATTTATGAATTATGCTACTTATTATATAATTACATTTGTTAGACTTGCTCATAAAATTAATTATAATTTTTACTATTGTACATATTATATATAGAAAAAAAGGAAAAAATAAATAATTATTTTTTCATCCATAATGGGCCCTGATGCTTTTGTACCAACTGAACCATGGGATGGTACTCCATTGATTTTATTTCTCTCTATTAGAGTCAGAGGTTTAAAAACTATTACTATGTAAAAAGGTCAGGTCCCTCCCGCCTATACTAAAACAATTTTCATATATTCATACGTCAAGTCATGTGCTGTCACTTTTGATAGATAATATTAATAATGTAATTTAATCTTATCAATTTTGATCTCAAGAAAATATGATTGTATTTTCTAAAAGGTTCTTTAGGACCAAAATCCCACTGCTTGTAGAAGTGTACAATGAATAAGAATGTGTGTGTGAATGCAAGGAGGGGGTGTATTTAATATCATCAGACTTTCTGCTAAACAAGACATAAATAAAATAAAAAATATGAAGCATTTATGGACATGTTGTACCACTAGTGCAACAGGGCCACATATCGAAAATATTTATTTTTTCAGGAAAGGGCCGTAAAGTTTCCTTGAGAGGATATAAAGTCAACATTTTTCTTGCAGAAAATAATAGCGAAATATTGCCACAACTTTAAATATGGCCCTATTACATTCAAAGTATAACTGCAACAAGGCTCTATCTCAAAATAGAATTTTTTTTAGATGTGGCCTTGTTACACTGGTGGTACGATGTATTAATGGCAACAATGTAACTATATGGATGGTAATTATGATCTATTATCCACTCCACCCCATTTGCCACCAATTCAACATTAGCTAAAATAATTTACCTACCCCCTTCCCTACCATCTCCTAAAAAAGGCTACGACCTTGAATACCAGGTGTATAAAGGTGTCCATGAGTAGCTATATCAATATTAATTTAGAATGTACATATTTTATTATTATCTTATATTTTTTCCTGTAGGTTTCTTTGGTCAAGATGACTTGTACGGTGCAGGCGTGAGCATGAAGGAGGAACAGAAGTTGAGGTTACTAGACAACTCTGAGCGCATCGAGCGAACGGGCCATCACCTCAATGCAGGGTACCGTATAATACTTGAGACGGAAGAAATCGGATCCCAGGTGCTGCAGGACTTACATTCCCAACGAGAAACCATACAGAAATCTCGAAGTCGGGTAAGAATTAACAATTTTAATTTAATTTGTATTTGTGTGGGTTTGTGTATTTGTAATTTGTCATTAGTGGGTAAAACAATACACATCTGCTATACACTGCTAGAGATGAAAATGTTCCGTAGTGGTAGCTTGCGGTGAAGTGGTTGACTTGTAGAGGTGGCACCTACAGCCTATTATATACTTGTCAAATTGTGGGTTAAGAGACAAATGGGTTGATAAGGAGGGGTAAATAGGGGCATGCTGGAAAGGGGGAGCGGGGTGGCGGAAAATGTGGTTAGCAAATACTCAGGCCAACCCTAAAATTATTTTAGTTAATTTATTGATGATAAAAATATTGAAGTATGAACATAACAGGTCTACGAAGGCTTTCATTCATTTATTTACTACCACCACCACCACCAGCTTCGTGTTTCATTACACTCTCGAGTTCACAGTGCATAAGGACATAGATTGCCATACTATTGACTTTGGTCAGATTCAGGGGGAGGACTATAACGCCCTCTTTATGATAGATGAACTGACCTATGCCCTGTCCCAGGTGGACGGCACAGCTTCCAGCCCTGATTACAGTCACTATGAAATGTTGCGCCAGTAGGACAGGCTTTCATTTGGACCTTTACAACATTGTTTGGGAAGCTCCTCAGTTCCCATCACTATAGAACTAACAATCATTATTTATATTTATAAAAGTGGCAAAGATAATTTAGTCATCTAACTAGAGACCCATAGCCTTAACTAGTTGTGTTTTCAAATATTAGAAAAATAATTAATAAACACTTTATTTGGTTTTTATAAACCCTCAATCAGCTATATAATATTCAATGTCATTTTTGCTGTCACTTATCCACCTTGAAACACCTCACTTTTCTTAAAGTCGTTACTGGTTGCTCTTGGAGTGCTGGCAGGGAAACCTTGATGCACCTCTATAGGGCCTTAGTAAGATTGAAGTTAGACTATGGCAGCTTTGTATATGGCTCAGCGAGACCTTCGGCGTTAAAATTGCTAAATAGTGTTCACCATGCTGGCATTCGCCTGGCTACTGGTGCTTTTCATATCAGTCCAGTCATCAGCATCTGTGCCGATGCCGGTGAGCCCCCTCTTTTTCCCCAGCAGTTAAAAGAGGAACAGCATGGGTTCATAGAACAGAAGTATTCTTGGTAAGAGTTTAAGGAAAAATAGGAAATGAAAAGATTGAAGGAAATTATATTTGCAAATGATCTATTACAACACGTACCGGAGCTGATGACATCACTGGGACTGACCATCAACAACGAAAAATCATCACAGGCCAGAGAAAAGAATCACCTACCTGGGTTTCGACATCAACACATCTTCCTCCGAACTTCAGTTGACACTCGTGGCACAGAACAGGGTCAAAATCTTGCTGCAACACCTGCCCGAGGCATCCGACAAAGACACCACCTGTATCGCCGGCTACATGATCTGGATAGGATATAATCTCAGGTGGCCAAGATACATGGTGGTTCGCCTGTATCGAAGGTTTCCCGGCCTAGCCCAGCATCTACTAGCTCTCCCCCGTTGGACAAGATGCGTACGGAAAGAGTGTTCTGAAACGCCGACTACCATCTTCGTAGACGCCACACCATGGTCCCTGGCTGCGTACAACCCTGAGGTCCCAGTGGCCATGGTTCAGAAGCTTCAAACACCCGCCAAAATCAACCAAGCAGAAGTCACCGCCCATGGTTCAGAATAGAGCTGGGCCGATCAGCTATTTTGCCGATTAGTCCGATGCCGATCATTTGTTGCCGATTAGGCCGATCACCGATGCCGATTATTTTTGGTTTCAATTTTAATAAGTGTATAAAGTAAAATGACCCTTAAAGCAAAAAAAAAGTTACTTTTACTAGTTTTATAATGTCCAATATAGCTTTGTTTTAACAATATTTAAATATAAACTTTTAAAACGTAAAGGTTGTTTAATTATTATTTTATATTGTTATTGTTAGGACAAGTGAACCTGTCATTAAACAAAAACAAATCGCATTAATAAATAGCAAATATACCGGTACATGTTAGATAATTAGAATATGATTTCACATTTATGATTAAATAGGCCTACTGACCCTTTCATTAGACAAATCATAATCAGCAAATTTCAATTTAATTTTAATGATAAAAAATAATCAAGGCACACATATTTTTGCACACAAGGAGAATAGGCCTACATCTATGTTGTTTTTAGATGAAATAGGAATTTTTACACCCAATGTCTATTAAAATATGGCTTCAATATTAAACAATTTTTAACAATCGTAATATTTTTTGTGAATTGTGATTTAGATATATCATAATATAGGTTTTTGTGATTCTAGAAAGCATTCCATCATAATTTAACTACTAAATATTAATATCGTATAGAAACAGGTGGTTTCTTAAAAAAAAGTATAGTAAAAAGGCATCACCATTTTTAAACAGTAATCCGATCTTTTTAATAACAATTTAAATAATCTTAATGAAAGATAACATTGTTTTAACTACATTTAAATAGGAACTACCTTTGAAAAATCGAATGAACGGTGAACGGGTCAAAATGAACGGATCATTGAACTGAACCAGATACAATGAATCTTTCATTTAAAAGAACGATTTTGCCCATCTCTACTTCAATATGATAAAATAAATAATAAATAACATAATGTGCAACGAAAGTTATTTTTCGTGGTTTTTTTTAAAGAAATACTTTAAAACTTATTTTAATTTACTTTTAACTATTAAAGAAAATGTAAAATTTAAATATTAATATATACTAATTCAATTCATATTGAAATATGAGCGAAACAAATTCCCTGCCAGTGGAAAGTTTTGTACTTGCATTAAAAGAAAAACTGTTTCCATTTAAAACAAAATGTGTGCATGAGCGAGATTATTACGCCCGATGTTTCATTTTTTAGGCATCTTTAACAAATCGAAATAAAACAACACTAATCTGCTAATATTTTATTTTATGATTATTAGATTTGTTACTTGTGAGTATTTTTATTTCTAATAACGTGTATAAATTGGAAAAAGACCTATGGTAAATATATTTATTTTGATATATTTTGTTTGGAATGTTGGATGTGCTGTTTATTTCAAACTTAAGTCACTAAGAACAAGCTAATTATTCAAAGATCTCATACGAGAGAGCAGAGATAAAATATTATTTTTTAGGACTTAAATTATTCACACACATTTTGAGTAATCGGTATAAATAATCGGAGATTCAAACACCGATCATCGGAATCACCGGTTATGCGATAATCGGCCGATGATCGGATTAATAATCGGCATCGGCCCAGCCCTAGTTCAGAAGCTTCAAACACCCGCCAAAATCAACCAAGCAGAAGTCACCACCGGACGGCTAGCCCTTCGATTAGAAAAGATGAAACGACGCAGCCCGACTATTAGACTCGAAACAGACAACACAGCAGCCCACTACACTATAATGACCGGACGGGACCTGGTATTTAATTACCCACCGATAAGGAGACTACACCTATACATCTCAAACTTCATGAGAGATTCATAATGGAGACATGTTCTGGATTGATACCAATCTCAACCTGGAAGACGAACCCTCACGACAGGTCCTGCGGGAGCGGCTGGAGACAGCTGGCATCTTCAACATCGAAAATGTTATTATTTATTTAATGTCTTACCTGTATATCTAATGTATAATATGAATGTAAATAAAGGCCTAGAGCTGCTTCCTCCTCTCGTTGCCCATGGCTGTTCCTCCCGGGACCGTCCACCACTTTACCGCCCATGCGAGAGTATAAAAGCAGTGGTGGACGGTTATTCGGGAAATAGTAAATTGGAGACGCCAAGAAGTTGCATTCCACACGTATGTGTGAGTTTGGTATGGAAAAAAGAAGTGGCATTAAAATTCATAAAGATACGTATGTAGGCAGCAGAAACCTGGACAATGTATAAGAGTGTTGCTAGTGAAGTAGAGGCAATGAATATGTTTATGAAGAGCACAAAGGTGACATCTTATTTCATTCTTCTGTCTCAGATGTCACCTTTGTGCATTGGATTATACCCACATGTTCTTTTTCTTATGTGGAATTTCTTCAGTCAATTTTCACTCATTAGTTTATTTTTCCTTATTTTTATTGTATTAGATTTATTATAAAATTATTTAATCATTTAGTATCCTCATAGTTAAACAATTGATTTAAAAGTAATTTCAGTTCTTAGAGCGCATTTGCAAAACTTTAGACAGGTTTTCTTCCATTCAAATTCAAATATTTAAATTTTCAACGATAAAAAATGTCTTGTCCATCTTGTGACTTTTTCTTTTAAACAAATAATAAGAGTATATTAAAATTTTTAAAAGGTTGATTTCAATAACTTTTTCATTGTGTAGTCAGAAGTCTCTTTGTAGTCACATATTGTACCCAAACTATGTCTTAATCAATTATCTCTTTATAGTTACGTGAAACGGATGCAGAGCTTGGTCGAAGTTCAAGACTCCTAAGTGGAATGATCATGAGATCCATTCAGCACCGGTTCGTCCTCTTCGGCGTTGCTGTTGTTTTCATAATAGTCATTGTACTAGGCATATATTTCACCGTAACCAAGTAAAAGCATACAAAGATGCCTACATGATCCTACAGTATTCAAATTGATTCTAACGACTTGTGATTAATTTTTTTAAATTTTGGAACACTACAGTAAATTACACTCACATTTCAAAAAGTTTGCTTACATCCTGCCTATAATGTTGGTCAAGTATGAGTAAAATGTTTTAAAGTTGGTAAAGAGTTATAGTAATAGTTCACTAAACATAAAATAAAGATACTTACAGGTTAAAGTTTTGCTTTTTAATCACTCACTTTTTTTTTTAATATATCTATTTTCTATTTTTCTGGGCACCTCCTCCTATTCCACTAACCATGGGTCTCAGCAATCACATTTTTATCACACATCATTATCAAGGTCCAACTCCTTAGTTTCTTCACTCGCACTCATTTTGTTAAACAAACAAAAACATGACCTACATGCTTTCAAACGAAAGTAAACAACTGAGAAAGATAACCTATCCCAGTGAGTTTTCAACCAGGTGATGTTTGATTGTTGTGTACTTATTTCAGCTGCAGTGCGGGTAACCTAATCCTAAAAGTCTTAAAGTACCCCTCCATACCATAGACTGGAATATGAATTAACTTTATATTCACTACACAATACCTCTGATGTGTTGGTATTAATGCTAGCAGATAGCGGGTTTGTATTCGTAGCTCTTACAACAACCATATTGCCTATGCAATTTAGGTTTTTTTTAACAAACATTGTGCGTTTAGCAGGCTTTACATCCGTGGCCACCCTGAATTTCCCTGGTTTTGTAACCATATTAGATTTTCTCCGCCCATTTAAGACAGCTTTTAGTGGGTTTTGCACCCTGGCACTTATCTCGCCTATAACCACTAACAAATTGAGTCTGATGATACCAACATCTTCGATTTCAGGAAAAAGTTAGCAGTTTTTTACAACTGGTGTGATGTCACAAAATAACTTTAAGAGTAGTAAAATGTGAGAAAATATACCAAAATATTATTTATTTTTACACATATTTTTTATGTAATTAACACTAATTTGATTTGACATTATGCCTACATATAAGTCAATCAAACATTTCATTTTGATAAATCTTCCTGTTATTTTTTAATTTCACATCAAAGCATTATTTAATTTATTACATACATATTGTTTCAATAAGCGGGTGAAACCCATTTAAATCCACTATGATATTTGGGGTTATACCCACTCATTAAGCGACCAAGATGAAATAGGTACACTAGAAACTCATTTGTCTGAATTTGATGAAACCAAGTTCAATTTGGATAGCTAAAATTTAGAATAATCCTTAATTTTTGGTATTTTTCACGGTTAGGGACATGAAAAAAAAATTCACAAACGCAATATGCCATAGAATTTTTTACAGTTTGAAACAGTATGAAAAATAATCTGTGATTTTTTATTGTTGTTACAGAGCCAAAATAGAACCTAAAACTCGTCAAAATAAAATTGTTTTTGTTTGAGACCTATGATTGCTTGCAGGCCAATTGATCTTGAAAACTTCTGAGTGTAAATAGCTTGCTTGTTTTGGATAAACTGGAATTTAGGATGATAGTGATTTGGATAAATTGGTTTCTAGTGTAAATGTAAAACATTTAAGACCAGATAACAAATTGTATTTTCATAACATTGCTCAGTCTAGCTCTTTTAATGTGGACAAACATCAAAATAAACTTTGGCTAGATGCTTGAAAACATACTAAAATAATATTTTGTTCCAATTGCTTAATGAAAAATGATGGCACTTGGACTTATCATGGCAGCTATGTGAAACATCTATTTATTTTAGCAAATCAAATTTCATACACAAATGTTACTTCACATTGAAAATTCTGTAAAACTGAACCGGTGGGTTCCCTTTCACAATCTGGGGTTTAGTTGAGCTAGAATGTGTCAATAATATCCTGACACTATTATAAACATTGGTATTGAACAGGACTTTGGAGTCGGTACTGCAACTTCGACTCATTCATAAATGGCTAAATTAAACTAAGCAGTAATACCAAATTGACTGCAGTAAAATGCTTCAATACAGATTTAAATAAATTTGTAGATCAGAATTATAAATTTTGGTCCTAAGTAATTAAAAAAGTATAAAATTTAAATTATATAATTACCATATAATATTATGGTTTGAATTAGGAGGTATAGCCAGCACACTTACCTTGGTGATACTGGAGTAGAAATTGTTTAGATAGAACACTAAAAACACATTTTTAAGGACAAGCTTTCACTGTCACAGACAGCTTCATCAGGTCATGAGAGTAGACTGATGCTATTGGTTGAACTGCAACCTCTCATCAGTCTACCTTGACCTGTGACAGTGAAAGCTTGTCCTTAAAAATGTGTTTGGGTTTTTTTTAGTGTTCTATCTAAACAATTTCTACTCCAGTATCACCAAGGTAAGTGTGCTGGCTATCCCTCCTAATTTAAACCATGATTTAGCCTAGTGCTCTATTCCATGTAATATTATAAAATTTTATTTGTTAAGTCTGAGTTTTTACCGACTTAAAGCCCCGGTTTTAAAAATAATAATAATTACACTGTTCAAGGTTTTGTCATAGAAAGTATATACTAAGTAATAAAGATATTGCAACAGATTCAAGCTATACCACAACTTTCATTATATTATTGTTCATATTTTGCTTTGGAATAGTTACTAATTTATATATCGGAGCTATGTCAAGCTATTCCATTTGCTACTTTATTGAAAACAGACTTGTAAAACAGAACAAATAATAATAAGTGTATGAACTAATGACTTGGTTTGTATGACTGATTTACAACAGGTCCTTTTGACAGTGAACTTAGACTGCCAATGGGCCCTGATTTCTCCCTCCTCCTTCAGCTCCCAGAATTTTATCCTTTCCTTCAAGTCATATAATATTTGAATCCTCCTCCTTCCTAAGCTCCTCTTTCCCTCAACCTTTCCTTCTATGACGTCGTACAGAAGACAGTTCCTCCTAAGGATATGTCTGATCCAGTTTGCTTTGCACCGCAAAATCACATCCAAAATGGTTCTCTTCTCACCCACTTTTATTAGGACTTCTTCATTTGTCACCACCCTCTCCACCTGATATTCTCACATCTTTTCCAGCACCACATTTCAAAGCTCTCCAAGTGTTTGTTTTCCATCTTCCTAAGAGTCCAAATTTCTGCTCCATACAGCGCGATGCTCCAAATGTAGCATTTCATCAATTTCTTCCTCATTTCCAAACTCAACTTGCTGGTCAGCAGTAACCTCTTCTTGTTGAAAGCTTCCTTGGCCATGAGGATCCTCGACCTAATTTCTTTAGTGCACTAGGCATCCTTTATCAGCAGACTTCCCAGGTACTTGAACTGGTCTATATTTTACAACTCCAGGTTTCCAATTTTGATTTTCAGCAGCTTTTCATTTTTTTAAATATCTTTTAACTTCTTATTTTTCATCTCCATGCCATATTTTATTCCTATCTCTACCAATCAGTCCATCATTTCCTGCAACTATTCTTTATTTTTGGCCAACAATGCTAGATCATCTGTGTATGTTTATGACACATCCTCCTATCCTGAAATTGCCATGTTCCTTTAGATCTTTTCTGACCAGCCACTCACCATACAAGTTGAACAGACCGGGTGACAAACAGCATCCCTGTTTCACTCCTCTCCATCATTCAGCCTAACTTTCACTCGATGAGCCTGGTACAGGTTTGCAATCAGCCTTCTGATTCTCCAATTGATGCCGATCTTCTTGAGTATTTACATCAGTTTCTTCCCCTTCACTCTAACAAACGCCTTTTGTTAGTCGATGAAACCAATAAAGACTTCCTTGACTTCCAGCACTATCGCTGAAATTATTCTCAGCATCCTGATGGCAGCTCTGGTTCCTTTTCTGAATCCACTTAAAGATATGAGTTTTTATCAACAATATATTTTCTTAAGTTTAATGTCTGTTGAAGGAAATTAACATGACTCAATATTGTAACTTCTCTCAATAAGAAAAAGAACTTACCAAATAATAAAATTATCTCATTAACTTATTTATTGTAAATAAAAATATGTACATACAAAATTATGAAATGTTTATTTAAAGCTGAAATGGCCACTTATGTTTATACGCTTTGGCGGTTCGTTTGAAATAAACCAAATTAATTGAAAATCTTGTTTTATTTATAAAAAATAATAAACCATTTACTATGTGCATTTTTAAAACCAATACAATCTATATTTCTTCTTGTAGCATATTTTCCAAGAAACAACAATAGGCTGCCATTTATATTATAAAGGAAATTTGGAACAGAGTTCTGTACTTAATTGTGGTTTTAAGGCAAGGGGATTTCGACCTCAGTGATGTTGAGGTAAAGTGCTTGCCTCAGGACCCGATGTTCGTGGGTTCAAACTTAGCTAGCTGAGTTCGACGAATTTTTCTCGAGTTATAAAAATCTTTGGAACAATTTCCTTCAGAGGGGAAGTAAAGCCGTTGGTTTCATGTCAACTGTGGCATGTAAAAGAACACTGGACGGTATGTAAAAATAGCTCCCTCCGCAAAATTGGTAGGCCCTTTTGCTCTTGCTCATAGAAACTCTAGTTTGTTTATATATTCAGTTGATTCAGAAAGTGCACTTTAATACTTCAAATAAATAAACAAAAATAAAAAGTAGTAAGGATAAACAGATCACTTGCCTGGGTAATGTTGGAGTAGATACTTTAGATGTAAAATACACACAAAAACACATTTTAAACTTTAGCTGTCACCAACTACAAGTATATTTTTCTGGGGCGGAGGTTATTTTGACTGTGTAAAGAAATCAATATGACACACAAGAATGTTGCTAGGTGGCAGTTGTTCAAGAAGTGTTATTATTGTTTGATGGGTGAAAATACAATAAAGGGACAATTTGCTGGGTTTTTTTTTAAGTTGTCCATTGCAATTTGTAATTTATTATTTTCGCTCCAAACGGGTTCCTGAACATAAAATAAACAATTTCAACAATCACATGTAAAACCAAATTATTTATAGATTATGCTTACAAATAAAAATGTAAAATTTCATAACCATGGTCCTTGAGTTTAAAAACCCACTGTTGATTCAATTTTGAAAATTGAAGACAATTTTGTCATTTAAAATATAACCAAATATTTGGTTTCATGTCAAGAAATGTTTACAAATACATTAATTTTACTCTTTTTTTAAAATTCACAAGTGAATTTAAGAGTACAAAAGCAAGAAAAATTAGGCTATTTATTTATGTTTAACTAAAATACACTTTAATATTTTAACCACTGGATTTTTATATAAAACCTTTTATTAATTTTACAAACTAAATAATATGTTTGCATGGACCATCGTATGCTGTGGAGACCATTGTTACTGACCAGGACTAGTTATTTAATCAGGATATTTTTGTAAATAGGAAATCTGGCCAGTAAAAATGATATTTAAGTTAAGTTCTGTTTCTCGCCATGAACTTTATGGTAAAATACCAGAGCCCTGTTGCTCTACCAATCCTAGAACAGCATTTAAACAAATTTTAATAAGTGCTATCTAATTTAGCTTGATTACAAGTTTCTAGAGATAAGCTTTAAAGACATTTTCATGTAGTGTCTTGTCTATTATTACTATGTCAACATAATATCTTACCTGGTTACCAGTTGTCTTCCCATAGCACTGCAACAAAATCTCCTTGCTTTACTGTTTCTGGAACGAGTTTTGGATTTGCAATTTCATTAGATGGTCTCTCTATCAGCTTTTTTTTGGTAAATATTTTGCTGTTTTGTTAGTCAAAGTAGAGTAAGAAGGAAAAAACAAAACAAACGATAATATATATTGTTAATTAATATGAAATTAATAAGATTCATGGTGATAGCTATGGTAATTATAATATGCTGATGAGGGTGGCTACAAAAGTAAAGGATACAGTTATTGCTCAGAATCACTTTTCCTCTAGTAAAAGTGCGATGTTTGCATAGTTCGTCGAGTGGACACTGAAAACAGTAGTTGAATGTAGATAACTGTAGGCTGGCTTGTAGACCATGTTACTTGATGGAGGTCTGAAATGTCTGGAATTCGTGACACTGCAGCCGATATGGGTTTTTTCATTTCTAATATGGCCCTTTCAAAAATGTCAAAAAGTTGTATTTTACAACTCTGTGTAAGATCTTTTTACAAATTCATTAGCTGTTACAATATCTTTGCCCTGTGCAACTAGTAGAGCTGAAGTTCTCTTCAGAACCCCACCGACTCATTTCCATGACCTGCTACAGAAGAGTTCCAAGAAACCTTCTTGATGTCAACTGGGTGGTGAGTAAATGGATGTTAAATCTATTCTTATACTGTGAAGTGGGACCATCAGCTTGAAAGGGGTAAGTATCTATCAAAGGGAATTTCATACCAAGCTCTTCTAGAACTGGTTTGAGATGACTCCAAACAGCGTGTGCACCGTGATCCAGGTTTTCTGAAATGGTACAAAATGAATGTGGCTTAACTTATTTAGAACTTTCCCTAATGTAGTATACATCAGTATGGAGAGACAACTGCTTCTGAGAAGCACCAAAGTGCATCGCCTGAACTTCCTTATTACTGCACATTAGCAAATAGTTCTCCGAAAAGTCAATATGTATGATAACCTCATTATAGCCCATTTATTTTTTTAGTGTCATCATTGTGTTGTACTGATGTCGTGTTACTTATGTGTTACTTATATTGAGGTAAATCTTGGGTTAATTTTTCTGTCAATTCCTGAATTTTCAGACCAACAGTTATTCTCTTCATCACTTTCACAAAAGCTGTTTTTTCTTTAATAACCCTTTCTTCAATACTATTCGACCATTTCAAGCATTTAATCACTTGATTTCTTGATTCATCTTTGACATTGAATGCCACTTTATTTATTATCTTTGCATTCATCTTAATTCCCATACATACATTTCATACTTGTATTGGAACAAACAACCGTGTCAATTACTTCTTCTAGAAATTAAAAAGAAATTATTGAACATCGTTTCAAAGCAGTCATCATATATTGCATGTCTGAGTGTTTAATAAAAACACAGGTGTCACAATCAGACACCTTGGGTGTTACAATGTAGTAAGGCCTTAAACGAAGGAAAATCGAATAAGAAATACTGGCTGCTTGAGTTTTTAAGTACTTCTGATGTAAATTTAACATCGTATCCAAGAGAATTCGTTTTTGACGTTTATCCTTTTTCAAAGTTTTTGAGTCCTTTCCAGGACACAGACGACTGTTTAAATTTTCTTCCAAGAATTGTTTCACTGAAAGACATGTATCTTACAAAACATACAGAAAATCTGTAAATGTAGCAGCATGACGAAGAAAACAAAAGATAAAATTTATTTTGTTATAAGTGATTTGGCTGCGCCTATGATTAGTCTTTCTTTGAATTGGATGAATGACACAAACTTTGCAAATTCCAAGTATTTTGGACTTCTTTGTTTCATATTTGATCTGCTTATTTCCAAGTGAGACACCAATGAGTCACTGAATACTAAGCATATTGTTTACGCGAGTTGGAACTTTTCTTTTTCCAGCAAATTTTCTTATTTTTGATTTGGGCGATGGAGTTCTTTTTGATTTCAACCTTTGAAGTCGTCATTTGTAACGCTCTGCTTGGCGTTGAGCTTTTCTAAGCTGCAGCTGCAGCTCTACCAGTTTTAAATCTCTGTAAACCTTACTTCCATCTTTCAATACTTTTTTTCTATTAGGGAATTTCCTTGAAGATTTAGAACTTGTAGAACTTGAGGCTAAGCTAGTATCAACAGGAATATGTAAACATTCCAGGTCAGTAGAGGCGTGACTAGGATTGTGTATTGCTTCTTTAATTGTATTTCCACCCAGTGGTGAAGTTGACTGTGATTCAAACTCTATGTTTTTCATATTTTCCTTCCTCTTCTCTCTAACTCCTCTTGCTCTTTCTTTTCCAAGTCTTTTAACCTTTTGCATTTCTCTTTCATTCATATCTTCTAGCTTAATTCTTTTATTTTTTTTGTTCTTTTCTTCATCACTCATTTTAGCTCTTTGACGTCTTTTCTTCTCTCTCTCATATTCCTTCTGAATATCCTGAGATTTATTTGAAATCACTTTTTTTAAATACTTTGAACATTTTTTCTTTTATTTTGACAGTACATGAAATAATTCTTTGGAAACATGTTCTTCAGTTTTATTTGTAATTTGATTTTCTTCTTTGTTTTTTATATTATCTTCACTATTAATTTGTTTGGTGAGTGTCCTGTCTATTTTATCTTTCTTCTTTTCTTGTACTTGATGTTCTTTGTCCTATATCTTTTCTTAGATTTAATTTTTTTAATCATTTCTATTCTTGTTTCTCCAGCCTCACTTTCTGTGCATATTTTCTATCTCTTTCAAGCTTATCTTTGAGAGCTGTGTAATCCTTTAAATCCATTACTTCTATGTTATTTCTAAAAATAAGTGTATGAAACAATATGCGAAACTTTGAATTACATTCTTAGTGTCACTTAGCATATATTAAAATATAGAAATAATATTCTTAGGAGGGATAGCCAGCACATTTACCTTGGTGATACTGGAATAGAAATTGTTTAAATAGAACAATAAAAAACACACAAACACATTTTTAAGGACAAGCTTTGACTGTCCACAGCTGCCCGTTTTTTAGTTATATCACTTTGAATTAATAGATAGATAGCTTGTCCTTAAAAATGTGTTTGTGTGTTTTTTTAGTGCTCTATTTCAAATAACCATACAGAAATATAGAAATTATATTATTTATTATTAATAGGAAATATACTTAAAAACCAAGCTAAGTACTAAGATTTTATATAATACAATATATATATATAATACAATATATATATATATAGTTTTATAAATAGATTATTTGATAAAAAAATATATATATACACTTTAAAACAATACTATAGATGTGGACAAAAGTTTAGTAACTATGATCCCTTTTATAAAACAACAGTCCTTAAAAATAGGGAGACTGTCATTATAAATTTTGGGACCGGCGTTACCTGGACCATCATTATGAATTTGCCTTAAAAGAAACATACACACAAGAAGGAGTGCAATACACAACCTTCTATTTAGCCATCACTGTGTAAGCATCATCAGCTATCACACAGATAGGGATATGAGAAAAGTATCGATACTCTACTAATATTAATATTTTGCTTTCGATACTAGTATTTTTACTCGATACTTTTACTGATATTAGTACTCACCCTTCCTTCCACCCTTGGCAGTTGAATTTCCTAATCTACCCCCTACCTAGATCCCCCGTCCCTAATTTATCTATTTTAACTACTAACTAAGCTAAACTAAACTCACTCAACTATTCTATTCCCATTTCTGCCAGGGAACTCCATCACCCCGATGGTACCAGAGGGCTGCAGGGTAGCCGCCTTTCTCCATCTTGACTCTGAGGGCCCATCACCACAATCCACCTCTCTTGTTTCCAAGGTGGTGGGTCATACGGTGCAGGGAACCCCCCAGAGTTTATATTTACTCCACTAACTTTTGTTCATACGACTGGGAAACTGTCCTTTGGATCACAAGGGCATCCCCTGTGTTCCTCCAGACACTCAGTCGAACTGGAATCCAGTTCCCAGGGCTTGTGCTTGCTTCTCCCGGCACCTACATTTTTTTTTATCCTGGCAAGGATTGTTACAGATTATTCCCCTTTAACAATCCTTTTTTCTCTACTCACTCCCGGCTGAGACCGCACTAGTGTCCATGTCAGTCTCGCCCTCCTTGTCGCTGTCATCTTCTTCGTCATTGTCATCTTCTTCGTCATTGTCATTGTCAACGTCCCGACTTATTCGTCCCTGTGCCTCTTTAAGTCTATTTATGTAGGCATTCTTTGCTCTATCTGACGCTTCCAGTGCAATCTGGTCTAATAATTTTCAAGAGATTGGGTCCCACAGTACTTCGCCTACTAATCTTCCCTGGATCTCTCTCTGGTAGTTCTTTTTTGCTTCTAGTGTAAGGACACACTCGAGCACCACATGTTCAGGGGTTAGAGATGCCGGGTACGGTCCCTTCCCCGTGATGAAGTGGACAAGACCCTGAGATGGCTGGAGGTGCTTATTCTCTAGTCTCTCAATCACATTAGGGAACAATTGATAAGTCCTCCTACCTGTCCCACTTCTCTCTCAGCGTCTCTGCCACTCCTCCAACAGGGCTATTTCCGCCTTTCCAGATGTTGTCACATCGGGTGTGGTGAGGAGTCTCACCTTCTCCAAGTTTCTCTTTTTTAGCCAGTATGCCACACCTTCTCCAAGTTTCTCTTTTTTAGCCAGTATGCCACACCTTTCTTCCTTATAAGGAGGTCAAACGGCCATACACCTAGGGCCACACTCGGTGCATTCGTTGCTACAGTCCGGTAGGTTCCTGTCAGCCTCAGTAATATATTCCTCTGTAGACCTTGAATCACCTTAGCCGGAACGACATTGGTTAGTCTGTGAGCCCAGATGCACGCCCCATAGCTCACAATGGAGAGAAGGATAATCTGATGGTATGTCCATATTATCCGCATAGGCAGATAAAACCGCCTCTGTCCCATGCTTATAATTTTATTCATCACCGACAGAGTTTTCCCCATCACTTCCTCCATGTGCGCTGTGAAGTTTCTGTTCTCATCTAGGGTAACTCCCAGATATCTGACCGTATAACTTCTTCTTATAGATTTCCTACCTAACTTTATGGTCGGATCCCTAGCCAATCTACCCTTAAACAGCATGAAGCGTCTTCGCCGGTGCCATTTTTAACTTGACACTTTTACACCAGGTGTCAAGTTCTTCAAGCACCTGGTTACTTTTTCCTCTAAGTTCCTTCTCGAGTACCCTTCTATTACTATTAGAAGGTCGTCTGCGAAGGCGACCACACCCTGCGTCTCCGGCATCCCCTCCAACAAGTACAACACTGGTTCCAGGCTGACATCCCAAAAGATCGGGCCACATACCGATCTTTGGGGACATCCCTTCGTCAGTAGCTTCTGAACCTTATTTCCTGGACATCTCAGGGTGGAGTATCTATTACGACAGTAGTCCTTAAGACTCATATACAGCTGTCTCGGACACTGAATCTCTCTCAATCTGTCAAACATCGCCGGCTACCAGAGGTTGTCAAAAGCGCCTGAGATGTCCACGAATATTCCTACGACGTATTTACCGGTTGCCGAGTCAATCAGTTCCATTGCTCTGCAGATTGCGTCCTCTGTCGACCTGCCTCTTCAGAAACCATACTGCTGCTGATGCATGCCCATGACGATTCTGTGTCTCAGTAATCTTTCACACAATATCTTTTCCTACAACTTCCCTGCTGTGTTCAACAGGCAGATGGGTCTGTATGACTTCGGAATAAGCGTGTCTTAATCCTCCCCCTTGCTTAGCACGATTACCTCGCTCTGCTTCCAGATGTTCGGGATTCGGCCTTGAGGGAGGCATTCGTTTAGCAGCCCTGCAAGGAAAAGAGCAATAAGGTCAGCCGTCTTCTCCAGAACCTCGACCTTTATCCCGTCCGGTCCCTGATCACCTCCGCCCGACTAACTGGTTCCACCTCTTCCTCGTTTACATACTCATCATTCTCCATCCTCTCCCTCAACCTTCGATGCTCTTCAGTATCTTCTGTCACCTCATCATCTGGTAACAATGTATCCATTAGAAGAACCGCAGATTCCTCCCAACTGGTCGTGGTACTTCCATCATCCTTATATAGCGTGGTTATCATGGCTGGGGAGCGTAATTTCCCGGAGGCTATCTTGAACGGCACCCCCAAGGTCCCCTTTGTAGCTCCTCCTGAACATACTTCTCCCAACTTTTCCTCTTCTCCTGAAACAACCCAACAACCCATCCTCAAACTCTCTTCCTATCCCTGTAGATATTTAACAGCACCACACGACCAGCCGGGTCTCGACACCTCTGATATCTCCTACGCGTTCTTCTTGCCCTTGTACGG
Source organism: Timema podura (assembly GCA_033556935.1). Classification (NCBI taxonomy): domain Eukaryota; kingdom Metazoa; phylum Arthropoda; class Insecta; order Phasmatodea; family Timematidae; genus Timema; species Timema podura. The sequence continues at coordinate 67,133,099 of JAVRXN010000013.1, forward strand.
AGACTCTGCAGTCTGTCATTCCATGGCTTATTACCAACCTTAGTATCACCTTTCACCACAGGTATCGACTTCCTCATTACATCCTGCAGAGCCCACGTCAGCTGTTTGGCCTTCATGTTGACATTGTCGCCTTGTGCCACTGGACTGGGCAGTATCAGTTCACCTTTCCCTTCCCCATTTCCATCCACCAGCCTCCCCGCGGTAAAGTCAAAGACGATCAGGTTATGATCACTGACCGTGACGTTATCCACCAATCTCCAACCTTCCACCATGTTCATGGACTCGGCGTTACACAAAGTGACGTCAATGTTGGAAGAAGCCCCAGTTATCCCCCGAAATGTAGGGTGATTATTCGGTTGGTTTGCTATCTCGAGCCCATGACCATAGATGAACTCCTCCAAAGCACGGCCCCTTCTATCTCTCCCAATCGCCCTATGACTATGCCACATGGGAGACTTAGCATTAGCATCAGCGATAATTATGAGTGGCACACCTGCGTATGTCCTACATATTATCTCCAGCTGGTCAAGATATGGCTCAATTGGATGCCTAAATTGAAAATATAGGTTTGCCACTATACACCTGCCTGAGCTAGTTCCCAGTTCTACGCATGTTACCCACTGGTTATAGAGCTGTTCAATCTTAGTTACGGCAATTTTCTTGTTAAATACCACTATTGCGCTCATGGGAGCTTCACCACTAACAACAACTCTAATGACCACTGGCATATGCGGAACTTTCCCTCTAAACCCCGTCCCGCAGGGGGGTGCTATTTATTACATTAGTGAGTTATGCTTACACAGTTCACACTTGGGTGGGATTTTATTCATTACACTCACTGGAATATTGAAAGCTACATTAAGAAATACAAATTGTAGTTATTGCATGTTTTAGTTCCTAGCTTCAAAAGCAGATTCATAGCAAGTGTTCAAAATGGTGGCCCCTAACGTTATTGCAATAATTGAGGTGACGTATCAATGACTGGCGTACTCTTTCGAAAACACGTGGAGTTTCTTGAACCTTATCACATGCAGCAACTATCCTGGCTAACAGGTCTTCCTCAGATTCAACAGCTGTCTCGTACACCAAAGCTTTGACAAAGTCCCACAGAAAGAAATCTAACGGATTTAGGTCAGGAGAGCGTGGTGGGCACGCAACAGGTCCACCTCTTCCTATCCATCGGGCAGGAAATGCAGTGTTGAGGTAGTCACGCACAGCTCTTGTGAAATGAGGTGGGGCACCGTCATGTTGTCTAACGGAGAGCGGTACATTCTCGAGGAACTGTGGCAATGCAAATTTCAGAAATTGGTAGTAGATATGGCCAGTCAAACGTCGTGGCATCAGGTAAGGGCCAATGAGATGGTTACCCACAATGCCTGCCCAGATGTTGACAGAAAATCTATGCTGGTTGCCCATGATGATAGTTGCATGAGGGTTCACGTCATTCCAAATGTGACTATTTGTACTATTAAAATAGCCGTCTAAGGTGAATGTTGCCTCATCGGAAAACAATATTATAGTGGAGAAATCAGGAACCACTCCGCACTGCTGCAGAAACCAGTCGAGAATTCATGTCGAGGAGCATAATCTGCTGGCCCCAATGCCTGCACCTTGCGCATGTGGTACGGATACAGCAGCTGATTATGCATGACACACCATACTGTGGAATTGGACACATTCGTTTGATGCGCAATGGCACGTGTGCTTGTTGACGCGTTATCATCCACATAATTCAGTACCTCTTCTTCGACAATTGGAGTGCGAACATTCCTCGGGTGACCAGCTCCCCCTCGTAGCTGAAATGTACCTGTTTCACGAAGTCGCTGAGTGACATCGGTGAAGGTCCGGTGAAAAGGTTGACGTCGCGCAGGATATCTATCGTGGTACAACCATGCAGCTGCTCTTGCGTTTCCTCTAGCTTCACCGTACAGCATGACCATGTCTGTCATTTCTGCGTTTGTGTACTTTGCCATTTGACTAGTAATACGCGCAACATGTAGTGAAGTCGTGTTGACTGATGCAGTCTGCTCGTGGAGGGAGGGGAAGATAGTGATAATAAGAGTGGGGGAAAGGAGGGGGGTGAAGCAACACAGCTTTATTGGCTCCCTACCTGGCAGGAATTAACACTTGTCTTTGAAATTAAACATGCATGATTATCTCAGAAACGGGGAAAGCTAGACAGTTTCTCCAAGACACCTTTTTTGTTAATTTTAATTCCCTGTTTTGTAATCTTAAGTAAAAATTGGTAATACTTACTCTGACATATTTTATTTTAGAAAAAATGTGTTACAACCCCCCCCCTTTTTTTACATGATGGGGGTGGGTAACGGTAACAATACATTTAGTTTATTAATGATCAAGGTTTCAATAAGTAGTATACAAAGATTCGTTGTAATACCCTAAGCAGTTTTCATAATATTTCACACAACAGTCGTTTTTAGCTCTGTCTTTAGGGGTGTATACCGCCCTTAATATTGAAGATGGACCCTAGGTTGCTTATGAGAATTATTCTAATTTCACCCAAGGAGTATCCTGCCAAAGTTTGATGCAATGTTTTAGAAACACGTTGTATATACTCAAAGATCCCGGCGCCATACCTGGCTGGAAAAGTCTTCCCCCCCTTTTTCTGTACCATTTCCAAAGTAATCCCTAATAAATTTGGGAGCGGGTCATCTCTCGGATTATGGCTCATGTACAACCTGTCTCCGCACCCCTCATGCCTAAGGTTTGGCCCTACCAGACCTATGATGGACCCTCTACTAACTACATCCTTCACGACTGGTTTGCCTTGGTTATCTCTTTCTCCTCTGTTTACAAAACACGTGGTCGACGAAACCCCAATTAGTCCGGACGCGACTATCTCATAGTCTTTAAGATAAGAAACACTACAGTAGCCCCAAGGCTTCTTTGGTGCTGACCGACAGCTCACAGCTGACGGCTTTGAAAAGCTACCAGACCAAATTATGTATCCCTACGCCGAACCATATGATCAGCAAAAAACATGTGTTTAGCAGCTGTCACTTCTGACAATCAGCACCAAAGAAGCCATAGGGCTACAGTACCATCCCGACCCGCCGCAACCTCGCTATAACCACATGACCTATATCCAGAGGAGGTACAGTAGTATTCATTCGCTCCGTAGTTGTACTTACATCTTCGCGTGAGAAGCCTACAAATGAAACCTTCCACAGTCATTTCCTGGTAGTATGCCCTAGTAACCTCAGGTCCATCAGAGGCCAAATATTTGAGGAGTGCAGCCATAAACTCGTAAGACCATTTTGCGCACAGATTTTATATGTTCCTCGGCATCCTCAACCTTCATTCCCCCTCTCTCAACCATGCACCCAATATCCACCGATGGTAGTGGGATAACATGCTGCTTCAGTCTCTTCCCAAATTCCTTGCAAGTGCTTTCCCAGAGTCTCTCCTCAACCAGTTTCTGCCCGCTAGATGTTTGCACTCTTCCCTTCTCCACCTCCCCATCTTGATTAACCTTTACAGATCCAAGCGCCATTTTCGCTGTCATCCTTTCTCCATGTGTTGCCGCCCTTTTCAAATTCCTTGCACGTTTGGACGGAGGTATCCTCGTTCTACTCTCCATCCTGTCATTCTTCGAGCCAGTCTGGTACACGTCTAGTCTAGTCGCTATCAGTCTAAGTAGTTCAACAATCTCATTTAGAATCTCAGTAACCATAGTCTGTTCTTTCCATTTGTCTCCTCAGTAATAGCTGATGTGTCGGACAGTCTCTTGAGTTGGGTTTCTTACACTTTTCACTGCGTTTCCTTGTTGTGCATGGAATACATATCTCCTCTCTACTTTTACATGCCCTTACCTTGTGGCCCTCCTTACCACACCTTCCACAAACCTCCTCCTTACTTTTACAGTGAGCCATAACACGACCCAGATCCCTACACCTATAACACCTAGTGATCACTATATAGTCCTTAATGGACACTGCGCTAAAGGAAATATAAACCCTACAGCTCAAAAGCAAGTTCCTGATCTAGCACTCCCCATTGCTCAAGGACTCAACTTGGTTCAAGAAGTGCAGCGAAACTCCCACAAGGCTGTGTATCTGTTGTTATCTTGGCCGTGGCCTAAGAAACACCGAGGAGGACCAAAGTAATATTTCATGTATATATGATCTTGATATTTTTTGCCATGCCATCAAATTCATGAAGTTGATTATCAAGATAATATCTAGTTTTATGCTATAAAAATACAAGGTATTACCAAAATGCACATTTTGAAGATATGAATTATGTTGCCGTGACTTTTTAAGTTTGTCTACAGATTGGGTAGTTTTTGGGTAGCTTAGTTTTAGTAGAAAAAGAGAGTGATGAGATTCATATATCCTTAAATGATAAAATTCGTCATGTCCCGGAAACATGAAAACTATGCTATTACCATTCCTACTGCTAATATTTAATTTAAAGGCAAGAAGCTTAATGCCCAAGGATGAGTTAAATAGTAGGTATGTGAGAGGACAAGTTATAGGAGAAAGTGGAAGGAGACAGACACCCTGGTGGAATGACAGGGTGACGGAATCATTGGAGGAGGAGAATGAAGCATTCAGAAGGAGTTTTAAGAATAGGAATGAAGAAACAAAGGAAGAAGAATAAACTGAAGTGAGTGGTACAAGAAGCCAGGAAGGATTGGATGCAAAAATGGACAGAAATGCTGGCTGAAATGGATGTGTGGAAGGAAGTAAAAAGGTGTTAAAGTCTGTTCAGCGTAGGAAAAAAGACCTTTCAGAGATTAATTCCTACCGTGAATGGAGTATACATAGTCAGGTAAGAAACGGAGAGATAAAAAACATTTAAGTTAGAATGATTGATGAGGAAAGAAGAATGTTGAAGACAGGAGAGGAAGAAAAGGAACTTAGGATGAAATATTTTTAGAAGAGGTTCAACCCAGAAAAAGAAAGGCATGAGAGGGAAAAAGAGGAGCAGGAAGAGGAAGAAAGAGGTCCCACATAGAAAGATGTGGAGGATGCATTAAAATATAATGAAACAAGGAAAAGCACTGGGTGTGGATGAATTGACTTTGGAAGCAGGTATTCAATGGTTATACAGGAAGCTGAGAGTGATTTGAAACAAGAAGAAGGTACTGGAAGATTGGAAAAAGGGAGTTATAATACCTTTTTTCCAGAAAGGAGACAGAAAGAGGTGTACACATTATGTGGGAATAACGCTGATGTGCCAATATACAAAAATATATAAGATACTGAAAAAGAAAATAAGAAAAACAAATTAAAGGAAGGTAAAGAGAGAAAAAACGGCTTTAGGAAAAAGAGGTCTACAATAGAATTGATAGTTTCCATACAACAACTGATTGAAAGATGGAATGGATTTGGGAAATACTTGGTAATGGTATTTATGGATGCGGAGAAGGCATATGATAGCGTGGATAAAAATAAAGTTTGGAAAGCAATGGAGGAGGCCTAAGTGGTAAGAAGAGTTTTAATGAAAAGGAAAATCATGTATGAGGATAACAAGAGAGACAGAGAGTGGAAGGACGGAGTCGCTCCAAATAAAAAATGGAGTGAAGCACGGGAGTACCCTCTCACCACTACTATTTGTAATGGTAAGGGAAATGGTCATGAACAAAGTGGCAGGAAAACTCGGGGAGGAAAGAATGAATGTCATGATGTTTGCTGATGACTTGATGGTTTGGAGGGAGAAGGAAGAGGAAGTACAAGAATGGAATGAAGAAGTGAAAGAGTGTTGAATGAAATTTAGAATGGCGAAGTGTGGAGTGATGGTAATAGCAAGAAAGAAAATAAGGCCTAGTAAGCTATAAAGTTGGATGGAGTAGAGATGATTGAGCTAATGAGAAGAGGACAGCAGGTGAGTGAGTGCCCCTAAAGTGTAGGAAAGTTTTGTACAGGGCATACTGTGTACTCATTGTCACGCATGTAGCAGAAAAATGGACAGTGAATGTAAGAGAGACTAGGAAAGTGGACGCCATGGGAATGAAGTTTGCGAGGAGCGTGTTAACTGTCACAAAGAGAAACAAGATTAGTAATTACGATATCCGAAAAAGAGTGGAGGTACAGGGTGTACAAGAGATAATAGAGGAAGCAAGACTGAGATGTAATTAAGCTAGAGAAAGAGAGGATGCCAAAGAAAATGTTGGAAATAAATTATGTAGGAAAAAGACCGCAAGGGAGGCCAAGAAAGAGATGGGAGGGGTAAATAACATAAAGTGTACCAGTGAGAGGAAAGGAATGGTGGAGTAATAGAGGAAGATGGAGGCATTTTACTAAACTGGCCCGGCCACAATCTGGAAATACATGATGATGATGATTATTTAATTTAGCAAAATTTAAACGTAAAGCAGTGTTCTTAGTTGGTTCTAAAAAAAAGAATAAAAAACACCTCAGCACAAAGATAAGCTATCTTCATTTCAAATAAAAATAGTTTTCAACCATTTATACTTTATTTGAATTCAATAAAGAGTAGGTTTTTTTTTCGCTCTTAAGTATTTTTACTTGATACTGGTCCTATTTTATATTTGATAAAGGCATAAATATAACTTATTTTGCATTTCAATGTATGTGTAGCTTTTTCTACTAAAGAAGATTGGGATTAATTTTCTCTTGTTTTCATAAATATCCATATAGGATAAATTATAATAATGGAATAGGATGAAAGCAGAATTCAAGCTTGCGAAATGAATTTCTGAGAAGTACTACAGGAGTGGCAAGAATGAATAGGATGATAAATGTGAAGGTGAGAGGGATATTTGAGGAACCAGTGCAGGATAGCAAAGTCATGACTAAGGTGGTATAGCCATGCAAGGAGAATGAAGAAGGAGAAGATACCAAAGGTGATGTTGGATGTTGAAGTGAGGGGTAGGAAGCCAAGAGGAAGACCAAGGAACAGGTGGCATAAGGGAGTGCAGAGGAGAGTTGGTGAGGAGAAAAGATACAATGGAGAGGCTTATGTTCCAAAAAGACCCGGCCAGTGGCCAGTGATGATCAATTTAATTTAGCCATTCATCCTTCTTATTACTAAACATAACTTTGCCATGGATATTTAAGCAAGCTTTGAATTGCTTTTAATGTTTTATTTTTGGTTAGGAAACCAATTGTTCCCGACAAGCTTTAGTCCTGAATTAATATTTGTTGGGGACCCCCCCATAACATTTTCATTATAATAAAAACTACTAACATATTATTGAAGTTACTAAAGTTTTAAAAATCATCAAAACTTCAATATAATTTATGGTTGTATATTTTACATGGCAATGAAGTTATTAGAGAAGATACCCAACAATGTTTATTTTTGAACAAAGGTTTGTTAGGCAAAAGAGTACATATGTTTTTACAATTAAAACATAAAATATTTCAAAACATTCTTTAAAAACCTTACTAGTTTAAATTTTACTTTCAAATGCAGTCTGGAAAAGATATTCTTTCATACATAGATAATTTTATATATATATTTTTTATATAGAAGAATGCAAGAATGAGACTGAGAAAAATAACGTGGAGTTCAGTTGAGTACCTATAAGGTGATTGCGTTTATATTTATTTTGCCACAAATTATCGCACCTTATGTTTTGTTAAGCCTCGTTCTTGCAAATGAGCCAGCATCTTAACCTAAATGAAAACACCCTTTTTTTCACTATTTAAAGCTATTTATTAATTAGCATTGTTTCTCAGTCTGTGTCCTTTCATTATTATTACTATAAATTTTCATCAATACTGTAATAAACAGATTTATGTACAGATGCAGACAAATTGTGTAGGATAAATATTTACAATGTTGTACATAACATCTTTTACAGGTAATAATTATTATCAAAGAGTTTTACTATAAGTAAGTACTTAAACATGGTTGTTAATAGGAAACTTCATTAAAATTTAAGGAACATATTCTATATTTCCAAGAACTGTAAGAAGATAGCAGAAAATTGTATTTAACTTTATAATAACAATATAAATAGTAATAATAAATCATAGCCAATGTTAATAATGATTATTAAAATAATCCTAACATTAGTTGCAACAATGTGGCCAAAAAGTTACCATTATATTGGTGTTGGTTCAAAGCATGAAATGAACCATTTATTTGCATTCCTTAATTATAGTAGTGGGATAGTCGCTGCTCATAGTACCAGCACTGCAATTGTCTGTACATGAGGAATCCAGAGTGGCGAGCTTAATTTGTTCATGTGGACAATAATTAAACAATCATTTTAGAAAACATTCTAAAAACTGGTGAGTAAGGAGTGATGATATACCAGTATGAGATAAGATTTGAAAAGAGAAGTTGTAATTTAGTGGGTCACAGAGCTATAAGAAAAAAGAATAATTAAATAGTATGGATGGACATTTTTTTAAAATAAAAAAAATTTAAAACAGTCTTTAAAAAAATTCAATTTACATTAACTAATTATTTTTTCTTAGAGTCACAATATCTCTTTTAAAATCCTATCCTTTCTTAATCATTTAAGAGTAAAGTTGTGTGGGTGTGTGTGTTCATAAAATGAGTTTAACAAGTATTAATTTAATATAAATCCAGGGACAATCGATTGTCATATCTGAAATGAATGTCTTGTGATTATGCTTTTCTTTTTTTCTGGATCACCAACTCAGGTTCGTAACACAACAAAAAAAAGTTTTTAACTATACAGTAATTTTCACTTCAAAGGCCACTTTTACCTTAATGTGTTTGTACACTTTAGTAGTCTTTAAAATCGTATTCACATTTTTGCTATGCCATATGGCTTTATAAGTTGAACACATTTTAAAACCACAGTGAAACATGTTCACATTATTTTTATTAGAATACAATGGTACAACAAATCCAATAGTTTTACAACTAAAACATTTCATATAGCGAAGCTTAGATATTTCAAATCCGAATCTTGTTAGGATTCTTATTCAATTCTAAATTTTGAATTTTAATGTTTGAAAGATTTGTATCAAATTCGAAATTTCAAATTCAAATAGATCCTAGATTCGGATTTGATGAAATTTTAACTCAAAATATGATTCTAAAAGTTAATCAAAAAGCTGAATAATTTTTAAAGAAGTTGATAGATCCATTATTTGACCTGACCATATAATGTGAATCTCATAATCTAGTAATTATTTGTACTCAGTTTATTGTTGTTTTTATTGAACTCGATTAAGAACTTAAATAATTTAGCCTGTTGTTCAATTTGTATGTGATAATATTTCACTATAAAATATTTAATTTGGATTCGATTCGAAATGGAGGATCTTAGATTCGCACAGGCTTATTTAGAGATCATTCACTTGACCAATATATTATATTTTTTAATGTTGAAAGACTGAACAAGAAGTGAGAAATAACACAAAACCTGTCGTCAAGAGTAAATTTTATGAAAGTGAATTCTTAGGTAAATACATTAAATTTGTTAATCTTGAGTTATTTATAATCATATACTATTTAAACAACACATAAAAAATGTTTCTATAAAAATAACTGAATTGTGATACAATAGTTGTAAAAGAGCACTTGACCGCTTGCTTTTAACAAGTTTTCCATTCAACATCACATCTTACATTGCGAGCTAATAAAACTAGCACAACAATAGCCAACTTTGTTTACTCATTAACAAAAGTCAAAACATCAATTTATAATGGACTGGAACTTTTAACCTCGAAGAATATATAATAATATTAAAAAACCATCAGATGTTCATGCTCCCCTCACATGTACAAATTACTAATCACAATATCACAACATCCCAACAATCAAACACATTAAAGGAGTAATCACTTTACCATGAACATTTTCAACAATGCAATGCAATGCAATAATTTATCTGAAGGATCACGTATGGGACAAATTTGTATATATTAGTTTGCTTCCTAAACTACACTATTTTGATGAAAGAGGAGCCAAATAGGTTAGTAAGTATATGTATTATAATTTATTAGATAAAGTTCCTTGAGTATGTTATAATGTGCCATTAAACAAATCTATGAGAGAACTACAGTTTATAGCAAACATTATGTACTAGAAATATAAATAACTGCCTAAGGACTAAGATATTTATTAAAAATGTAAAAACAGTGAAAAATAGCTGAATTTAAATGACAAGGAAGGAAAATCAACTTAAAATAGTTGGGTTAAACTTCTATCTTCATTTCCTCATTCGCTCTTAATTACCTGTTTCTTTTCACTATTATTCCTCAACGATAACCATAATTCCGAATTTAGAATTATTGGAAGTCATCATCATTATCATCACCATGGTGATGAGAAGGAAATATTTTTTTATCATGGTGATAAGAAGGATGGATGCACGAAGAGTATAATATGAAGAAAAGAAGTTTAAAATGGTTTTTATCAAGACCTATATATTTTCTGGTTGGATCCATTCCCTCTCACATTAAATGTATGTATTGGTGTTGGTATTGAATACTATATATATTATGTTGGAGCAGAGGAACACAATTCTAATCAGGAATTTATTTAAAGCATCTGATTAGGACTGGTATTTAGTGCAATTAGAAAAAGCTACTTTACAAATCAATTTCATAGTGTTAACATTGATGATGGCGAAACAAGGAAGATATTTAACATGAAATTGTGAAAACATTGTATAATGCAGGTATATTGCAGTTTAGATATGTTCAATTGTATGAGTCCGTGTCATTTTTGCCTGAATTTTTTTTAAACATTTACAGTCTTATAATATATGCTGTATCCCAACTAATTATCATTAGTCAATATTTTAATTTACTTTTATAGGAGATTACTCTTTTTATGTCAGTAAAACCACACTGTTTTTAAAATCTGACTTCTTGAAAGCAGGAACACATGTGTGTATGAACAAACTAATTGTATGTCATGACACTAGTGGGTGCAGTGTTAGAAACTGTTAGCGTTTATGTTTCATGCAATGGAATTTCATTTGATTGAGTATTAATAGATTTAAATTTTGTTCAAACAAAGTGTACACTCTTTTTACACTGAAAGGTAGCAGTCACACCTTGACTGAATACACTATGACATATTATTAGCTATACCATAGTGGAATAATGTAAGGTAAGCTTGTTACCTTACAGGGCAAACAAAGGGTACAATTAAAGCATAAACTTTTATACAACAAAGTTTGACATTTGTATAATGTGCTCAGAACTGAATACAATTACTTTTAATTGACTTTGTCTTTTACATTTTAAAGATAACATCTTAGTTTAAAAATGTCAACACCTGTGAACTTACAAGATAAGTTTTTTTTAGCACTGTGTTTTACTATCCATTCGGGTTATACATTTTACAAGAGAAACATTATGAAATGAACTATTGCTAGATTGTAAACGTAAAAATAGAGAACTAATACCATTTGATGTAAGTTTCATTGAGTAAGAAATGTGTTGTCACTTTGTCTAGCTATTTAGACACCGCCATATATAAGGGAGGTGTTTAGGGGGTTCAAACATTCTCTTCTCCCACAAAAGTGTTATTAAACCATTACCTGGTGCACACAAGTAGCACAGCTCTCTGCAAAGACCCAGCAGATATTTTTTTACTCATATATTCTTATCTGACAAATATTTTCGCTTCTCATTTATTACTTTATTCATGGTCATAGTATAGAATTGAAATGGAAGCCCCATCTATTAGCTTCAATATAAAGTATTCAGACTGGCTAAAAGTATAGTGGTTCATTGATAGATGGCACTAAATAACTTATTGCACTGAAAGATTTATTCGCACACGTGCCAGGGAATGTACAAGCAAACATAGGCGTTGTTCAACGCCTGCGCCAGGGAAAAGGTTGAGAATGTATCTTTGTTTTTGTCTTAATACCGAGGCTAGTAGCATATTAGAAACACCTTCAACCCTAATTGAGGGGGTTGGGGGATAAACATGATAAACCTAATATATTTAGATGGGATGGATTCACTATTTAAATTTATATAAAACCCTAAAATATATCTATAAAAATATATAACGTATGTGTCAATGTTAGCTATCTTCATAGTTTTGACTGACTATAAAAACAACTTTTAGTTCAAGAGGTAAGCTAATCAGCTCTAACACAGTTTTACATAAAATGTGGATTGTTATGTTTTTGTCCCAACTCCCTCAATTATGTTTAAAAAATAACACTTTAAATTGCTTCTAGAGCAGAAATTCTTAAATAGGGTATGTGAACCTAGTGTAAAAAAAATATTACAAAGTGCAGATCAAAACTAATATTCAATTACAATTTTTTTTTTCTATTTAAGGTTGCCGTCAGAACCAAAAATCAAAAAAGATTGGATGTCAAAGATGACATGCACGTTGTACAGTCAAAGACTACTAGACAATTTCAACTTCTCATTCAAGCAAAACAGCATCCTTCTCAGTGACTTTCTTCTGAACAGAATTAAAGTCCACCTTTTAGTTATAAAATTTGGATTTATTTCACTGTTCTCCAGCAAGTGCATTAAAAGGGAGAGTGTGAGACATAATTTGTTATAAAGATTGTTTTTAGATTATGTCCATTTGAATGTATTTACATACATGAGGCTCTAAAGGTAACCAACCCTCACTCCATTACACGAGAAGTAAAACACAGTGCTAAATAAAACTCCTAAAATATTCTGTGTAGGACTCTGTATATAGAGCTTTACTTTTTACTAGGAGTGTGCAAGTAGGTATTTCTCACTTCCGAGTCTAGTTTGAACTAAAACATAAAAGTTTTTTTCATGTTTGAGTATAGTATACAAGAAATATTTCGAGTTGAATTTCTGTAAGAGATCCATGCATAATCCACAGATAAATACAAACTTATTTTTTTCAGAATTGACTTTTTTTGTGTGTAAAAGAAATTACAATCACACTGTTGTGTGGCGACCTAGGGGTACGGTACCTGATGACTGTTCCGATCACTATTGTGGGAAACTACACCCACAGTCGAGACAGACAGGGCCACCTGGTAGCAAGCAGACACACCAGTTCACCCCTCCACTCCCCTCCCTTCGGTCAAACCTCGCACGGTCAGTAAGACGAGCCACCACCCCCCAAAAACAACCCTAGTGCGCGATAAGTAGAACAGCCCCGTAGTCACCAACTTTCGCAAAAGAGTGCGCCAAAACAGAAAGACCAAACAAACATAAAATTATCTAAAAAATTAATAAATAATTAACTTTGTACATATATGTAAATCTTTGGTGTAACTGATTTTATGCATGTTAAATATAAGAGCCAACCTCCCCAAATGACCAAGTGTGTTTAGGCCCAGGGATGAGGAAAATTGAAATCGGAAATAAACACCTAACACCAACCAACTATCTATCGGCCTGATTATTTTTGGTCACCAAGCAATGGTTTGAACCCAACCATCTCACTCTCTCTCTCTCACCTTCCTTTCCCTCTTGCGCTCATGAGAAATCCAAGCTGCCATTTTCATCTCCTCTTCATCCCTTGCGCTCAAGACACATCCGAGCTGCCAACCTCCCCTCCGCCAAGAGCCCATCACTGACACCACACACTCCACGAACAACCCTCAAAATCCCCCTTTCTTCACCCATTAACAACCCTCCCACTCACTCTCGCTACCGACGCAGCAAGGGAGGACAGAACCGAAGGGAACAAGCAGAAAGCTACTCTGTTTTTAAGAACCTTTTCGCCCTTAGGCTCTTTCACAATCCTCCATCGTTCTACCACCCAAGAGCTCCCTCCCCTCAGAAACCATACCGACTGAGATCCCTGTCTCCTACCTCTTTCCCGTACAAGTCATCAGAACACCGAACGATGCTAGCCAACAATCCTATAAAAACCCACATTTAAATGACGAGAAGTTACAGAAAAGACTTCTGAGCTTAGGTAGACACTTCACCTCCCTCCCCTCCATTAATACCTACCGATGTGTGGAAGAATGTTTCATCAACAGATCTTCACCTAAGTTGGTACACCCAAGCCCGCCTCATCGAAAAGGAAGAAAGACAAAGAAGCTAAAAAAAACCTCCTTTCCGAAGAAAACGCCTTCTGGCCGAAAAACTAGCATACCAACTTAATAGACCTCCAACACACCACAACAACAACCAGAGTCACTGACGAGATAGCAACACAAATTCAAATTTTAAAATAAATTAAATATAACTGTACATATTTTAATCAGACAAAAGGAAATATTGAGTGAAACTATTTACTATGAAATTATACTTTAAAAATTTAATGAAATTAACCAAGCTAGAAATTTTCTAGAAAAAGATCGGAAATTCGCCATACTCAAATTTTTTTATAGTTTTGTAAAAATTGTCGAGTACCTGCACACCCCTATGGTTTACTAAATAATATCTTCTATTTTGAAATGTTTCAGTTTTATATACAAGAGTCACCAAAAAAACAATATTAATATCATTCCTCAACACCAAATAATTTTAGAGCCGAAGTAGTGAACAAATAGTGAGTTATTGGAAACAATCTTTCAATTTTCAAAATGATATAACTACTACAATGTTCTATCCACCTTATTGAATATAAATTAACTCTCGCATTTAACATAATAATAGTGAAGCTCCCACTCTTTGTTAGCTTTCAATATAAACCCTGTAAGGATAATCTTGGATGCTGGGAGTTACAGTTTGTCACATGACCTTTTACTCTAACCACCAATAAGGCACCAGTTTATTTGTATGGACATTCATTTCAAAGTTTCACATTGGCCGGCCTCTGTGACTTAACTTAGTGAACCCTTCCATTTATATCATTGTCTTTGTGCTCACTCAACAAATGCAATTATGCAAAATGCTTTATAATTACCGAGTAGAATATTTAAATATTGGCACATGATCGGTGAAAAATGAGAGATATTGCATTAGTGAACGGGTGAAACAATCTTTAAAAGACAAAGAGGAAGTCCACGGAGAGAAACCACATGTCGTATTTCTCAAGTGTTAGTCAAATGAACCGTATTATTCAACAGTTCCGATTTTGGTAATATTTTTAATGTACTCATTCCAAACATAATTGTATTAAGAATTAATAGCCAGAGCTATTATTTATGCTTATTAGTGGGGATTACTCCACCTAGATATCATATTCTGAAAATTGAAAAATGACACCTGGACACGGGTTTGGACCTGGACGGGGACCGGGTTCGATTCCCGTGTCCAGGTGTCATTTTTCAATTTTCAGAATATGATAATTGTATTAATTTAACCATATCCATGCTAATAAAGTTTATCTTACATTATTTCAACAAGCAACTTCAACATTTTATTTTCAAAGATTAACAGAGAATAATCATTTAGATAGATTATTTAGTTAATTGGAAGTATATGAATACCTGCGATTATTTAAAATGATACATTGTTGCACAATGTTCTAAAACATAGCTACAGTGTAAGGTTTTGGACTTTCACTATGCTACTAATCAGCCACAGCAATATTATATTAATCCAAATTTTAGTTGGAAAATTATTGTAAAATGTCTATGTGATTTAAAAAAAATATAATTCCGATCCTCAACCAATTATAAAAGTTATGTGTAAAGTAGGGATGTGAGAAGTCCAATTTTTCAATTCGAAGCAAAGTCTACTCGAATAATACGAGATATTTCCAAAGCCAAATTGAAGTTTGAATATTTAAAAAAAATGTTTAATGTTGAATAAAAATAGTATGGGCCTACTTTGTATACTAACTATGTAAACACAGGCATCAAATATAATTTACAGAATTATATATTTCAAACATAATTAATATATAATTAATATATTCTTTCTTAAATGATAAATAAGTCATCATAAAATGTAATGATTCACACACCCCTAGTGTAAAGTTGATTTGCAAAAATGTAACTTAAAATCAGTATATTTATTACCAAGAAACATAACTGAAGGTAAATTCTTAAAAAAAAAAAAAAAAAAAACTTTTAAGTTTAATCATTTGGTGTGAATGTTAGCTTTACCTAACTTTCTAAACACTGTATATGAATAAAATTAGTAAGAGGAAAGAATGATAAGGATCAATAGGACAAATACAATTGGCTTGCACAGTAAAAAGTATAACATTTGGTAGAATAGTATTAGGAAGGTAGTTTTATAATAATGGAAATTGATAAAAATAAAGAAAAAACAAACTATTAAGTGCAAATTTAATGAAGAAAATCGTTCTAGGAAAAGAGGAAAAATGTGGAAAGAATCCTGTAATGTATTTCCATGTAGGATGGCTATCATGTGTGGTGACATAATAAATTGTCTGCTTCCCATCATGCCCCATCCTAAATGACTATTGAGAATCTTATCGATAGCCGGTGTTCCCGACAAAACCATTATCACTCAAGCAGTAACATTAAACTAAGTAAGTGTTCTTATTTCAGCCGTCCTTACCATATACGGACATAACAAATCCAATAGAAAAAAGGTGACATCTTTCTTTCTTTTATTTCCTATAGTATACATAGTCGTCACACACATTTGAACAGATTTTAACATAAGTTGAGTAATATTTTTAACAAAAACAGTTTCTTTTTAAATTCAAAATGGAGTAATTTATTGTTTAAATGTGTGTGTGTGTGTGATTAATTATACTATAGAAGATAGAAGAAAATTAGAAGATGTCATCTTTGTGCTTTGATTCTTCCCACATTTTTCCTCTTTCCTTAGGTGGGCTTTCTTCATTAAACTAACATGTATTTGTTTATTTTTCTCTTCTCTTTATTTTTATTAATTTGTATTATTATAAAATTATTTAGCTATTGGGCCACCTCATTGTCAAATATTAGAAAGGTAATGTAGGTTCAAAAAATACCGACATTATTTATTTATTTTTTCTATCAACATGAAATGAATATAATAATTATTATTCATATTTAATTAAAATCTAAACTAGCTGTCATGTCAAAAGTGAGAGCTGCAGAGCAAATTATTTTATGTATAAATATACAAACATAGTTTAAGTAACATTTAAATGACAATCCTACAGTGTAATCATTTTTGATCCTTAAAGGAAAATAATTTTTACCTCATTCTTTACATAAACTCTTCATGAATCCTGATAGAACAAAATCTCGTTAGTACTGGGGTTCTTTTATAAAAGTCAAACATTACCTCTTTGTCCAGTAGCAGCAGCGCGGATTATGTTTCTCTTTTCACTGTGCGAATCATTTTGCGTTTGTCCTTTTTTTTTTCTATCTCCTTTTACTAAGCCTTCTTGCATAAATATTGTGTTAACATTAAAGGTGGGTTCCCATGGGGTCGTGACCTTGTGGCAACTAGTAGTCAAGACGCAACCAGTCGTGGTGGCGCTGGTCGTATATTAACCACTTGGGTGGTTCATGACTCCTTCAATCGTGAATAATCATCTGAGCTTAAATCAGGTCCAGGTGTGTTCATTGTGACAAAGTGGGAAATGCGGCTGAGAAAATATATGGTGGGAACGTCCAGAGTTGTGGACCGGTCCACAACTATGATTGGTCAACAAATACAAAGTCTTACGCACCACCCCGTGGGAACCCGACTTAAGTAACAATTCTTTCATTTCAAAATATGTTCAATTAATACAGGATGTGTCTAGATTTTACTTCACGATTCAAATAAACAAAAACAAATCCTATATATAGTAACATGGAGAAAGCCATGTTCTGTGGCAGTTTGATAATAAAAGTGTCTTGTAACCTATTACCCAGTATTGATAACTTATTATAGCTTGTTTCAATTAGTCTAGTTCTCCTGAGACCTAACGTAACACTTCATACACTTGTAGCAGCAGCAGGAGATCATCAACATAAGTGCATAATCTAACTAAACAAGTAACTCCTAAACTAACTAGGAGAAATTTTATTTCATGATAGACTAACTAGCCCTATTTATGTGGATCATTTGAGTTAATTCAAATAAAGCTAATCCCTCTTTATTCCAAAGCAAACTACAACTTTATTCTAATGCCACCATCATAGGTGAATCAACAAGTGAGGTACTAACCAGTTTGTGGCAAACATAACAAAATCTACTGCTAAAATTAACTATAAATAAAATGTTTTAATGACATTATGAAGAGAAAGGAATAGTTTTTTTAAAGAGCCATCACTAAATTTATCTCAACTAATTCATCATGTAGAGCCAGTACAAGTGGTTCGACCAATTTATGCAGAAGCAAGTGCAGTTTTGTTCCCATTGTGTAGTTGGATTAGCCCCATCCTAAAAAAAAAAATGGGCCCGGCCACTTTGCTTCTATGTCACATTGGCATACATGTCTTCAATCTGTGGTTTGAAATATTGCTTCAGCTGGGGGCGTTTGGTCTTGAACGTGGGGGTCAGAAGGCCATTTTGTACAGAGAATGGATCTGGGTGAAGATAGATGTCCTTAACCTTAAAATAAAAATTATACATTTATATTATTAGAGGAGGCTAGGTAAGCCCACAGTCCAGAAAAATGTATGAGTAGGTCGAAAAGTTCTCATTTAAAACCAAATGTATTAAAGTAATTTTCTCATTTAAAACCAAATGTATTAAAGTAATTTTCTCATTTAAAACCAAATGTATTAAAGTAATTTTCAAAGTTCATCCAGCCCCTTCTTCAGCACAAGAAAGGAGGTCACAGAAAATAGGAAACTGGAGCGAGTGGGTTGGTTTTTTTTTAAACTATTTATCTACCATCCACCCCAGGGCCATCAATTACTAAATAATAATCTAGAAATGCTATTTCAATCTGTCCATGAAACTTCCATTTACTTTCCGTGTTTAATGTGTGATAGAATAAAGGATTATATTTGAAAATTCAATGAGATGTATAATTGTTTAAATAAGAGCAATGAAGAGAAGGCGAGGAATGAAGTGAGTATGAAAAAGGAATTTATTTGTTCATATAAAATCTAACCTCTGTCTTATTAAAGTGACTTAACATTAGACAATGTAATTTAAATATAAGTGGAGATTAGAATGTAACCAGCATTTAGTTGCTAACCTGAACCATAGCAGGCAACTTCCACACTGTAAATAAAGTTATCATAGTATTCATAACGTCTTCGATTAAATACTTGATTAGATTTACATAAACCAGTTTAAAAAGCACTACAATCAGAATTCGGACTCCTGTTTTCACACTACCCCCCCTTCCTTTCCTCCTGCCTTTCTCTGCTATCCAAATGTCTACATTTACTGTTTAACTACGTGATTTTAAATAATAACGTGTATTGTGATTAAATTTTAACTTTGTCTAGTAGCTAGTAGTTATTTCCAAAACCTAAAAGTTGTGTGATCAAATCACACATGTGTATGGGTATTTTATTGTCTTTTATATTAAAATTAATTATCTAATGAGTGTCTATCTAAGAGAGTACAGTTTTCTGGTGTTGTTTTTACAGCGAGAAAATATGTTACCTATTCATTAGGTCTACATTTTTCAAGGCAGCAAGTGAATTTCAACACACCTTCGCTTGGGTCACTAAGTCCACTAACATATTACTAGATCAATTGATACTGATGAAATGTGCTTAGAAATTGCAAGGGTAATATTGAAAAGTAACGTCTAAAATGCCGTGAATGTCATTTGTCAAAGTAGGTTTAGAAACATTACATAACTTTTGTGCAGTGAAATACATTAGCTATGTGTGTGAATGAGAAATAGTGAGTATTAGAGAATGTATAAGCTAAGCATTAGATAATATGTGAGCCTGAGAGTGAAAGTAAGTGATTGTAAGAGAATGTGCACACACACACACACATATGTACACACATACAAAACACTCAACTTACATGGCATCAGGACCTTGAAATACACACTCTAAATTTTTGTCTTTCCACATGGTATTCGCTGTCGTCCAAAGTTATTTTGACTCGACCGACCTTGCTATATTACTCACAGTTCAAAGAGTACTTTGTTCATTTTGTTTCTAAGATTGAAAGACGTTAGCATAACAGGTCCCAGGCGTCAGACTCACCTGTTCAAAGGAACGTAAGCCACTTTCCTTGCCCCAGACAAGCATGTCGTCCATGATGAGTTGTTTTACCTCTGGGTGTGCACACAGCACAGAGAGGGTACCAGGGATCTTGTTCTCGGATGCCCAGCACTTTATCACATCCACGTCCGGCACCACGATAGCAACAATACACGACTAGAAACACACATACACTTATGTTGAATTGCTGTAAAGAGACTTGCAATTTTATTCCCACTAAAAATGCCGACCACTTTTTGTGAGTGAAATGTATGTATTGATAGATTTAAATGGGCTTCAAAGTAAGATGGTCGTTGTACATTTTCAAGACTATTCATAAATGTGGGCAAAAATATAATGCTTACTTATGAGCAAATCAACAACTTTTAATAAACGAAGCTAGCCTAAGTGAGAATGCCACTCATATATCCTAGCTAAAAGAGCAGGTGAACTCCACAAGTCAAATAATCAATTGAAAGTACCTAAAATTTAAAAAAGTTTCTTTAATGTAATTTCTCAACAATAATTGGCAGTGATTTAGTACCTAACTTTATTTTTACCTCATACATCAAAGTATGGCCAATCATACAAATAAAAATTTCTAAGCCAACTATTAGTTTTGAAACAAATATTATAATATACAATTTTATTGGATTGACTAGAAGATAACAGTAAGGAAAATTATTGATTAAGTAAAATGTGATAGTCGTTTTTGTCACTAGGTCTTACTACCTGTTAAGGTAAAGCACATATGAACTAAATACATTAATGTGCTAGGGATGAGGAATTTTGTAGTTTAAAGGGTGTAGCTACATTTGTGTGAAGGGAGGGTAGAGACGAGTTTAGGGAAAACCACCCTTAGTCCTGAATAGTTAGGTTCTTTATTGCAAACAGTGGCTGAAAGTGACTAACGTCAACCTAGTCGGAAATAATTATTATTTGCTCAGTAATACTATATCATCAATAAAAAGTTTTATCAAACGAGTCTAATAATACTTATTAAAGGATTACTGTATAATTGGTGGTTTCATAACTTAGCGAAAGAACAAAATATATTAATAAAACTATTATGTTTCTTATTTTGCAGTTGTGGTAACAATATATACAAAATTAAAAAGTATTAGAGTCAAACTTGTATTTTGTTATAACTGGCCACCAAATTAAATAAATGCTTTTTATAACACACGCACACGCGCGCACGCACACACACACGCGCGCACGCACATGCACACACACACACACACACACAACTTATTTGTTTCAATATAAAACATTTTTATTTTGTAAATAGCACATGAACACAAATGACCATACACTTAGATTGGCATCATCAACAGTACTTGTTTCAGCTGATTCGCCATATTGATTTCAGAAGACCACACCAAATTTTAGAAGCTCTTGTTTGAAAAGCATTTTTTAAATGAACCAAAGTTGCCGCTTCCACACAAAAAAAAGAAACAGTTATTTTCAAAATTTTGTGTTTAAATCATATAAAAAAATAGTTAATGACTAAAAACAAGTTTATTGTTTGTGTGAATGTTTTGACTACCAAACAACAACTTTTTGTGTCTGATACCCCCCCCAACACCCCCACCCCCACCCCCCCCCCACAAACACACACGCATCGGGCGCCTCCCCAGGTGGCGGATAGGGGGATGCCCGGCAGATATGTCTGGTACCGAGGAAATCAAATACTCGGGGTGGACCAAAAATCCAGCTAGGGGAAGAGACCCCGAATAAAAAACAAATTATGGAGAACTTAGGTTCGAAATTAACGTTTACGGTGCAGAGGAGGGATACCTCAGTACCGGCGTCCGACGGGAGTGAAAAGACGGGCTCCGGGATGTCGTCAGCCAGCGACCGTCACATCGAACAGGTGGACCACTTGGCCTCATATGCTACAAGTGGAACGAAGGAGGAGCACGACGATTGCCTAATCAAAAGACAAACCTTGTGGGAGCGGCACGAACAGCTGATCGCTAAGTTGCTGAAGCACCTGGAGGGTAGGAGAAACGTCAACAGTGAGACGCACTCCCTTGCGCATAGCCTTGCTGGATCATTCAGGAGGATGCGGCAGCTGGACGAGGAAGTCTTGGAGCCCTTGGCCCCTCGACATACTTTGGATAGAACTGCTCAGACTTCACCATCGTTGAACAGAAATGACTTGGAAATGGCTACGCGGAGTATAGCTCTGACGCCGATGTCAACGAAGTTGATGGGAAGCGGCGGGAAACGGAAAGAGCGAACCCCGGCCACAGTGGAAACAAAGAAGGCGAAAAAAAAGAAACAGCGCGATGACTCGATAGAGCCTCAAGGCACAAGCGAACTTGTGGAAGACCGAGATCCTGGCTGGAAGGAAGTGCGAAAAAAGGTTAGGAAGAAGCAACTCGAGAAGCAGCGGGCATCGTTGACAGTATTACCTAACGCACTGGTGATCTGAGCTAATGAAGGCAAATCCTACGCCGACATTCTCCGGAAAGTCAAGCAAGGTGTCTCCGAGGAAACGATCGAAGATAGCATCCAGAAGATTCGTAGGACAAACACTGGTCAGCTTCTGATTGTCCTCAACAAGAAGAGTGGTGCCAGGACTGACGAATTGAGGAGACTGATGGCAGACGCTCTCAAAGAAGATGTGGAGGTCATGAGCAAGATGCAGGAAGTCGACCTTGAGATCAGGGACATTGAGGAGACCGCCACAAAGAGGGAAGTCGCAGACGCGCTCCAAAAAGTGGCAGGTGAGAGCTGTGAGATAACAGCAGAAGCAGTTAAATCACTGCGAAGGGCGTACGGGGAAACCCAGATAGCAGCCGTTAGGCTTCCAGCTGAAACCGCTCGGAGGATCATCGGTGAGGAGGGAAAGATTCGCATTGGATGGGTGCGATGCCGCATCAAAGAGGTGAGAAGACCCATAAAGTGCTTTAAGTGCTGGCACTTTGGACACATCGCCGCCAGATGCAAGAGTGAGGTCGACTGATCCAGGCACTGCATTGGATGCGGTGAGAACGGCCACAAAGTTGCCGAGTGCACAAAGGATGCGCGCTGTATCCTGTGCACTGAAAAAGGGAAGGAGGTGAACTGCGACCACGTAGCTGGTAGCAGCAGGTGCGCAGTCTTTAAGGAGGCACTTCAGGCGCTAACCACTAATCGTCGATGAAAGTAATTCAGCATAACCTCAATCATTGCGAGGCGGCACAGGACCTGCTCATGCAGACTGTACGAGAGCTGAAGCCAGATCTATTGGCCATTTCGGAACCGTATAGGCAACTCAGCACTCAATCCTGGGTGTCCGACTCTACCGGAAAAGCTGTAATCTGGTCCTGCGGTGAATTTCCTTTCCAGAACGTTGTCAACAGAACAGAGAAGGGCTTTGTCGGGGCTAAGCTGCGGAATATCCATTTCTACAGCTGCTATGCTCCGCCTAGCCTAACTCTCGACGAATTCACCGACTTTCTCGTCAGGCTGGTCAAAGACGCGAAAGAGCACTTCCCCGTGGCAATCGCGGGAGACTTTAACGCTTGGGCAGTTGACTGGGGGAGTAAGGAGAAAAACCCAAAAGGTCGAGCGCTACTGGAGGCAATGTCCTGTCTGGATGTCGTCTTAATGAATAGCGGTGGAGAACCAACTTTCATGAGAGGAGAAAGGAGCTCTATTGTGGACCTTACGTTTGTCAGCAGCAGTCTCGGAAGAAGGAACAGCTCGTGGAAGGTGACTGATGTCTACAACTATAGTGATCATCGGCTGATCTCCTGGGAGGTATCGGTTGACCGGGGAAGTTCTGGACCGGCACCAAAGAAGGAAAACTCACTAGGTTGGAAGACCAGCATGTTTGACCTGAGTATGTTCCGCGCAGCACTCGACGATGGTCCAATCGGAGAGGGCAGCGCCACGCAAAGAGTAGAGGAAGTTATGAGGCGGGTCACCGAGGGCTGCGATGCCACGATGCCTCGAAAGCGCTCCACAAACCAGCGTCCCCCGATGTATTGGTGGAACCACACTGTTGCTTCGCTCCGCCAGGCATGTATTCGCGCAAGGAGACTATCCCAACGTGGCCGAGAGAAACCGAACTCCGAAGAGCTGAAAGCAGATCACACGGCGGCGACTTGCCAAAGCCCTCAAGTGCAGTAAGAGACAGTGCTGGGATGAGCTCCTGGTAGAGGTGGAAGGTGATCCATGGGGGAGGCCATATAAGGTGGTCATGACTCGGCTGAAGAGCCAGCCGATGCCCCCACCAACGTGCCCAGACCTACTGAGTAAGATCGTCTCAGTGCTTTTTCCGCAGCAGCCTGAATGCGAGTACTATATCGAACAGGACAAGGAGGATACGATCCCACTGGTGACAGATGAAGAGGGCGTGCGCGAAAGTGGGAAACACGAAGGCCCCAGGGCTGGACGGTATCCCCAACGTCGCTCTCAAGGCAACCATTAACGCAGTGCCAGGAATGTTCCAGGACATATACAACACATGTCTCCAGGAGGGTACCTTCCCTCAAAAGTGGAAGCAGCAGAGACTGGTGCTCCTCCCCAAGGGGAAGAAACCGCCGGACGATCCTTCATCCTACCGTCCACTCTGCATGCTTGATACAGCTGGCAAAGTCCTGGAACAAATAATCCACGGGAGAATCGAGAAAGTAGCTGAGAAAAAACTATCAGAAAAGCAGTACGGTTTCCGCAAAGGGCGCTCCATGCTCGATGCCATTGACCTGGTGGTGAAACTCGCAAGGGATGCGATCTCCGGGGACAGATGGAAGAACGGAGAGAAGCAGTACTGTCTAGTAGCGACACTCGATATCAAGAACGCCTTCAATTCAGCCAGGTGGGACGGACTGCACCATGGGGGCGTTAGCGGAGATGGATGTTCCAGGATACTTGCGGAAGATGGTAGCTAGCTACTTCTCCGACAGGGTCCTCAAGTACGACACGAAGTATGGCCCACAAGAGTATCGAGTAACTGGAGGAGTACCTCAGGGCTCGGTTCTTGGGCCTCTCTTGTGGAACATTATGTATGATGGACTCCTGAAGCTTGTACTACCAAGAGCAGTGACACCCGTGGCCTTCGCTGATGATGTCGCTCTTGTCATTGTAGGAAAACACCTGGAGGACATCAACAACCTCTTCGAGGTCGCATTCGCGAGGATTCACCGGTGGATGGAGTCGGTGGGCCTGAAGCTGGCAGAGCACAAAACCGAGGCAGTATTGATCACCAGCAGGAAGAAGCTTGAGACGATCTCACTGCAAGCGGGTAAACATGAGATTATGTCCCAGCCGTTCATTCGGTATTTGGGGGTGATGCTCGACTTGAGACTCAACTTTAAGCAGCAGGCGGAGCATTCCAGTGCCAAGGCGTCTGTGGTTGGGGCTGTTCTATCACGGCTCATGCCCAATGTGGGAGGCCCCAAACAGAAAAGGAGAGCACTCCTGTCATCAGTCGTCACTTCAGTCCTCACGTATGGTATTTCCATATGGGCTGATGCACTGACGGTTCAGGAGTCCTATCGTAAAGTGGCACCAGTCTACCGGCTGAGCGCGTTACGAATAGCAAGTGCGTTCCGCATAGTGTCAGAAGATGCCGTCTGCGTTATCGCCGGAGTGCTGCCGATTGGGATCTTGGCGGAAGAGCGGAAGACCCTGTATCGTCGCAAAGGTAAAACATCGCTGAGTGCAGAGGAGTTGAAGAGGCAGGAGCGGCGAAGCAGTCTCAAACGCTGGCAGCGGCTGTGGGATGCCTCCACCAAGGGGAGATGGACTTACCGTTTGATTCCCGATGTGGATAGGTGGTATAACCGCAGCCACGGAGCTGTCAATTACTACCTGACACAGATGATCTCGGGACACGGGTGCTTCCGGGCATACCTATACAAGTTTAAGTATGAGGATTCCCCGGAGTGCTCCACCTGTCGCGGAGTTGAGGAGAATGCCGAGCACGTGTTCTTCAAGTGTCCTCGGTATGACACCCAGCGTGAAAACTTGGAGGTCATAGTAGGAAAAGAGATTACGCCGGAAAACTTAGGGGATATGATGCTGTCGTCAGAGGCAGCGTGGGAGGCGACAAGCACGTTTGTGAAGGAAATCCTCAAGGGCCTACGTAACGAAGAGCAGGAGAGTAAGAAAAAAGAATCGGAAGGAAGAATCCCAGGACATCCCTAATCCCGCCGCCAATACCTAGGTGAGAATGGGGAAGTAGTAGAGGCCAAATCACTGAAGAAAGAGCAGAACAACAGCTAATGCCTCCCCCCGCGAAGTAATGCCTAGCGGC
The DNA here is from genome assembly GCA_033556935.1 of Timema podura. NCBI lineage: Eukaryota > Metazoa > Arthropoda > Insecta > Phasmatodea > Timematidae > Timema > Timema podura. Next base: position 67,159,213 of record JAVRXN010000013.1, read on the forward strand.
GGTTCCGTGGGGGAGTAATAGAGGCGAGGAGAAGAGGGTTAGGTTTTTTAGTCGGTAGGGGTTGGTCACATTAACATCTCGTGGCCAAACCGAGTCCGACACGCTGTGCGTAAATGCATTTTTCCCCCCTCACAAAAAAAACAAACAAAAAAACACACACACACATTTATTTATTTTTTAAAATTTTACGTAGTCTATAAGATGTTTTCACATACCCCACGTTGAACACCATTGCCTTAGATAATGCAACACTTGAAGAGGATAAAATGTGATATAGTTATTACATCCATTACTGTTTCCAGCCTGTGGCTCGAGTCAGTTTTTTATTCAAGTCATATATTTTACACTACCGACTTGCTAGGCCTGTCGTAAATTTATATGCCTTATAAATATAACTTAAGACTAGGACAGACACAACAACCTATTCCCGGCCATCACTGTTAAAAGGTAACCCCACATTTCATCAATGATAAATTTTTCAGCCATGCCGGGAATCGAACCCGGGATCCTTATATAAGTAGAAAGACACGCTACCGACTGAGCTAAGGTGTTGGATTAAAATATAATGTAATAGTGAAATATGAATAGGATGTTAATGTGTAAATATTTCTTTCCCTTTGAAAAATAATAGCATGGTATACATGGGATCTGTATTTGGAGGTAGTCTATTCTAGACACTACTTAAGTCACTACATGGTATTTCACTTTATGATGGTTTGTTAAAGTTCCTTTTTGGGGAAATTAAGTGAGATAATGTGTAACAAAATGTGTCAAAACGCTATCAAGTTAGAGGATGGATATTTAATTGTATGTGATATATAGTGAAATATCTCTTACCGAACACCTATGAATAGTGGATTCTTCTTTATAACGCACGGTTTAAATTTCCCAGGCAAAATAATATTGACTCTTACGGTAAAACAATTTCCAATAACGACTTTCTCATTAACGGACGCAGACACTGCTAGAAACAGTGGACAAAATTTGTAAACACCAGTTTGTATATAGTCCTTAGCTCAGTCAGTAGCATGTCTGTCTGATGAGCTAAGGGTCTCGGGTTCTATTCCCGGCATGGCCAAAAAATGAATCAATGGTGAAATGTGGGTTCACCCTTTCACAGTCCGGGGACTGGATGTTGTGCCTGTCCTAGTCTTAAGTTAGATTATAAGGCATATGAAGCTACGGCAGGCCTAGCAAGCCGGTAGTGGAAAATATATGGCTTAAATAAAAAAAAATTGACCCAGGCCACAGGCTGGAAACAGTAATAGATGTAAATTAAAGGCTGTATAGTCCCACAGTATTTTACTGTAGGACTGTCAGGAATGCCATTGTTTCGTGCGAAGTATGAGCAGTACCACTTTCCGACCCTAGGGAAAGTTTCTAAAATACCCTTTTAATAAGGACTACAGTATTTAAAGGTCATACCTTCCTCCCCTTCTGAGCCTTCAGCTGGGATTGTTCCATCAGTTTAGTCTGTGCTACAGTACAGAAGGCCCATTTTTCACATTTTGTTTTATTTGCATATTGTTCTGTGTATAATGCAATATGTACAGTAAACTACATACAATATTTATTCACATGTCATCATTTTACAGCATAAAATACTCCATAATGCAGTAATTAGAGTACTATAGTTTATAACCACAGTATATAAGTTCATATTGGTTAAACTGGGTTCAAGCATTATGATTTAAAAAAAAAGTATATATATATATATATATATATTCCCAAATAATGTAAAATTCACTTTTTAGATCCTGGAAGCTGTCTCCTATTAAGATATTAACTATACGAAATAATTAACCAAAATGCTGAAATCTAACTTTAATTTTATGTTTTAATTTTTGTGTTGACATTTTTACTGAAGAAGCTAGAAGAAAGAAAGAAAATGTCACCATTGTGAATTTGGTTCTACTAGTGAATTGAAATAGTTATGATTTTATTTTTTGTTAAAATTTTGTATATTTGAAGGTTTGGATGAATGTGTTTAATGTTATGTTAGCATACCTTAAGTGATTCTCCACACACAAACACTTGCTGCACATATTGGCTACGAATGTAAATGTTCTCAATTTTCTCTGGAACTATGTATTCTCCTTGGGACAACTTGAAGATGTGCTTCTTGCGGTCAATAATCTTTAAGGTACCATTCTAGAATCGAAATTAAATACACAAATTAATGTTTTTTACTAACTTATCTGTAAATTTAACAACACTAAATTCAAATATAATAATAATCTCTTTATATATAACTGACCAACCAACCGACCGACTCATCACTAATTCTCACACTTCCCACGAAGGTAGAGGGCTGAAATTTGACAAACGTGTTCCTTATAAGCTAACTAGGAAAAGTAGAGATGTTTCATTCCGATGTTTTGTGATTATGGGGTGAAATCGGGGTAGCTACCCTAATCAACAATATTGCTTTATAAACTCTTTCTAAGCGTTTAGAGGGTAATAATCCGATAAGTTTGTTCTAATAATGCCTTCAAAAAATATAGCAATTATTTTTAACCCCGTAGATGCTTCTAAGGGGTGGAAAAAAATGAATACAGACGATTAATTAAAATATGTAGTTACATTTTAATATGCAACTCCAAGAGACGGTAGAAGTCTGTAGTTTATATTTTGCTAAATTTTGTGGTGTTTATAGTGTCTTTGTGAGTGAGAGGGCCCGGCCTGGAGCGGTGTGTGGTGGGGGAGAGGGGGCTTGTCCAGCTACATTCGACTGATAAAGCGGCCATTCACCCAGACGCCGTCGCTTGGTTCATGGCCTGTGAGTCATCGTTTGCTTCAAGTTCAACGACATTATTATACAGCTATATACTTGCGTCCTGTTTTAATTCATATTTACTTTCCATACACACACACTATATAATTTGGATTTAGTTGTTGATTCCTACATTTCTGGAGGTCATTACTATTATAATTTGGTTTACTTTCCATCAGCTTTTCCATCTACTTCAATCTAATTTCCATCGATATCAGATTTTTTTTAGTTTTGGATGTTTCAGTTCTTTTAAATATACTGTACATAATTTTTGTGAAGATTTTAAAATTATTTTTGGTGTACTGGTAACTTTAGCGAAAACCAGGACCATAATTCTCCTAATTAGTAGCACTCATCTACAACTAATTTGCATATTTAAGAACAAAATAGCCAAAGCTATTATATTTGGTTGTGAGGATTTACACGTATCTAGATATTATATTCTGAAAATTGAAAAATGACACTTGGACACGGGAATCGTGTTCGATTACAATGGCTATATGTAATTTTTCAATTTTCATAATACAATTCGCATATGTTTGTATTTATTTTAATCCAATTCTCTAACTCTCATCTATAACTCATTTGCAGATGTAGATTTATTTTTTGTCTTGAGATAATTAATTGTTGTGTCTTTTGATTTGTTTGCGACCCAAGGTAATTTTAATAGGTCAATGGCTTATCCCTACAGTTTTATTCATTACCTTTATAGAAGGTTAATAAGCACATACTAACTTAGTTGTGTGTAAGTTCCTCATAACCTTTTTTTAAGGTTTTGTACAGTAATTTGACCGTTAGTTTTCTTTTTCTCTTTTGTTTAAGTTTGCAATAGATACAATATAAAACATGATGTCCACAACTTGTAATCTGGCAGATACATCAACAGCTCGGAAGCAGTTTGGAGACTACTTTGTTTTTTAATTCATGAAACATTTCCACCGGTAATGCATCTTTTAGTTCACATGGAAAATAATCAACATATCTAAAGATAATGTTGTAGATCAAGTCACCTGCCTTAAAAATACAACACTCATGGCCTTCTTTGAAATATGTCGAACTTATAACTTTGATAAGGCCTTTTATACAATGAGCTGCCTGCATACTATTTATGGAGGAACAATAAGTTTATTAGAAGGAAGCAAGGAACTACCGTCCCGGAACATCCTGGTGTAAAAAAGGACAGAGGGATTGTTAGAGTTTACACCGTGTATCCAAACAACTCAGAATGCTACCACCTCCGATTACTCCTGCAGCATGTCAGAGGCCCAACCTGCTTTGCTGGCCTGAAAACTGTAAATGGTGTATTGCATCCAACATACCAGTCTGCCTGTAAATAGCTTGGATTGTTAGAAGATCACTATGATAAAACGTTGGAAGAGACAGCTTTTGTCAGATTCACCTAATAAGTTGAGAGAGCTTTTTTCCATAATGTTACTGTTTTGTCGGGTGACTGACGCAGCAGTTTTGTGGGAAAAACATAAAGTTAATTTCTCTGAAGACCTCATATGACAGGTTGAAAGAATATCTTTCATGGAAGAAATCTGCTGTGAAAAGACAAGAAATTTTCAACAGAGCCTTAGTTTCGTAGGAAGACACAATTCTTGCGATGTGAAAAGATACTCTCGACAAGTACGGTCTACCCAAGGCTTGGCAAGGCAGTGGGATCTTAGAAAATCGAGAGTATTTGCAGGAGATAAGCTATGATGTTGGCAGGTTGAACGATTTTGTAATCAGCCATAAGCAGTGTTTGACAGCAGACCAAAGAAGTCTTTATAGAGATGTACGTCAAAGCATAGTCATCTCCAGGAAAATCCTTTTTTTTTATGCTTCTGGGAGTACCGGAAAGACCTTCATCATCAACTTATTGCTGAACTAAGTTAGAAGCGGGGGTAGTATTGCTATAGCTGTTTCTTCTTCAGCCATTGCTGCAAATCTCTTGGAGGAAGGCAAAACAGCTCATCAAGCATTCAAACTGACTCTTAACCTAAACAATATTAGCTCTCCTTTGTCCAATATCTCTAAACAAAGTAACATCGCCCAAGTGTTGAAAGACTGCCAGCTTATTGTTTGGGACAAATGCACCATGGCTCATAAGGCGGGCATTGACGCTCTCGATCACTCTCTCAGAGATATTCGGAACGATAACACCCTTACAGGAGGAGTCACTATATTGTTTGCAGGTGACTTCAGACAAACATGCCCTGTTGTTCCGAGAGACACGAGAGCTGACGAAGTTCATTCTTGCCTAAAACATTATTCAGTATGGCCCAATATTGAAAAACTTTCATTAACAACTAATATGAGAATCCAACTTAGGGGAGATCATAGGGCAGGTGAATTTGCAAAGATGTTGCTTGATATTGGTGAGGGCAGATTGAATTATTAGAACAACGTGATGGACATTCTGGCTGGACTCTGCACTTTGGTAGACACTGTTGATAGTCTTATAGACCACATCCACCCCAACATTCAACACATTGACCAAAAATCATCGTCTTGGCCTTTGTGAAAGAGCTTTACTGACCCCCACAAATGTATCATCTTCATAACTCAATGGCCTTCTTCTGTTGCAAGGAATTGAGGGGGTTGAGGTTAAGTACAAATCAATTGACTTGGTCCTTAACAGCAATGAGACAGTAAACTATTCTGTCAAGTTTCTCAATACTCTCAACCCTCTAGGAAAGCCACCTCATCGACTCACCCTGAAAGCCGGTGCTCCAGTGATGCTTCTCAGAAACCTAAATCCACCAAAGCTGTGCAACGGAACACGGCTTCAGGTAAAGTCTTTGCAACCGAACCTCATTGAAGCCACAATTTTAACAGGGACTGCATTGAATTAGACCGTGTTTATACCAAGAATTCCAATTATTCCATCAGATTATCCTTTTGAATTCAAATGTCTCCAGTTTCCTGTTAAGGTTTGTTTTGCCATGACAATAAACAAATCACAGGGACAATAACTGAAATTGGCTGGTATCGATGTACGAGAAGATTGTTTTTCACATGGGCAGTTTTATGTAGCCTGTTCGAGGGTTAGCAAACCATCTAACCTTATAATTTTAGCACCACGTGGAAGAACATACAACGTTGCTTACCGAGAAGTACTATAAACAAAATGAATCCAGTTCAACCCCGTGCTTCTTAAGTTTAACTTAAGTTTTGGGTTACAACTACCCCAAGACTCATGATTTCGTCCAGCAATAGACAAGGGGGCCTACCGAAAATAAAACTCGCCATGAGAAACAATACATGGTCACCTCCTCGCGGTGTTTCTCGGGTAGCGCTAGGAACCGTGCCATTAAGCTTCAAATAAAAATTCCTCATTTTCATCCAAAAATAAATAATAACACAATAGCTCATGCAAAGAATGGGCATTCAGCTAGTACTGATTATATGTGAATAAAATGGGCAGATAAAGTATTACCTTAATTTCTGCTAAACAAACACTTAAAAACTATCAAATTCTCATATCTTTTTTAAAATAATAATTCTAATTTGATCTATACTTTTCACTATTCTATTTAATATATTTCAATGTGATTTTACTAACTAATTTAAATATCAAATTTCTTCAACTCCTACCAAATGAGTCACCAAACATTTAACAGTTCAATAGAATAAGTTTTTTTGAGTAATTATCATTAGATTATGCAAGTATGCAAGTAAGCTTATTTAAATAATTATTTTTTTTGCCAATGAGAATTTCAAAACTTCAATTATGCTTTAATATTTCTAAAGCAGTATATTTAATTCAACAAAATTAGTATTTTAGATAATTACTAAGTGTCTTTGAGCTTAACTATTAATTAGTTTGAATGACAGAAACTTTACCAAACATGTTGATAAATATTCACCAAAAAAATAGTTAAGCTTTGCCAAATGTTATTTCATGCACAAGTTTTTTTTATTCGCTAAATAATTTTTGAGCTCAGATTTAAATAGTTTCGTTTGTCTAGTTTTTTTTTTCTTTTTGTAAATAAATTGCGATATATTGATTTTATTTATTTGTTAACTTAAAATGTTGCCAACAGTTGGCTGTGTTATGTAGTTTTCCTCAATTATTATCCCTGTAAACATGTACTTTCTCAGGACAGGAAACATGTAGAGGTGAGATAAAATATACTAGTCTGTCTACACATTCACAATGTGAGCCTGTGACATGCAAGTCCCTTTGAGAGAATCATGCAACTTTCTTCCTTTTTCCATTAAATGTATGCTCGTCCAAAATTTGATATTCCCATACTTAGACTGTGACATTGTTTACAACGATCTTACTTAAGATCTTGCACGAAGACTACAGCGACTACAAAGCATATGTATTTGATTTATTTCCAATATTAATTATCATGGCCACATCTCTAAATATCTTGATAAACTGAAGTGGTTACGTTTAAATGAACAGTGGACACTTCACTCTGTCAGTCTTATACACCTCAACTCTGTACTTGGCAACAAATTATAATCTACTTAAAATCAGCATCAACTTAATACACGAGCTAAAAACTCATCCCTTATTAGCATTTCAATTTACAAAGCTTAAGCATATTCTCTTTATTCTCAGTTGTGGCATCACGGGCATGGAATGGGCTACCTCCACAGTAGGGACTTGACTAGATTGACTCTTTTCAAAACTTCACTCAAACAAAATATTATTTTTAGGCAAAATCTAGTGCTTTATGCTTTTGTAAACATAGCAAATAAAACTGTTACTATACAAATGTTGGAATGAAGGAGGGAATGAATGACTATAATTTAGCTATTACATTTAAAATTAAGTCAGTTATAGTTACTATGAGCTTGTTTAGTTTATGTATTGGTTAAGTGTAAGACAAGGCAAACTAACCCTAACTTCGCCAAAGTTTATCAAAATAAAAACAATAAATATATGCAGCGACTACCCATAACCAGGGAACACCCATATTTTCCCTAAGAATGGCCTCAAGTATTCGTTCTTTTGAAAAACCGACAGGCAGCAAGACAATATGATTTAAATACATAATTATCTTGCAAAGAATCGTCATTATGCGAGCCCCAACAACACATTGAGTCAGGAAAGTTGATATAGTAGCAGAGTACATAAATGCCAGAGGGTACTACAGACACACGTTATATTTTAAATAGCCATTATTTTACTATGTGAACGTGTTTAATTACTATGTAGTCTTCTTTCATGGTGGTAATTCACTATGTAAAACATTCTACTAGCTATTTTTATAATGAATTAAGCTCAAATGAGCTGAGTAATCAAGAAAATTCCAATAAGGAGTGAAATGAATGGTCAATTCAGTTTTTTAGTTTTTCCTGTACTTGGATTTTTATTTTTTCATTTGTTAATGTGAATAGCTGAAAATTTCTTTGTTTTGATTGTACAATGTATTTAGTAAAGAAAGCTAAAGAACTATACTCTGCAGCAAGTTTGCATGTGTTGCAAGTTTCAGTATGAGTTTAACCTGATATTATTGGTTGCATTAGTAATCAAACTTAAATCATAATAAAACATTAAAATTATGAAAAATATTGCAACTCCACAACTGAATTTGTTTGTGAAATGTAAAGCACCCTTATAAATTACCAAAAATAAAACATATTTAAAATTTTGTCACACCCCAGTCTTAAGAGAAAAAATAAACACAAAAATATAACTAAATAAACTTAGCAAATCAAAATTTAACATATAAAATTACTAAAAAGTTGTTAATCAAAAACACTATTTTTTTAAATATTAACTGTTTTACCAACTTTCCGATTTAATGGAGTAATAAAAAAATATAAAAATTTGATGCAATGCATAAGGTAGGAATATTGCCTAAAGAGCTCATTAAAAATAAAATTACTTGTCATAGGAACCACACACAAGCCCTATGGGCCTATGACTAGTGAACTGTGTATGGATGACAGGCAAACTCACCGGCTGCCACATGCCGACATCCCCCGTGTGTAGCCATCCCTCGCTGTCCAGGACCTCATTCGTCTTCTCCTCGTCTTTGTAGTAGCCTGTCAAGAGAGGAGAAGAGTGTGGCTAAGTTTGGAGGGTAGAAAGAGAAGGAGAAGCTTACTAATGAACCAGTCAGATTGAATGTGCCGTCAAAATTACCAATTGCCTTTTTCTCATTTTGTGTTCTGTGGTTTCCACTTTTAGGAAGTTGCAATACACATTTCCCAGTCCCTCCTAATGAGTTCAGATAGAATCAAACCTAGGTCGGGTGAATGGGTGATAACAATCACTTTTCTTCAAGATGTAGTGATTACTTCTTTGTCCAGTGACAGCAATGTAAAGTGTCAACTGTGTTGTTATTTTAGTTGAAAGCCAATTGTTTTCGTTCCCTTTTATATGTTTATCCATCTTTCCTGTATCTTCTTCCAAATATAATAGAACACCTTAAAAAGCGAAAAGAGGTTTTCTTTAAATAGCTGTAACATTTTACTGTATTATTAGTGTTACTATTTAACAATACCCAATGATAATAAGAAATATGACTTTACATATGTATATGTGAAAGTAGATCTGGTATATTTTCCAGCTGTCAGTGCTGCATATTTTATTAGTTATTGTAAAAAAATATAAAATATTTGAAAGAATCACTGTAGGCAATAGCTATTTCCTGTCATGATTGTTACTTTCTGGTAACCAGACGCAAACCCCAAGTGAGAGTGGCAGGAATGCTTCAATTAAAAATGAACCTTTTAACATCAAACCAATGTTTTGGAGCACATATGGTCAGAAACCCTAAACCAATGGGAATGTTTCCATTAGACTCCATAGTTTTAGGACTTCCATTGGGAGTGTTTTAATATTCTGAAAACTAGGACAAGTTCCATTAGTGTGTAAACTTTCTTGGGTCGTGTTATTTTAGTCGCTTCACATTGGTCACTCATTGTGATCACTTTTTCGACTAATTTATTCCAAATTCAGAATACAAGGCATGATGGTTTTCGGTTGTGATACAAAAAATATATCAAATTGGCACAGTATTTGGTTATTCAATATTAATGAATACAATAATTAGTGAGGTTTGGATCTCTACTCTCATTTTTGTGTTAAAGCAACGAAACAGTTAATAAATTAATAATGTATAACATATACTGTGTTATCCAAAAAATTTGGTGTGGTAAGTTAATAATAGAAAGAAATACTGTTATATTCATCATCATGAACCATTCCAGCCTGTGACCGGGTCAGTTTAGTAGAATGCCTCCATGCCTCCATTTCCCTCTGTGCGTCTACCATTCTTACTCCTGTACTCTCCTCAACTCTTCTCCTCTCCCTTGCACACTTGCTTCTATCTGTTACTCTCATCTCTACCTTTAGTCTCCATTGTGCTCTCTTCCCTACATACTTCATATCCATTAAACTTCTTGGAATCCTCTCCCCTTCCATCCTCATTACGTGTCCATACCATCTCATCCTTGCTTCGTCAACTATCTCATGTACCTCCCTGAATCCCAACTCTTTACCTTGCATCTTCATTCCTAATCCTATCTCTTCTCGATCATTTAAAGTTTGAAAACATTAATAGTGTCTTTTTTTCTAAACATTGCTTCCAAAATTCATGTGTAGGATCAAAAGACGCTATTCTGTCCCTTTTAAATTCCGACCCTCTTTACTTGACATAATATATTTAGTTAATTAATTCTTGTAAAAATGTCTGCTATACCTCAGTTTTATCTTCTGTGGTGCTGACTGACAGCTCACAGCTGACTTCTGACAGTCAACAGTTAGGTATATACCTAAAATTTGACTGTCAGAAGTGACAACTGATAAAGACATGGTTTTTGCAGATCATATGGTTCGGCGTAGGGATACATAATTTGGTCTGGTAGCTTTTCAAAGCCGTCAGAAGTCAGCTGTGAGCTGTCAGTCAGCACCACAAAAGCTAAAACTGAGGTATAAGTAAGCTAATTTCTAAAACCAAGAGGCGTTTACCAAACAGGGAGGAAGATAAAAATGGTTGATCAATAATAATTTTAAAAAAAATCTGAATTAAGTTCAATAACTTTTTTCCTAGATAGAAATCTAATTTCTGTATGAAGCAGCAGCGTTGTATTCATTGCCCATTTCTTCACAAAGTAATTTAAACACTCTGGTGTTAAGTGGCCTTGATTTAATAGAGTTCATTATCTTTAGAAATACATTCAACACAGCTTTTAGGTCTCCTTCCATAGTTTTGGCAACAAGCGCTTGTCAATCAAGCACACAGTCACTAGTCGAACAAGACAGTGCCAACACTTTGACATGCATGACCCCTATTGTTTTGCCTGTCATTGCTCTGGCTCCAACGGTGCACACATCAACACATGTTTACCAACCGAGTTCCTGTTCTAGCATGAAACTATTTATGACTTTATATATTTTTTCTCCAGTCGTATGACTTTCAAGAGATTTACAGAGCAACAAATCTTCGTCGATTTAATTCTTGAACAAGTAACGCAAAAATACAAGCAATAATGCTTGGCCCTTACACAACAAAGTTACATTTAGGTCGTGACCCCAATTCTTTTTCTCTATCTGTTGACAGATATTGAATGTGAGCTTAACAGTATTATTAGTTAGCTAAATTGTTTCGAGATTATTATTTTTTTGCTCTTCAAATACACAAGACTTAGTAGTTAGTGTTTCAGCGATTGTATGACCTTCTCCTGCAAGCACAATACAGTAACTCACTCTGTTGAAGGCCTCAGTTGTACTTTGATTATCAATTTTTGAACTTTTCCCCATAAAACTCTGACATTTTGTTAATGCCCCAGGCTTATGTTTTAAAACATTTTGATCAGTAGCATCATGCCTACGGAGTTTGGCAGGTAACATAGAACTGTTTGATAACAGTTTGTTTAATAAGATACATAGTGCATCAGGTCAATTTTATCATCTGTGTTCGTAAAGCCCAGAGACAAATTGGAATCATTGTACTTCCATTTTTTACTACTTTTTTTCGAAACTAGATAGTGACGTAAAACGTTGAGATTCATTTACACTTACAATGTTGGTTACACTGGTACTTGCTGTATTAATACTCGATTATTTAGTTAAATTACCTCTTTTTTGCCAATGATCCATAATAAATAATTATGAATACATATAAACGAATTGATTGACCCCAATTAATATATAAATAACACGAGCACACATTACCTAACAAGTGTGGCAAGTAAATTGTTGAGCACGATCGAGCTATCACGTCACCAAACTGCAATCTGTATTGATAGACATTGCCAGTCCTAATAGCATGTGTCTAAGAGAGAGAGAATTTCTAATTTCTGAGAAATCTACATTTATGCGAAAGCAAATAGGGGAAAATGAGGAAGGAAAATAACCATTTCCCTGCAACTAATAACAAGTATGATTTTGGGCCTGAGGAGAAGCCCTGCAATTAGCAAGAAAATATTGCATTACACAGTGTAAGCTGTGGTGGTTCAATCAGACAATAAATAGATATTCAACAGGTAATCTGTTAGCTAGATATTCTAACAGTCATATGAAATAAATATAGTCAATTGAAGAAGTTAAGCGATAATTTTGATCAAAATATTATTTCTTAAAAATAATTAATTCAAAGTAGCCATTATAGAAATTGATCCACAGATCCGCTGGGTATTGTTCACAGATCCCCTGGGTATTGTTCACGGATCCTCTGGGTTTTGTTCACGGATCCTCTGGGTTTTGTTCACGGATCCTCTGGGTTTTGTTCACAGATCCCCTAGGTATTGTTCACGGATCCTCTGGGTATTGTTCACAGATCCTCTGGGTATTGTTCACGGATCCTCTGGGTTTTGTTCACGGATCCTCTGGGTTTTGTTCACAGATCTCCTAGGTATTGTTCACGGATCCTCTGGGTATTGTTCACAGATCCCCTAGGTATTGTTAATGGATCCTCTGGGTATTGTTCATAGATCCTCTGGGTATTGTTCACAGATCCCCTAGATATTGTTCACAGATCCTCTAGGTATTGTTCACAGATCCCCTAGGTATTGTTCACAGATCCTCTGGGTATTGTTCACAGATCCCCTTGATATTGTTCACAGATCCCCTGGGTATTGTTCAAGGATCCCCTGGGTATTGTTCACAGATCCTCTGGGTATTGTTCACATATCCCCTAGATATTGTTCACAGATCCCCTAGATATTGTTCACGGATCCCCTGGATATTGTTCACGGATCCCCTGGATATTGTTCACGGATCCCCTGGGTATTGTTCACGGATCCCCTGGGTATTGTTCACGGATCCCCTAGGTATTGTTCACGGATCCTTGGGATTCTTTGGGTATTGTTCACAGATCCTCTGGGTATTGTTCACAGATCCCCTAGGTATTGCTCACAGATCCCCTAGATATGGTTCACAGATCCCCTAGATATTGTTCACAGATCCCCTGGGTATTGTTCACAGATCCTCTGGGTATTGTTCATGGATCCCCTGGGATCCACAGAGCTCAGTTTGGGAATCCCTGCATTAGGGGGATGTAATGTGGTATGGAATGTGTATCGTTGATTACCAAACACATGCAGCCCGAAGTTACCTTGAAAGACGTTGGTCCCCCGTACACACACCTCCCCTTGTCCCTGTGAGGCAAAATACTCCATCTCCGGGACATCCACCAGCTTGACACAGCAGCATGACACCGGAGGTCCCACATGCTCTGGGACGTGTTCGCCTTGTACTGTGAGTGTGATGGGTGCTGTGCATTCGGTCTGGCCATACCCTTCCACAATCTGGGACAAAAAAAATTACACATTATTTATTGTTATTTGTGTCAGTGATATATGGCGCAGTCGAAATAAGGATATAGATAATAACTGTGGAGAGGTTGTTATTATTAATTTGAAATGTATGTTAACCAGCTAATATTAAAACCAGTAGAGTATTGTTCGAAATCTATAATGGCCACCATGTTAAAGTAAATAGTGGTGTTCAATTATTAATATGATATACTATCTAAGGGGTCTACAAACATTTTGGTACAGGGGCCGCATAATAATATATTCTACACATTTTCACGAACCAAAGTAAAACAAATAATTTTTATAAATGAATGAATAACATTTATTTCCATCTTTTGAGGAAATCGGCATGATATTATTCAGAATGAAAATTAAATTTAACAATTACAAAGAAAGGCCACAGGGCATGCATATTTTCAAGAAACAGACATTCATATTTACTCTTGGATAGTTTTCCACAACAAAACCAATGGAAATGATGGAACATTTTTTTTTAATTTCAAAATATTGCTGAAATGAGGTTTCAAACTTAAGGTATTAGAATGGCCTTCAAATGCTTATCAGATAAATTTGTTTGAGAATTTTTGTTGACACTGGTTGTTTTACCAAAAACTGACCAATCCACAATCAAATTGCTTCAAATTCAGAAAACTTCTCAGGTTACAAAGCTTTATAAAATCGGATCATATTTTCTTCTTTATATTTGTGTTTCAGCGTGTCATCTGATTGGAGATCAATAATTTGCATTTAAAACTGACTTGGGGAGTGGTTCAACATTGCAGTCAAATGCACTTTAAAACAGCCTTAATTCGTCTGTTTTTCCATTAAGATCAGAAAGGTGTCACCGAAATTGTTTTTGTGAGTCATAAATGAATTATAATGCAAATTAAGAAGGAAATTCTTCTTCACATTCTTCATGAAATTTTACAGATGGGAAATGAACCAGTTTATATGAGTTCACCTGTTCTTCAAGTAGCATCATTTTTGCATTGATTGCCTTGACATGAACAAATAAATCACAAATTAAATTTGTTTCATCTTGCAACTTTAGATTCAATTGATTCAAATGACCATTCCAATGCCAGTGAGTGTTTTATAAGCGATTTAGGTTGATTCTTCTTTGTGAGAAATGAATAAATGTATATGCAATAGTTAATATTTATAATAAATAGTCAAAATAACTACTTTAAAAAAAATTATGTAGCATCTTTCATAACTTTGCTTTTATGACTCTCTGCTGGGAAGCTCGGAACTACCTAAAAATCGTCACAAGCAGTTCTATTGTAAGTATAGGAAGTGACAATAGTTGTCTATTATACTGTAGTTAAGAGTCTTTAATCATATGGCGCATGTGACTGGAAATGAAGGTTTGCAATTCCAAAAAAACTCTGGATTGGTGTCATGGGAGGAAGCACACGTGTGGAAAGGAACTGGACATGCCAAATAAACTGCGTGGTTAAGAAATTACAAAGGGAAACTATTAATTTGTTTTTTGATAAACTCTTGGAGTGGGACGAGATTGGCCCACGGGCTATAGTTTGAAGACCCCTGTACTAGCTGGTGTACCCGTTCTTCACACGGAAAATCTATAAAGTAGCTTTGTTATTTTTAGTATATAAAATTAATCACAAAAAAATATGCCCTTGGTGTGCATTCCATGGCTTTTGTTTTGGATCTACCTCTGAGGTTTCTTCAGGGTTTCACAATAAACCTCCGACATTAATGTAAAGTAATGAAGAAGCTTCGGAGGTCAATCCAAAACAAAATGTGCAGAATACTCACTAAGGGCATATTTCTGCACAACAAATGGCCCCACACTACAGTTCGCAGAAAGGCTTTACTCTAGTCTAGTAGTCCAACTGGTAGATTTATGACTAACCCTTGCTAAACCCCAGACTTGGCGCCACGAGATTAACATCTCTTCAGAAAGATGAAGGTCTGGCTGACTACCAACATTTACTAGCTAACGAGGAGCTCATGGTTGGAGTAAACAACCTGCTGGGTACCCTACTAGCTAACGAGGAGCTCATGGTTGGAGTAAACAACCTGTTGGGTACCCTACTAGCTAACGAGGAGCTCATGGTTGGAGTAAACAACCTGCTGGGTACCCTACTAGCTAACGAGGAGCTCATGGTTGGAGTAAACAACCTACTGGGTACCCTACTAGCTAACGAGGAGCTCATGGTTGGAGTAAACAACCTACTGGGTACCCTACTAGCTAACGAGGAGCTCATGGTTGGAGTAAACAACCTGTTGGGTACCCTACTAGCTAACGAGGAGCTCATGGTTGGAGTAAACAACCTGTTGGGTACCCTACTAGCTAACGAGGAGCTCATGGTTGGAGTAAACAACCTGCTGGGTACCCTACTAGCTAACGAGGAGCTCATGGTTGGAGTAAACAACCTGTTGGGTACCCTACTAGCTAACGAGGAGCTCATGGTTGGAGTAAACAACCTGTTGGGTACCCTACTAGCTAACGAGGAGCTCATGGTTGGAGTAAACAACCTGTTGGGTACCCTACTAGCTAACGAGGAGCTCATGGTTGGAGTAAACAACCTGCTGGGTACCCTACTAGCTAACGAGGAGCTCATGGTTGGAGTAAACAACCTGTTGGGTACCCTACTAGCTAACGAGGAGCTCATGGTTGGAGTAAACAACCTGCTGGGTACCCTACTAGCTAACGAGGAGCTCATGGTTGGAGTAAACAACCTGCTGGGTACCCTACTAGCTAACGAGGAGCTCATGGTTGGAGTAAACAACCTGTTGGGTACCCTACTAGCTAACGAGGAGCTCATGGTTGGAGTAAACAACCTGCTGGGTACCCTACTAGCTAACGAGGAGCTCATGGTTGGAGTAAACAACCTGTTGGGTACCCTACTAGCTAACGAGGAGCTCATGGTTGGAGTAAACAACCTGCTGGGTACCCTACTAGCTAACGAGGAGCTCATGGTTGGAGTAAACAACCTGCTGGGTACCCTACTAGCTAACGAGGAGCTCATGGTTGGAGTAAACAACCTGCTGGGTACCCTGGCACCACTATTCCTGGACGAGGGATTACAAAAGCTGGTGCCACAGTACAAGTTCCTGTATTTGGGTGGAGACTATGTGAAAGAGTATTGCAGCTCTGTAGATAAGTTTTGTATGTAATAAGATTGTTTCTATATTTTTAACTTTATTGTCAGCCAAAAAAAGGTTAATTTTGGAATAGCCTTCATATCTAGGAAAGTGTAAATAATGTATAATGAATTAATTAATCCTTTTAATATCAGATCGATAAAAGGAGCGAACAGACGGGAAGAGTGAGGTTTGAATCTCAGTGAAGTGTAGGCCCTAATGAGGATGTTTTTTTCCCCAAAATGGTTTTCAACTCTCTATCCACACAAATGCAGGTACACTTCCACTAAATATAATCTTCATAATCTCTAAAACCATTAGCATAGTTGGTACATAAGCGTGCAACCCAAATGAATGCTAAAAAAAATAGTAGTGAAACGAGATGAAAAAGAAATTCTCACCAGGCAGCCCAGAGCGCAGCGTGTAAAAGTAAGAACATTGCCAGCAAGGGGGGCCGAGCCCACGACCATGAGTCGCATTCGACCTCCCATTCCTTCTTGAACTTTCCGGAATACCAGCTTATCCCAAAAACTGTTATTTCGAATTATTCCCCTATAACAAACATTCAAACTTTTGAATAAAAAATTATAAAAATAATTCACTTCAGTGACTCACACTTTCAAATGAGGTAAACCTAAAATAAAAGCAATGGAAAGGATCTGAAATATTTTTATTATTATTATTATTATCATGGTTTATAGGCCCATCGACACAATGAGGTCATTAGGGCCTTTTACAATATAATAGCATAGTAAAATCCCCATAGGGGAGAGTCATAATAATTCACCTGCATATGCAGGTAAATAAACAATATTGTATAAAAGAGTGATACACCTGCTAAAAAAAAACCACAGGTGTATACACTACTTTAAAAGTACAAAACAAACATATTAAAATAACGCGTTAAAATAACAAAACATGTTAAAGTAAAATATGTTAAAATGACAAGACATGTTAAAATAATAACATATTAAAATGTACTAAAAATGTTAAAATAGTCTCAATATGAGATAGAATCCAAATGAGCCACTTTATAAAAGTGACTCAAATGGCGTTTAAAAGATTCGCCTGGCGTATAAAACGGAGTAAACATATGACTCCATCCGCACTGTCGCGTAGTAAAAAACGAAGGTCACCATTAAAATCTAGAGCCAGGCGAATAGGGGCATACTTGCGACACTCCACCAAAATGTGGTACACACTAAGGGGAGCATCGCAAAGATCACACACTGGAGGTGGATCCCCTCTTAATAAAAACCCATGGGTCAGAAATGTATGTCCGACGCGGAGTCTCGTCACGATGACCTCTTCCCTTCTGGACTTCCGTACAGAAGAGGGCCATCGCGACACACCGTCCCTTATCGACCTCAGCTTGTTCTGAGCAGGGGTCGAAACCCACTGCTCGTGCCAGGTGCGTAAGACCCCACGACGAACATAACCCTTCAGGTCTAAAAACATGACACCCAAACCCGCCTCAGGGGCAGCTGGACCGCCTCCTTGGCCGCCTGGTCCGCCAGTTCATTTCCTGAAAGACCGGCATGACCAGGAATCCAGCAGAAGGCGAGCTGGGTGCTTAAAGAATCAATTTTAAAAATTTGTTCGTGTATCATCTGCACGAGTGGATTCCAAGAGTAGAGAGTGGTCAATGCCAAAAGAGCACTCATGGAATCCGTGCAGATGAGAACAGAACGGTGACAATTTCGATAGACAAAACATAACGATTTAAAAATAGCATACAGTTCTGCCGTAAAAACACTGGATTCACCAGGTAAACCAAATTTAAAATTATTTCCCTCCACAACAAAGGCGCACCCCACAGAGGCCTCACACTTGGAACCATCCGTGTAGATGCGCTGAAAACCATGAAAGCGAGTGGAGAGGAGCTCGTTAAAGGTCCTCTCATAGATAACATGTGAGGTGGTCGCTTTAGGAAATTTGGCAAGATCAAAATGGCATTTCGGAAGGCGTATCTTCCAGGGAGAAACTCGACCTGGGGATGTGGGGATAGCCTTTGGCAGGACTATCCCACACGTGTCGAAAACCGATAACATCCGGATCCCAACCGGCTTTGTACTACGCCATTTGGTTTCATACAAGACACGATTGGGGGGATGGAACACAGGACGGTAGGCAACATGCTTTGGCATGCAATGCAGTTTCGACACGTATGAAGCCAGAAGATATGACCGCCGGTAAGAAAGTGGGGGTTCACCGGCGTCGGCACAGATGCTGACGACTGGACTGGTACGAAATGCACCAGTTGCCAGTCGAATACCAGCATGGTGTACACTATCTAGCATCTTTAATGCCGAAGGTCTAGCTGAACCATAAACAAAACTGCCGTAATCAAGTTTTGATCTCACCAAGGCTCTATAGAGGCGCATTAAGGTTTCCCTATCCGCACCCCATGAGCGACCACTAACAACTTTAAGCAGATTTAGTGCTTTGACACATCTCGCTTTCAGGTCTTTGATGTGGGGGATCCAAGTTAGTTTAAAATCAAATAAAAGTCCCAAGAACCTTACAGTTTCTGATACAGGTAAAACAACGTGGTTCATTAAAATGTTTGGGGCTGGATTTAATCCACGCAATCTGTGGAAGTGGACGACCGTCGTCTTGGCTGCAGAGAAGCGAAAGCCATTACGCGATGCCCACGAACACAGATTGTTGACAGAGAGTTGTATCTGCCGTTCAGCCCTGTGGAGACTCGACGAACTGCAATAAATTGCGTAGTCATCCACAAAAAGGCATGAACGGACAGGTAGCCGCACGTTGTCCACAATGCCATTTATCGCGATGGCGAACAACGTACAGCTCAGAGTACTGCCCTGAGGCACCCCATTTTCTTGAATAAAATCATCGGATAAGGTGTTATTTAACCTTACCCGGAAGTGTCTATCTGACATAAAATTATCTATAAAAACAGGGAGGTTCCCCCGGAACCCCCAATTAAAAAGGGTTTTTAAAATGCCGTACCGCCATGTGGTATCGTACGCCTTCTCCAAATCAAAGAAAACAGCTAGGAGGTGCTGTTTATGGAGGAAGGCGTCGCGAACTGCTGTCTCTAGGCGGACAAGATGATCCACCGTGGATCGGTTACGGCGAAAACCACATTGCATATCAGATAGTAGATTGCGGGATTCTAAATACCATATTAATCGTTTATTTATCATTTTTTCCAATATTTTGCATACACAACTAGTTAAGGCTATCGGTCTATAACTAGTTGGCTCTAGTTTATCCTTGCCACTTTTATGTATTGGTATAACGGTTGCTTGCCTCCATAGTGATGGGAATTGATGAGATTCCCAAACACTGTTGTAGAGGTCCAAGAGATATGTCTGTCCAGCTGGAGGTAACTGGCGCAACATCTCGTAATGGATGTCATCGGGGCCTGAAGCTGTATTGCCCGCCTGAGACAGGGCATAAGTCAATTCATCCATTGTAAAGGGGAGTTATAATCCTCCCCCCGGCTATGACCAAAGTCAATAGAATGGCGCTCTACGTTCTGCTTATGCGAAGCAAACTCAATAGAGTAGCTCGCAGTGCTGGAAATAGTGCTGAACATAGAGGCCAACACATTGACGACCTCCACAGGGGAGGAGACAAGCGAACCATTTGACATGAGGGCAGGTATGTTATTAATGGTATTTTTGCTACTACGTAATTTATGAATATTGTCCCAAACCTTAGTTGTGGGAGTGGAAATAGTAAGGGTGGAAATAAATTGTCTCCAAGATTCTCTTCTGCTTTCACGAATGATACGGCGGGCTCGAGCACGTAAAATACGGAATGACTCCAGATTCTCCGAAGTAGGACGTCGATTAAAGAGACGTAGGGCCCTTCGACGGTCAGAGATAGCCAACCGACACTCCTCGTTCCACCAGGGAACTGGACGGTGGCGCGGGTAGGGCGAGGATTTAGGGATGGAAGCCCTCGCCGCTGCAATTACCGTCGAAGTGAAATTTCCGACCCTAACATCGACGTCAGGAGAATGGGGTTGATAAAATACGGCGAACTCGCGGAATTCATCCCAGTCAGCACGTTTAAGCACCCATTGGGGTACCCGTGCTATACCGGGAGGATCTTGAAGTGGTGAAAGCAGAATGGGAATGTGATCGCTGCCACATAGGTCCGAATGAACCTCCCAAAGGAAGTTGGCAGCGATTCCGGGGCTACATAAAGTTAGGTCGATGGCAGAGGATACACCATTGAAGGTGGAGAAGTGTGTCTGGGTCCCGGTGTTCATTAACACCAGGTTTCCCGAGACAAGAATATCCTCTACCATCCTCCCACGGGCGTCTGTAAAATTAGACCCCCACACCAGATTATGCGCATTAAAATCCCCCAAGATGATATAGGGGGCGGGAAGTTGTATAAAGAGGGCCTCTAGACTCCTCTTTGAAACGCGTTCACCTGGTGGGAGGTAGATGCAGCATACTGTCACTTCCATAGTAAGGGAGATTCGGACAGCGATCACTTGGAGATCAGAAACTATATTAATATTTTTATGGTATATATTGCTTCGTGCGAGTATAGCCACACCTCCGCTAGCCCGATCAAAGTATGGCTTGTCGGTACGATATACATCGTACCCACGAAGCATCGGGTTGTCAATTGGGCGGAAGTGGGTCTCCTGCAAACACAAGATGGGAGGATGCAGGGAAGAAATTAGTAGTTTAATTTCCTCTACACGAGCATAGAAACCCCTACAATTCCATTGTAGTAGCGACATTATTTGTTAATATAAAGTTTAATTATCCTCGCAATCCATAACATTATCTTTTAAAAATAAAAATTGATTGAGGACCTTTTTAGGTCCTCTTGCCTTTCCTAGTCTCTCCTGGACCTCCCGCTTCAGGAGAGGTTTTGATTTATCCTGGAGAGACAGGGTCGTTGGGTCTTTGCGCGAAGGCTTTGTTAAGGCCTTCGGCGCTTTATTTATATTAATTTTTTCGGCGCTCCCTCGCTGGTCCTTTCTCAAGGCACCAGAGGGAATCGCCTTTGCGGCCTCACCTGTCCTACCACTCATCCCAACCTCCGGAGTCCCAGGGGCGGGATTGAGCGGCTCGACAACGGCCGCAAGTAGTTTTGGGCCCCGAGGAGGGCTCGGGGGTGTTCCCCGAGGTGGGCTCGGGGGTGTTCCCCGAGGAGGGCTCGGGGGTGTTCCCCGAGGTGGGCTCGGGGGTGTTCCCCGAGGAGGGCCTGGGGGGTGTTCCCCGAGGAGGGCTCGGGGTGTTCCCCGAGGAGGGCTCAGGGGGGTTCCCTGAGGTGGGCTCCTCGGTGGTACAGGTGGGGGAGACGACCTTTTTGGCGGTTTCGCCTCTTTTAAAAATTTAGGCGCCACTGTATTTGGCGCAGTAAAACAATGGATGTCTCGATCAGATACTAGTGGAACCGGTCGCGTAGACGTTTTGGCAAGATTAACTGCGCAATGGCAGTTGGGACAGTTGATGTTCTGACTGACAATCTGGCTATATGAAGTTTGAAATACCGGAGCCTGACTAGATACGTATTCCTTGCGTGCCTGGACATAAGAGATCTTCTTTTCGGATTGAATCTCCAGGACTTTTTTCTCTACCTTCCATTTCGGACAGGCCCGAGACCAGGCAGAGTGTGGACCCTTGCAGTTTACGCAGAACTTCGGAGACTCACATGGTGTTTCGTGAGCCTCCTGTCCACAATCCGCACAGGTTGGCTTACCACGGCATCGCAGCTTCGCATGCCCAAATTCCTGGCACTGAAAACAGCGCCGAGGGTTAGGGACATACGGCCGGACCCTGAGCACGTGGAAACCTGCTCGGACCTCCTTCGGAAGGGTAGGAGTCGCAAATGTGAGGATATACGTATCCGTCTTTTTTTCTTGTCCGTTTTTTTTGGTCACAATACGGTATACTTCGGTTACATGCTGTGGGGAGAGCTCCTCACAGATGTCCTCAATGCTCACGCAGTCGAGGTCAAAGCAAGTGACCACTCCCTTGCAAACATTGAGGAACCTGTGAGGTTCCACCTTCACCGGTATATAAGCCGTATTACTCGACGGTATTTCAGTAATAGCCATTATATTGGAGGACTGGGCATCAGTCGCTGTCTCAATCAATATAGTGCCATCACGCAGTTTCCTTATCGAAACGTCCGATTTTGCTGCACCATTTATCGCTCTTTCGAGGATAAATGGGCTGACGCGTTTAAGGTTCTCAGTATCATTAACTCGAGACATCACCAGGAAGCGGGGCTGGGGCCTCACCACTTCCTGGATTTTTTCCAAAATAGGGCTGGACGGCCTTACCCGTTTCCGCCTTTTATCATTATTACGGCCCTGTGAGGGGCCGGGCAGTGAGTTGCCAGCAGAATTTGGCAGTACGGTGCCAGCGGTGACAAGGTTATCGGCCATGCCGTATTAGGGGACAACCTACACAGTACTCGGATCGTAGACCCAGGGTGATCCAAGTTGGTGCTACCACATATGGCCCTGTTAACTGTCCCGACGAGAGGCCCCATACGACGCTAGACATGACAACCTTCGCATAGGGCATCGCCGAGAGAGAGGTCGTCGCAGCAAGTGGGTGTAGGAAAGTGCCAATTTTACGTCCGGGCCCTCGTGAACGCAACCGGTCTTTTCTCAAAGTAGGGTACCCGGTTATTGTCATCCCTAAGGCCCTTCTACTAAGATATTACAACCGGCGCACTTTCACTCAGGAGCTCAAAGCAGTGGTGTCCAATGATCGTCCAAAGAAAGCCGTGTTAGATGCTAGGGTCGTCAACGGAGGGGCCAAAAGTCTCTGTGCAGGACTGAACGGCAGGGGAAAGGAAGAGAAAGTTAAGGATAAAGAAAGAGAAGGGAGAAGAATGAAAAACAGGAGTGAAAAGGAAGGAAGAAAAAAAAAAGTTGAAAGGAAAGATTTAGGATAGGTTTTTCCTGCACGAGATACGTCCTGCACAGAAGCCTCCGCTTTTAGTCGCTTCTTACGACAAGCAGGGGTTACTGCGGGACTATTCTAAACCCCGTCCCGCAGGGGGGTGAAATATTTTTATTAGTAAAATAGTTTTAATTTCAAAGCCTTTTTTTTAGTAAGCACAAATAACAATTAAATTTACTTTGACTGCAACAACTTAAACCTTAACAACAACTTTTAAATGACACATAATTTCAAAATTTGAAACTATATTATGGCAATAAAATCTTTTCAGAATAGGCACTTAAAATGTTGTACCAAAATATATCATGACACAGAGTAGAGTGCTATAAGGGCAAATCTATGGCAAAAAGGCATACTAAATTAGTATCCAAACAGATTAGAAGACGGGGGAGAGGAAGAAATAAAATGTAGACCCAATTTATCTCCAAGGGTGTGACATGGTAGAACACTGATATGTATTGCAGACATTTAGAAATCTACATACCATCATATTTTGAGAGGGTCTCAACAAAAAATATTAAGATAATATGGGATTGTTTTATAGGGTTTTATGTAAGTTTTTTTTAAGTTCATGCTTAAAATTTAAACTTTTTTACTGGTCCAAGTTTTCTCCTACATTTTGGTGAAACCATTATTAAAAATATAGAACCATTTATTAAAAAATACTGGATTTTTTTAACAACAGCAACGTTACTCAGTGTTCTGCCATGTAGAACCCTTAAGGACCATTTAGACTTAGAGCCGTATTTATAGTATAGTCTCGGGAGTCAACCAATCTTCCTTGTACATGAAAAACAAACAATTTGAATAAGAGATTGCAGTCCTTGGTGTGCTCTTACCACCATGCTTCCAAGAATTATCTTATTCCTAGATCCATATATAAAATTGTTAAATTAAGAGAGTATAAATGTACTATCTGAAGCCATCAGAAACACAGCCCCAACCATTCATGATAGGCATGATTTCAGTTATTTAATCTAGTTTTGCAGCCTACAGGATGTACGTATTTAATTGCAATCAAAAACAAATACTAATTATAACTTTCATGGTTTTGGAGATGAGGAAGGTTGAATTTATAGGAAGTGTACCAGCATTTGTGTGGAGGAAGAGTGGAAAATAATTTAGGGAAAACCACCCTAAGTACACCTGACAGATTAGAAACTTAATCTTTCCATCAACAAACAAAAAGAAACAAAATAAAAATTATAATAAACCAACCACAGAAAAAGAGCTCAGATTTATAGTTTATCTCAAACATTTTAAGATCCAACCATTTCGCTTAACTTTGAAGGAAAATTGTGTACCTTTTCTACATTGTAATTGTATTCAAAAGTATATAAACATCACAACAAAATATTTTTAGTTTCAAAAGTTCTATGAAGTATATTTTATTTGTAAAAAAAGTTGGTTCTGAAGAGGGCAAGCAAGCTTTAAACATTTGCTCACAATAATTCAAAGTTTATTAAATCAAAGAATGACTAAATATCGTTACCTCTTAATTTCCCCCTCCTTGGCAGACATGGCCATGTTGAATAGCATCTTCTTGATGAAGGAGCCATTCAGTTCTGCCATCACCTTGTCGTATATCCTGTTGAGAAGTCGCGGTACAGCAGGCATCACTGTAGGTCTCAGAGCCTTCATGTCGTCGGACAGTCGAGGAATTTCTCCAGAGTAGAACCCGACAGCACCGCCCATCATGTACATGGCGTTCTGAAACACACCACAGAGATGCAATGTGGGTGTGCGAAGCTTTGAAACTTTTGACTTGCCTTCAAAATTAATATCAACTTCAACTTTGCTTCAAAAAAATTCTGGCTTTGACAATTACATATCTTCACCAATAATAGTAAATTATTTCCATTCTGAGCTGTTATGTACAGTAAAAAAACACTATTCATATAGAAAAAATGTGAAGTAATTGATGTGTAAGTTGTATTAACTTGATTTGTCAGAATAAAACTAAATATTATGAAAAATTATTCACTAAAAACATTTTACAAGTAATTTAGTGAATAAAGTTACATAAATTATCAAAATATAATATTTATTTTTAGTGTAAAACAACTAACAAAAATAATCACAACTTCTATTCAGCTTCGAGAATATTTCATATATTTGATTTGAGTTCGCTTCGAATTGAAAAAGTGGACTTCAAGGTGTTGAACCTCATGGTATGTGTTTGGTTAATTTAGTCTCAAAATCAGTTATAGACATTCGCACAAAACTGTGAAAAGAAGATCACATTTCTTCATGTAGCCATATGTCGTCTTTACTCAAGTCAGTTATCATTTCCTTTGTTCCATAATCTTTTCACGGTTTTAAAATCGAAAGCACCCAGCACCTTGGCCTTTGTCGTTCTTTATTCTGAAGATCCTGAATTAAGAAAAACCTAACAACCAATGATAAACAAATCATCATCGGAGGACATGACTATTCTGTCCGGATAGTGATAAAGAACTGAAATTAAAACAAAAGTGCTACTTGTTTTCAGTTGGTTTGGTGGAAACAGAGTTTCGATTTTGTTTCTGTTTTAGGAAAAACAACTCGGTTCCAAGTGTGTCGGTCTGGTGTAAAACCACCTTTACACATCCTTGCAACCTTTTTATACCTTATTCATCTCCATCTTCCATACTGCTCCATTCAACAACCTGTTTGCTCAGTTTCTGACCTTATCATTCAAATGGCCAGATTTCTGCACAATATTCTCTTTGCTGGGGAGGGGGGAATTTCTTGGCCCCTCTTCCCACACAAACACTTTCCACACCCCAAATACACATTTTACATAACGTATTCAGACAAGTAGAGAGAAGAGTAAACAAAGAGTTATATATCCCCATCACACAAATGAGCAAAGGTAAATAACAATATAAGGTTACGAAAATTGAAAAATGACACCTGGACATGGGAACCGAACCCGGGACATTTGGCTTAGTACGCCAATGCTCTACCACTGAGCTATCCAGGATTCGTCTCGTGCCCAGGGTCATTCTTCACTCATATTTTAAGGCAAAGTCTATGATGGACGTGGGTAAATCGTCAGCTTTATTCATGAGCCATCAGATAACGCAGCCATCTTCAACTCGGTAGTTGGTTTGTTACTGCCACTCGTACTGGGCACGGGACGACTCCTGGATAACTCAGTGGTAGAGCATTGACATACTAAGCCAAAGGTCCCGGATTCGATTCCCGTGTCCAGGTGTCATTTTCAATTTTCAGAATATGATATCTAGATTGGGGGGGGGAACCAATTATAGTAAAATGAATAGGTGTGTGGCAAGTAGAAAAATGGGATTACAAATGTTTCTGGATTAATCTTACAAATATAGAATTTGAAAGTAACAAAGACCACTGCTGGCATTGAAACGATGTGCTTTAACAGTTCATAATGTAAATTATACCTCAGTTTTAGCTTATGTGGTGCTGACTGACAGTTCACAGCTGACTTCTGACAGTCAACATTTAGGTATATACCTAAATTTTGAATGTCAGAAGTGACAACTGCTAAAGACATGTTTTTTGCAGATCATATGGTTCGGCGTAGGGATACATAATTTGGTCTGGTAGCTTTTCAAAGCCGTCAGAAGTCAGCTGTGAGCTGTCAGTCAGCACCACATAAGCTAAAACTGAGGTATATAATTGTGTCTGAACACAAAGTTTTTGATGGTAACCATAACACATCATGTTCACAATTTCTTTTTATCCTGTCTGAAAAGACACGTTACACCCAGATTGTGCCGGCTATTATCCCTCTATATGTATAATGTAGATACGAACTTTTTTTTTCAACCATAAGTTTATGACAAGGCTAAGGCTAGTAAAATCCTTTCTATTAAGTTAATTATTTAAATAAGGGCAGGATGGGAAATATGGTAGGTCCTATTGTCACAAAATTGTGTGCTCTAGCAAAGGTTCCTTCAATACTTTCTCGGTTAATATCAATAACAGTGCAGAACTTAAGATGGTGTGCTAGTGAGCGTGAGTTTAGGGAAGTATTTCTGAAGTTTTTACAGCATAAACATTTTTGGCCAAAATAAATCAAATATTTCTTCTATAGAAACATATAGTTTAGTTTTCTGCACATGCTAATCTCAACAATCCTTGAATATCTGTCAAGGGGGTCCTAGAATTTAATGACAAACTTTTTCTCTTAATTTAAAAAGTTTGTCACCAAATGCCACCATGCTCATGAGAGATATTTAAAAACTGTTGAGATTAGCACGTGCAGAAAACTAAGCTGTATGTTTCTATAGAAGAAAATTTTTATTTATTTTGTTCAACAAATGTTTATTCTATAAAAACTGCAAAATTAGCGCACTAAATTCGTGCTCACTAGCACCCAACCTTAAGCAAGTTTGAAGATGCTAAGTTAGGGAATGGTATTCACACATTAGATTAAATATTTAGAAATACACTATTTAGATTGTATGTGTACCTCGCAACACCTCTCCAGCATGTGTGCCAATGGCAGGAATGATATCATGACGTCATCACTTTTTGGTCTGTGCTCCCCTAGCTGCAACAGCACGGCACAAACCCCAGCTATCACGTTTTCATGGCTGAGCATCACGCCCTTAGGATTGCCTGTTGTCCCGGATGTGTAGCAAATTGTGCATATGTCGGTCAACTTTGGAGGCTGAAACAAACATTGCACCAGTATTACCACCACAAACACTTTCAAATACACAAGGGCCTGTATGTGCAAGTACTTAGGAATGAAAGGGGGCTAGTCAGGGGGTCCATGTGAGCTTATAAAAACTTGCTATCCAAAGTTATAGTAAAAGTTTCCAGTAAAACTCTTCAGCCACATATAAACATAGCTTTCTACACCCTTGTGTATGTATATGATAGGAGGTTTATTACAAAAGATTTCTAAAATATCTACCCATATAAATCGGAGCAAAGATTAATATTTTTTTAAATATCTATAATTAATTGAAAACCATAATAGTTTTCACATAAACCTATACATCTGTTTATGTCTGTATTTACTGCCATTCAAAAATAAAATGAAATTATACCTCCCCCCCCCCCATTTATTTGAGGTATTAATGTGCACTTTCTCAACCGACTGATTATATCAGCATATGACTTATAAAATCACTCAAATCTAGAACAGACACAACATCAAGCTCTTGGCTGTTAATTCATTACTGTGGAAGGGGAAACCCACATTTCACCAATGATAAATTTCTCACTCATGTCAGGAATCTAATTCGGGAGTCTTAACTCAGTAGACAGACATGTTACCGGATGAGTTAAGGTGTTGGACTATGGAAAGCTAGACAGTCTTAAAAAAAAAATTGGGGGGGGGGGGGGGGGGGGTCCTATCATAGCTTAATTTATTTGTTTGTAATAAAGAAATTTACTATAACAGTAAAAAATTTGATAATATTTCAGAACATTTTCTTTTAACAGCCAACAATATATTTATGTGAACAAAAACCAGTGGGTTAGATCAGTGGTGGTGCAACCGTATTTGTGTTGAAGGAGTAGGGGATGGGGGGAGAAAAAATAAACATTTTTAGGTACTTGATTTAACCCCAACCCCACCACCACCACTACCACACAGCCTCCTCAATAAATACTTGTAAAATGTATGTCTCTAAAATCAATTTGGAGTGGTCCTCCTCCAAAATTTTTGAAAATTATATCATTTTTATAAGCTCTTTTTTTGAAGTAGTTTTTCCCAGAATTTTTTTTTTAAACTGGGATGCTTCTATACGCTATTTGGAGTGGTCCTTCTTCCAACAAATTTTTGAAAATTGGATGCTATTTTGAGTAGTCTTCATTGTGACTTTAAAAAAAAATTAGCTTCCTCTAGAAGCTATTTAAATTTGTCTTCTCCAGATTAAAAAAATTTTTTTTTATGTATTTATATGCTGTAAATTTTTGAAAATTGGATACCTTAAAATTTATTTGGAGTTGTTGTTGCCTGTATTATTTTTAAATATTATATGCATCTAGAATGTATTTGGAGTGACCCTCTCCTGGAAAATTGTCTAAATTGGATGCCTCAGAAACTATTTGGAATACATCTAGAGTGAGCGTCCCCCCTCCCAGGTGCCGCCATCCAAGGCCGTAGCCAGCCAATAATTTCAGGGGGGGGTTTGGTGGGCCCATCCCCCAATTGCTGAAGGCTAGAAAAAATTCTAAATAAAAAACTGTTATAGACGCTATCTGAAGTGTTTTTTATGGCAACACTACCCCCAACTATCGGAGACTAGGACAAATTCTAATTATTAAACAGATCTAGAAGCTCTCCTAAGTGCTTTTTTTATTGGTACCATAACCCCATAAATGCCGGAGGCTAAAGGAAAAATCTCTATATCTAAACAACTCTAGAAGCTCTTTAAAGTGTTTTTATGGTAACATGACCCCCAAACTGCCGGAGGTTAGGAAAATTCTATATATTTAAACACCTCTAGATGCTCTCTAAACATTTTTTTATAGTAGCATAGCTGTTGAAGTTCAGGAAAAATTATAAATATTAAACTCCTCTAGAAGCTCTCTGAAGTGTATATTATGGCACCATAAACACCCTAACTGCTGAGGGCTGGGAAAATTTCTAAATATTAAACACCTCTAGAAGTTATCTGAAGTGTTTTTTATGGCAACATAACCCCCTAAACGCCGAAAAATAAGAACAATTATAAATATTAAACTCTAGAAGCTATCTGAAATTTTTTTTTACTACAACATAACACCATAACTGCCGAAGGCTAGAAAAAATTCTAAATAAGAAAAACCTCTGGAAGCTCTCTGAAGTGCTTTTTATGGTAACACAGCCCCCTAATGTGTACTTGTAACTTAATTTTGATATTGTTTGAACCATAAATAAAGCCATATATATTTTGTTCATAAAATTTCAGGGGGGGGGGGTTTGAACCCCGAAACTCCCCCCCTGACTACGGCCTTGCCGCCATCACTTGGGTGGACTATAGAGTATTCAAGAAGCAACTAAATTGTGTGGTTATTTTTGATAATATGTCAAGGTTGCTAACTGTCACAGTATGTGTGCATGAAAAACACAGTCGGAGAGTATTTTGAGTAATGGTACGATAAGAATAATTGTCCAAGAATGGTCTCACCACTTCTGGATTGTCCTTGGAAGCCCCCAGCTTCTCGACATCCTCAAAGCGGATGATTTCCACGCCTCTGTTCCTAGCCCGCTGGTTGGTGGCTGGCCTGGTCTCCCTGATGACTATGAGCT
Organism: Timema podura; assembly: GCA_033556935.1. Lineage (NCBI taxonomy): Eukaryota > Metazoa > Arthropoda > Insecta > Phasmatodea > Timematidae > Timema > Timema podura. The sequence goes on from JAVRXN010000013.1 coordinate 67,189,943, forward strand.
TCTTGAGGCAGCGAGGAGCCTTGTCCAAGATAAGGTTACACTTTGCGTCATCGTCACACACCACCACGCTGATTTCAGCTGAAGACAGTTTCAAACTTGTCAGTATGGACCACAACACATTATTTGACAACCAACCCATAGATTTTGTCAAATAAAGTTTTCTGTTAAGTTAAAAAATTAAATATTTAATCTAAAAAAAAAATGTAATTTCTCTGAAAAAATAGTTTGGAAAAAACATGTAACTGAAATACATTTAGTAAGAAAGTAATTAAATAATGAGTAAGAATAATTATATTGAGTTGGACTTTTAAAAATATATTTACTTTACAATTAACTACCCTCTCCCTTATAAAATCTCAATTTTAGAATACTTGGCAGAGCCTTTTTGTTCCTTTTTTGTATATTTTAACATGACGCAATTTTGTCGCCACACTACGAATATATAGAATTTCTAACTAAACAGGAAATAAGATTTTTTTTCAATTGCCTTTCAATTTTATTAAACTATCATCATTTTTATTTTTATTATTATTATTTTTATATATTTTTATTATTATTGTTTTTATTTTTATTATTATTTTTATTATTATTATTATTTTTTTATTATTATTATTTTTTATTATTATTATTATTATTATTATTATTATTATTATTATTATTATTATTATTATTTATTATTATTATTATTAGCACCGCGTATTACTACCCGTTCGGGTTATACGCACTTACGCTAATGTGCAATGGTAGGGTGATTGTGAGATGAAATGGAGGACCTACAGTTTAACGTGGAATCCAAACCACGGTGGAGGCCTGGCATTCCACACATTCACAAGTTGGGATTAATACACGTCTTGTCAGAGGTGAAGGAAGGGTTTGGCAATCAGATAAATCTGTGCCGGGACCGAGGATTGAACCCCGGACCCTCAGCACAGAAGTCAAACACCTTACCCCTAGACCACCAGGTCACCTAACTATTTCTAAATTTATGAGAATTTCCTTTTTCTGGTAACCAATCGATAAAATAAACTTGATCAATTGATAAATACATATTTTAAATAATTGGGTGTACATAAAATGTCAAGATAGTCTTTCAGGTGTAAAATGACCCAAATATTACGATATAAATGAAATAATATAATTAAATTTATGTTCAAAGCAAAGTATGACCATTAAATTACTGCTATATTAATAACGAATATCTAGAGCGTTCTATTTTGATAATAGGCAAAGCTAATACAAAAAGATTGGAGTCAATTTGTTTTGATTTGCAGTCAGCGTAAAACTGCAGAAAACTTTTTTTAAATATGTTTTTATCATCAAGATGAAGTACAATTAAATGGGGGGGAAAAAAAGTGTTACAGAATAAATTCAAGCAGTTGAGCTAATTTTATTAACACACACAAGAAATAATGCACTGAGTGTGAATAGAGAACACATAGTTACATTGTGTTGGAGGTGTGCAATATAGCACGGTTGTGTAGAAATTGCACAATGAAATAAAAAATTGTATTATAACAGCAAGAAGGAATATTTGTGGCCAGTAACCAGGCTATATTAGTGTACTGTACATAAAGTGGTAGGATGTATTATGTGTTGATTTGATAAGTTAACTTGAATTAGTGAGCTTTCAAGAGCTAGATAAGTCATATGAATAATAATTAACAAAGAACTATTTGTAGGGAGAGGGCATTTCAAGTTCAAAGACGATGCTTTAAGATTAAGATGTAAAATATTTGTTGGAGAGTCTCAAAGAGAAGGTGGGGGAGATAACAAGAAAGGCACAAAAATGGTTTTACAAAATACTGGTGAAGCGTTACTTTGCTTGATGATGTAGGCACAGGCGTCGGGCCCCAGTGTGTCGTACAGAGGAACAATGACCATGGAGTAGCAGTAGGCTGCCTGCTCAGTCAGGATCCACTCCGGGCAGTTCTGACTGTAGATGCCAATAAAGGTCTCTGACGAGGGGTAGAGGCCATGAGATACTAAACCAGACCCAAAGTTCTTGGCCCGGAGCAAGGTCTCGTTGTAATGCAACCATTGGTATGGTTTGGTGAAGGACTCACGCCATCCAAGGCACGGACCGTTATCTGTTGGTACATACACCAGTTACACCAGTTACCATGTTGATATGTTAAACACACATTACAAATCAAAAACCTTTAGTCCTATTGCTTTACAATACTAACACATTTTGATAGATCAGTGCTAGATAATTTAAACATTAAATCAAATGTGTTAGTAGTGATTCCCATTTATACCTCATTTGCTAACTAACTAAAACTATATCTTGAATTTTCATTTATTCAACTGCAAGACATTCCCTCTGGGACAGGCAGAGGTGACACGAGGTAAATGTTGCACCCCCTTGTATTGCTGGGGGATACTAGGAAAATAGTCTGAAGGGAAACCCCACTAAATTAATGGTAATCATACTCCAAACGTTTCACTGTGAGATTGTAGAAAAATGGTTAGGATTTTTAAAAAAACCTTTTTAATACATGTTTGTTCTTCTCTTTATATTTCATTATAAAAAAACTTTGATAAAGGTAATAAACAGATTACAAGATAAGTGCAAAAAATGTTTAGGGTGGATGTAAAATAACTTTTTAAGAGTGGCACTACATCCTATTTTATTCACCACAAAAAAAAAAAAAAAAACTAAACCATTATGTTCAATTTCACGTTAGTATCAAAAAGTGAACGATTGTTATGCTTAGTAATTCCATTACTTCGCCCAGATTTCGTTAGGCTAGAAGTTGCAAGGTTTGGAGATTATTTTCCTCTCACGTCTAGGCTACATTAGGTTAGGTTGGTGCTCTGGCGCCCCCTTTGAGCTGGAGCCCCAGGCAGCCACCCGGTTTACCCGGCCCTTAATTCGCCCCTGGGGACAGGGTTAGCAACAGTTTTTTCTATATTTATTTTTGTGTACTGCACATAGACACTCTTGGGGTATTGATGAGGAAGGCAACATTTAGAAGAAGTGTGATTCTCTGTAATGTCTTTCATAATTTTAACCCCAACCTAAAATAGTACATTGGGAAAGTGACGCCTCAGACCAATTAACTACTGATGCAGGTACCAGTAGTTGTAAAACTTGTATAGAAAACTGATTGTTTGCAAATAGTTCATAGTTTAGTGCACATTCAAAGATTTAACTACCCCAAAACCTGAATTTAGTATGTTGACATTTAGTTGAAGATGGTAGGAATCATTTGGCTTCCTCTTTATTCAATCATTAAGTTTTCACTGTTTACAAAAGAGCGTTGTCATGAATGTAAATAATAGAGTTACTTTCACATTTCCTAATTATGTTCATACAAAGGTACACTAAATATAACTACAATACATTTATATGCAAACATTTTGACAATTAAAACAGATTTTTCCAGTGGTGACTCTTTATTGAGTGCACAAGTGTATGTGCACCGCTTTATAATTTGTATTATTTTATTTAAATAATGTCATAATAAATAAGCATTTTATGGTGAGTGTATCACTTGCAGTACTGTGTGTAACTACATCGTTATATCAACTATGTGATTACAAATATCAAAATATCATTCTCTGAGTGTACATTGAAAATGTTAAGGGTTGTTGACCTCGCTAGCAAATTTCAAAGTGTCCGTTTAACACAGGCCTGATGCACAACTCGATAGTGAACATGTAAATATGTTTTGGAATTATGAGTAGTAATAAAGAGGTTTTCAAGATAAAAAGAAGAAGAATTAAGTTTTTATTTAAAATCCCGTAGCGCAAGAAATAAGTTAGTATTTTGCAATGATTTTATCCATACACACAAAAGATTAACTTAAATTGTGGGTTTTGTAAATAAGTTATCTATTAACTTGTGATAGTTTTATATTAAGGTATTTAATTATGTGTTTAATTGTGATAAGTTTCAAAGCATAAGATTAATATGTACTGATGTAAAATGTTAGCCTAAATAAGAGGTTAGGTAAACATAAGTTAGATAAAAAGTGTCGGTATCATAATTTAGAATACTATTCAGATTTATACAACACCGGTCTCTTTGGTTATCATCCGCCACTGGGTTTTACAAGGTTGAGAAATGTTATAAATGATTAGAGCACCTTTAACTATTGTTAAGAAGACTACAATGAATTGTTATATGCCTATATACTAATTATGTTGTGTTTTAGGAATCAGGAAGGTTGAATTTAAAGGAAGTGTTCCACATTTGTGTGCAGAAGAGTGGAAAACCATTTAGGGAAAAATACCGTCAATACACCCGACCAGGATTGAACCCCAATCTTCCCATCATTGCCGCTTTAGTTTATTGTGAGACTGACAACTTAGACCATGAGGCTACCGAAGCGGGTTTCGACTCTAGTTAACGAGGGTTTTGAGTCCTACAAACACATGGCAATTAGAAACTTCTTACTTGATTCTTTGGCACCCTTCCTGAAGGAGTCGTAGAGTGTCCTCACATCCTTGTCCATGAAGCTGACAAACTTGCCCTCCTTGGACTCCTTATAGAACTTGGACACTCTAATCATCTCTGGACCCTGCAATTAAACAAGAATACAACAATGATATTAGTTAGTCTTCAAAACCATTGCCAACAAATGTAAACAGGAATAATTTCAAAAACTATAGCAGCAGGAAGCAAAGAGGACAGGTGAGAAGGGATGAAGTTGGATCAAGGAGTGGACGGAAATAATGGAGGAAGTAAGTGGGTAGTAAGAAAATACTTTATGGAAGGCTCAGGAGTAGAAGAAGAAGTGAAGAGGAGCAGGTCGAAATGATAGACAAAAATAAGAATGTTGTGGTAAAAAAGGAGGAAGTAGGGGAAATGTGGGGAAAGTATTTTCAAGAGTTGCTGAACACAAACACAGAGGATGAAGTGAACATTAGCCAAGAAAATGTGAAATACCTAATCAGGATGGGGGTGGAAGAGTCACTGAAGAGCACGAAGGAGAGGAAAGCACCAGGAGGGGATGAAATGAGTGTGGAGATGGTGAGAGCAGCAGAAGGGAAGGGACTGTGGTGGTTGTATCAAGTAATTAGAGTAAAATGTAAAGAGAACAGGACCCCAGAGGACTGGAAGAAGGGTTTGGTAGTATCTATCTTCAAAAGGAGAGAGGAAGAAGTGTATAAATAACAGGGGAGTCACAACAATCAGCCACTATGCGAAGTTGTATTAAAGGATACTGGAAAAAATAACAATAGGAACAGTGGACGTAGGATTGAGGGAGGAACAGTATGGCTTCAGACCAAGAAGGTCTACGGTAGATCTCATATTCACGGTAAGGCAGCAGCAAGGAAGACATTGAGTATGGGAAGGACCTGTTGATGGCCTTCCTGGATGTTGAAAAAGTCTATGACAGTGTGTGTAGATGAAGAGATGGGAAGCACTGCAGAAGAAAGGAATGAGGGATGAAACGGTAAAGAGAGGGAGGAATATGCACAAAGGGACTGTGAGCTGTGGGAAAGTGGGCAGGGAGAGTACAGAGTGGTTAGAGTTAAGAAATGGTTTTAAGCAAGGAAATGCGAGGTCGCCACTATTATTCATTGTAGCGATAGACGAAATAATGAAAGAAGTGGTAGAAAGAATTGGGGAGTGAAGTATGAAAGCATTGGTGTTTGCGGATGACCTGATAAAATGGGTCAATGAGGAGAAGGAAGTTCAGGAGCAGTTTGATGCGTGGGATGTAGTGGTGGAGCGGTGTGGAACGAGGTTTAATGTAAGGAAGAGTGAGTTGGTGATTACGACAAGGAAAGCTTCAAATACCTATATACCAAGTACCAAATATAAGAAAGTGGAAGAAACAGAGAGAAATCCGTGAGAGAGGAAGACAAACAGAAGATGTTTTCAGAAGTCAAGTGTGAAAAGTATAATTTGGAGCAGGGATGTTCTGAACTAGTGTAAAAGAGTAAAGGAGTGATTTATAAGAAGTACGTACTGTGTACCAATATTGACATACGCAGCGGAAACGTGGGTAATGAAAGAGCAGGGTGAAAGTAGAATTCAACCCTGTGGAAGGACATTTCTGACAAGTACTAGGAGGGACAAGACTGGATAAGATAACAAATGAGAAGGTAATAGCGAGGGTAAGTAGGAGCCAGTGCAGAACAGGATAGAGAAGTCACAACTTTACATATTTAATAAAACAATATACATTATTTAAACATGGGATAGTTATATACACGCCATTTACCGCAAAAGTAAATAAGTTTACCTTTATTGGTTCCACTATGATGTAGCTTAAAATTGCGGGCCATAGTAAAACCAACCTATTGGGGTAAATTGAGTATTAACCCTGAAAGGTATCAATCAAGCTTACCATAATGACCACACAATGGTGTTATAAGATAAGCAAGCAGAAGTCTAAACAAAAGATACAATTCAATTTATCATGCTTGATTTTTTTATTGTGTCAGTCAAACTTTTTCAAACCTTACTGCTTTATTTTTTTACACACATTCCATCGGAAGTGAACACACAAAATATAGCTTGATATAAAGAAAACTTACGAAATATTTAGTCCTGTAGTTCTCAAAGTTGTAAAAAGAGGAAAGTCAGTCAGTGTATTAGAGCCCATATTGCTCCAACCAATTAGGTAGCAACCCAAGAATAAGGAAAACTTGTGAAATATGTTCTAGATCTATTATGAGTGCTTCGAATGTGTTGGCCAATAATTTATAGTTGACCTAATATTGTGCATCACAAGCCATCAATAATAACTTTGAGGGAACACACGCAGAACAGATGGAGGTAAATGGCACCCACCATCTTCGTGCCAGAATATGTGAGCGGTCTCAAAATATGTATTTGTAAGAGGCAGTAAAACCACAGCGCAATCTTGATAGGAAGAGTATTTTAGAAAATATAAACGTATTTTTTTCTGTCAACAACTACAGTATTTTACACTGATTGTTGTTATTTTATAGGTATCGATAATATCCATCTACAGTGACAGCCGCATACCACATGACTTTACGTATTACGTGAACGTAGATAAAGTCACTTTTATAGCTGTCAGATAAGGTTCTTCCTATTAAAACCGGACTGTAAGTCACCAAAAGGCTTTTATGCTGAGAAGATTTGCCAAAAGGCCCTGTACAAACGCAACAAATAAAAGTGGGATTTAATTTAAACCTACTATAACAACTTTTTTTAAATATTGCGTCTTACTATCCGTTCGGGATATTTGCATTTAATGGAGTGGAGATGAAGAAGGTAGTATTGAGGTAAAATGTACCCGCATTTTCTAATCCGTCTGGTTTACTGAGTGTTTTTTTCCTAAATGTTTCCTAAAAATTTCTCAATAAGAATGCGGTTACATTTTCTCTAAATTTTACTTTCCTCATGTAGTTTGGTCTCTTCCAGACTGACCCGGTTGACTAAAGGATATGTTTCATGTTTAGAAACATTCTCATAATCGAACTGCACTTTACTAATGATATGATCTATGAGGCCATGTAAATTGTTTTAACTGTTGTTTTCTTGAATAAACCATTCATATTGTTATTTCATTCTTGCTAATGTTTTACCTTTTTTTATATCCTCTTTAGATTACACCCATCTTACTTTTAGTCTAGTGTGGCCATAGCTAAGAGGTAGTAGAGTGGGTGTAACAAATTAAGTTCCACTATTACAAATCCTCAGCCTTGTATTTCTTCAAATGGTGGTGAGAAATCCCGTATGGAAACCAATCTTCAAGTAGATCCAAATACACCCCTCACTCCTAAGAAAATCCTTGAGAAAATATCACCAATACCACAGATACCAAAAGCGGTGCTCTCCAACCGAAAGTAATCAGTTGTCGCTATTACAGAGACAAGTTTTATTGAAGAGAGGAAATTAAAAGCGACTAATCTCCAAAAGAAAGCACAAAAACCACACAGTCTCAACAAACCCACCCCACCAAGAAGCTTCTGTAGACTTAAAAAGGCAGAGATATCATCTTCCGTCGAAAGTGAGGAATCTGAAAATTCCGATGAGGCCGAATGTGTGGAATGTTTTGGAAATATTTAAGGAAATTAAGTCTACAGTGGACTGGATTCAATGCGTTATTTGCTTCAAGTGGTTACATGAGTCATGCACAATATATCAAAATATGTGCTCAGTTTGTGGGAGGAAGGGGAAAAGAAAACAAATAAAGAGGCATCTATAAAAAAACACGTCAAAAACTAAAAAGTTAATTAAATATTACATAAGCCATCTCTCCCAACCCCAATGCGGCATCTTATACACCCCTGTGGGAGGGATGGCCAATTGTTAAAATTATTTATTTGAAAAATTTATAACTTTTAAACTTGTATTTCGTATATAAGAAATATATTAGTCATGAGAACACGTATGAAGGATGCAATGTATAGTATTAAAACTTTTACGCTTTTATAGTTTTAGTTTTATATAACAATTTAGAAAAATGCGGCATCTCTCCCACCTTTACCCCATTAGAAATTTAAATCACAAGATTAGTTATCAAGATACCAACTTTAGAAAATGTTATATTTGGGGGGAGGGGGGTTATCACCGCGTCTTACTACCCGTTTGGGTTATACGCTTATGTAATAATTACACTAATTGCGTGGAGGGTGAATGAAAAACTATTTAGGAAAAACCCACCCTCAGTGCACCCGACCGGGATCAAACTTCGATCTCTCCGTCTTTGGAAGTCTAACAAAACACGAGAGTAGTGCGTTAGACCACGCGGCTAGTATTTGTGTTACGAGACGCTTTGATTCGATTTATTTTTGCAATTGCGTTTTACAACCGGACCGGACTGTTCGCATATTTACGCTAATTGAGTAGGGATGGGAAATATTGAATTTTGGAGGAAATGTACCCTCATTTGCGTGTGGGAGCAGAACCCCAATCTCTTAGTCACCAGCAGACCAAACAGGGTTCACGTCTTAACCCAAGTGCTTATTGACAGTTGCATAATTTTTAAAAAAACCAAGAAAAACTTGAAAACAAACGGGAAGAAAATTTATAATAATTTATGCAGGCCTGATAAAATATTTGTTATTAAATTTAAAATATGTAAATGGCGACAAACTACAAAGTTGCAAGCAAATAAAAAAAACTTGTTAAAATAAAAACTATGAAACATTTTGCAATCAAATATCGGAAGATTCTCTCATATTTTTAAAAAAAATACAAATTCCTGGACTTCTTTTTAGGCCGGTTTTGAGAAAATCGATCTTGTTTGTGACACCCTAGATATTTTTGCTTAAATTGTCGTACTAATAACTTATTGTATGTCAGGGATGTGAATAATAGGCACCAAATAGGCCTATAAATAATATAAAAGTTGGCCCAAGAGTTTAAGCCGTATATAACTCACTACAAGTGTAGATAGAAAGATGAGCAGAAAGAAGGCGAAAAGCACCTTTACGCAATCAAGTGTATTAAACGGTCATCCTTTCTTTTTAAGTAAACAACAGAATTTTATTAGCCTATTATTTCACGATTATATCATGACTGGCCCCTTAATATTGAAGGAAAAGTCAAACGCTGGCAAACAAGCAAAACAAACAAAATAAATGGACTGCTTACTGTGTAAGCGTTCGTTTAGTTTTCTTACATCGTGCTAAGCGGTCCTACTATTCGCCAGAAACCGCTTCGGTGGCCGCATGGTCTAATGCGCTACTCTCGCAGTAGACCAGACTGCCGATGAAGGGGAGATCGAGTTCGAATCTCGGTCGGATATATTGAAGGTTTTTTTCCAAAATTGTTTTCCACTCTGCCTCCACGCAAATTCAGGTACACTTCCTAATAATATAACCTTCATAATCTCTAAAACTACTAGTGTAATTAGTACATAAGCGTATAACCTGGACGGGTAGTAAGACGCAGTGCTAAAAATAAATGGTCAGAAGTATCCACATCACAATCAAATTTTGATATGAAGAAACAGTTTTGACCGTCACAAAAATGATTACACAACTTGCATATGTTTAAACGTTAAAGTCACATAATCTGAAGCTGTCACTCTTGATGTGTATTATCTATATCTATAAAGTATAATAAAAAGTTATCAATGTTGACCGCAAAACGAGTATTTTCTCAAAGTTTATTTATTTCTTACACTAATAAGCTAAGAATTAGAAAGGTAAAATTTAGAGCAAGTCCACGGATTTGTGTTAAGGTTAACTGGCAAACCTTTTGGGGGGAAATACAAATCAATACACTCGGGAGAGATTCGAACCCTGACATCCCCGTCATCAAACCAGACAAGACGATATTGACACTTTTGTGTAAGTGCTCACCGTTATGGATGTTCGTTCGTTTGCTTTGGTTTAGTTGAATGATTTTGTATGTTTTTATGTGTCTTCTAGTTTTTAATATAATAGAAAGAATATTGCGAAATCATATAAAATACTTCAACATAATTTCCTTACATCATTGCCAGGGCCTGATTAGCCATTAGGCTGATTAGGCTGCAGCCTTGGGCGCGAGATTTTGGGGGCCCACATTTTGGGCCATATTTTTTTTTATTGGGGGGCGAGAAATGTCGAAATGAAAAAAACCCGTAATTAATACTATAAAATAATATACAATTTGTTTACCAAAGTAAAAATGAAACTTGAAATAATATATAAGACATTAGGGTTCTTATTTAAATGTAAAGCTACTTGAATTTCTGATCTATGTTTCATGTGAATGACGTGATGCCTAATGCCATTGGAATCTTGATATAAATCATTTCATTGATAATTTTAAACAAAAACGTTAAATTTAAGTATATTTTTTGAAGTTGCCTTATGTGTTTCAATATAAATAGGCCTACAACAACCCACTAAACGGTGGGGTTTTCATAATATAAGTTTTAGTTTATTACATGATATGATATAATTTATCTTTATTTATTAGTTTATTACAAGCCTGCATAGTTAATAATATAATCAATATAAAATTAAGCCATAAAATAAAACATTTCAGACGTACGTATATGTATTTATTGGTTGTCATCTACTTTTAGAGTTATATTTAGGGTTGGCGGGTGGGATTGCGAGGCCCCGCCTAGGGGGGAGTGCTACAACCATATTAGCCTAGGGCGGCCTCAACCCTTAATCAGGCCCTGATCATTGTCTATAGTTCATCTAAGGCGGAAACGTGACCGCTTGAATAAGGTTCTTTATTGCAAACATTGGCGGAAAGTGACATCTCAACATATGGTCTTGCAGATCATATTGTTTGGCGAATGAATACATCTTTTGCTAGATGTCACCTACACTCCTACAATGGCTTACAATAGCCGATATTCAGCCCCGTGGTGTAGTGTCCAGTGCACCTGGCTACGAACATAGGGGTCCCGGGTCCGATTCCCGGTTGGTACTTTGGTTACTTTTCTCTTAAGAGGAATCATCCCAACGCTTGCTAGGGTTTGGTAAATTAGGCTTATGTTATGTTTAAGACTCCCAGTGGCCCGCACCTCCATATTCAATATAGGCATAATCACATCATCTCATTGTGTTTACGTGCAGACAACCTCCATGGGTGTATCCTGGGCAACGCTCTGTGTCACCAGCGCAGCAAATAGTCTACATACAGGCGACCGAACTGGATGGCATGTTCCTCCCAGTCAGTAATGTCATCCGCTTAAAAAAAAAAACTCTGCCTGTGAGTGAATAATGATCCCAAGTACGGCACGAATACTGGGTAGCTGAATGAAAAGAGAGGAAATCGAACCAGGAACTTTTGGTTTGGCGCAATGCTCTAGTTAGCATTGATCAACTAATTGAAAATATGTCAATGACGGCTATATCCGTAACCTGATGTAATTTCATCTTCATAATTTTATTTTATTTATCCGTGTGGTTTCTCGTTCCATTTCCAGGCGAATGTTGGTGTAGCATTTTAGTTCAACTTAACCCCCTCGTCATGTCACCGCTAGCACACTTCCATCACATGTTAGAACGTCCCATAAAAAACAACCCACAGTGCTGGTATTGTGGAATGCCAATCAATGTCCAACATCCTCTTATTTACATTGGCAAGCCGCGAGCTGACCTAGACAAGTGATCTACCGTTGGATAACATATGGACCATTCATGACAGTCCCAAGGGCAATGACAGGCTTCTCCAGGTCAACACGGTAGTATTCTGGGCGTGCCAATGTTGATACAGTCAGACAGCCCATCAGAAGCAATCAACTCCCCTTCCATAATGTGTCCAGTCCCCCTTCCCCAGAGTTATTCTAGACGAGAAGGATCTCTATTCCTGGCGAACTAGCTCCACTTGGCAGCTGTTCCACAATATTTCATCTATTGCTGTCCGTTCTTCCCCTTGACAAAGTGGTTAGAGGAGCCAAATAAAGATAGCTTAAAATAATGTAACGTTTGTGTAGGCCTACTCTTGAGTTTGACCAACAAAAAAGGTAACTATAGTTCCAAGCGCTAAGATTGGAATGTCAGATAGCAAGTATGTTGTATTAAGTCACGTTGGATTGTAAAGTTATGACGGTCTTGAAGAATACAAGACACCCAAGAAATAGCGACTATTGTGAACAGTAGTTTATTTTTCTATACCTGAGATGGCCGTCATTTATACAAAAAAGGGTAAACCAATCATGTTCCAAACCAGCAATCAATGAATAAAACCTTATGTAGATTGAAAAGTACAGCTCAAGGAAATCAAGAAGAACCAAAACTCAGTATAGAAATAATATTAGATAAGAAATGTAATCTAACCTAACCTAACCTAACCTAGCCTAAAAAATTACAAAATTATGTATTAATCAGCAGTAATAAAAAACATTCAAACAACACACCACCCCACACCCCTCTTTTTCAATCCAGGGTGTAGATAATTATCACTCCGAAGCTGACCCCTACCTGGGTCACCCACCTGCTCGACCCTTTGGGCGCAATTGTCGCGGTACGCTATTGTAAGGACACCGTTTAGAAAAGTTGCTTCAAATTAAATACCTCAAATAAAAATATAGGCCTCGTCTAAAGAGTCCGTAACCCCCGCATCCGTATAGTCCTTAAGTCCATAGAAATAGAAATTACATCTATACAGTTCGTATCCATAATCACGTGACCGTGACAATCAATGGGAGTGTCGAAAACTACGTCTAATTAAACTCTTCGGGAGAAAATTGTTACGCTAGAGCCAGGCGCAAACAGAAGTGATCTGTGAGGCAGAGGGTATAAAGAATAATAACGGGAAGTTTTAGAGCTGTGCCTACCCTCCTTGGCGGTGTCTATTTGACGCCATCTATTTTGAGAGCTGAAAGCTCATTTTATACAAATAAGTAAAGTTCCTGCTATCTTGTTTGCAGCAGTACTTAGTTGTTTAATCAATTGGGAGGCTGGCTATTAGATAGATCTGGTCCGCGCATAGTTTACAAGAACTGTATTAAACACCTAGCCATGAGGTGAGCCACTCTTATAAGACTAGCTGATTGCGTAATCTAGTTTGGGGCACTATCGCTAGGAGCATCATGCAACGTCAAAGAGGAATTCGGATGCGTGGACGTGAAATACATAGAAAAGGAAGTGTGAAGTTTATGTAAAATTCGCCGTTACTATTTTATTAGCAATTTATTATTTATTTTAAAGAAAAAGTTTAGCTAGATTTTCTAGATTTTACCATTAATAGCGTGGTTTATTTATAAAATAATGGATTTAGCTACACTTTATAGAATTGGATATAAGAATTGAATAAGTAACATTCCACAATTAAAAAATTAGTTGTGTTCCAAGTGTAACGTCCCGCCTAGAATCTTTTAACTCGCGGCACTAACACCGCGGGCGCCAGTGATGTGGTTCTACTTGCCAACATTAAAGTGTCGTTTCTATACTTGTCACTGTTCTATGCACCGAGCTGCAAGACATGTAGGCAACTTAAGTCAGACTGGTCCACCACAAATAACAAAGTTGGCCCACCACATTCTCCAAATAGATTCAAATTTATATAGTCGATTATGCTCAGTTTGTGCTCATATGTGCCCGAAATTCAGCTTTTGTGCTGTCAAATTAGGCCCGTGGTAACTATTTTAATTTGGTGGGCCAGCTTGATGTTCAATTTAGCCCGCCATATTTTCGAAATCAAGATTCGTCTATACCAATCGATTGTGATCCGTTTGTATTCATATGTGCCCGAACGGTATAAAGTGGTTTCGGCTCTAGTCGGAGATACAGATGGAAAGGCAAAAACAACCTTTTCTGTTTCAGGGGGGTCATGAAACGTCGGAATTTATGAAAATTTCTAGTTCCATTTTTTGACGATCACAATACTTCTCTTTCCGAGGGGGTGAGCTAAAGTAAAATAGTTGAGCGAAACTTAACTTACTACCCGTTCGGGATGTACTCAAAATTATTTCGCTAATATGTTGGCGTTTAGGAAGGTCAAATTTGGAGGAAATTCACCCGAATGTTGAGGGAAAGTGCAAAATCATTTTAGAAAAAGCACCTTTAGTATACCTAGCTACCCGCTTCGGTGGTTGCGTGGTATAACACGCTACACTCGCCATAGACTAGACTGCCGATGACGGGGAGATTGAGGTTCGAATCTCGGTCAGGTGTACTGAGGTTTTTTTCCCTCCAAAATTGCTTTCCACTTTCCCTCCACGCAAACGCGGGTACACTTCCTATAAATATAAGCATCCTAGTTCCTAAAATCATTAGCGTAATTATTACATAACCATATAACTTGAAAGAGTAGTAAGACGCGGTGCTTGAAAAAAAAAGTATACCTAGCTGGGATATGAAACCCGACCTCATCATTGGTAAACCAGAATAAATTAGTTTGATATTTAGGTCACGTGCCCACCGGCGGCGCGGAGTAAAAAAAAGTTAAATCTAGGGTTTAAAAAAATATATATATATTTATATTTATTGCACTCCATTGTTTTTCTGCTATTCACTATTAAGCTTGCCCAAAATCTACCACCCTCCCACCAATTCTCGAATTACTTACGTTTCCAAACTTTTTGGCCACCCAGTATAACAATATACAATCTCATTCAAAACTCGACAATGTTGGGTGCAGGAATGATACATTTAAAAGATAGAAACCAAAAGAGAGCCCCAACCAAACTCAAAACATGCCAAATATAACTGTTAAGGGTTGTAAACACAGTCCAATTTTCATAGAACGGGTCTTTTCAGAAATACAACGTTATTTTGTAATAAAACTTTATAACAGTTTACTATTTTATTAGTTTTATTTTATATGCATCGCTAATATATTTCAAAAGTGACAGTTGACCCGACGTATGAATACGTAAAAGTTTGTATAGGCTTAAAGTAGCTTTTCTAGCTGCCCTTCCAATGAAAATTGGAGTGTGCATGTTGAGTAATACGGATCAGTGGTATTCAATCTTTTTATGTTCGCGTACCCCCAGATATAATTTATCTTCAATAATCCTCAAAGTTGTTAGTGAATAATGCAAGCAACAAGCCTTCATATTCTATAATCTACACCTAAAACAAATAAAGAAAAATAAATTACATCCAAAAGTGTAAGCCTATTGAATAGTACGTTTTAAATTTTACATGTATATATACATAACATTTTACATACCCCTTAAGACGTATTTGCGTACCACAGGTTTAATACTATTTAGGCCTATATGGAACATATGCTTAATCTTAACATATTTGTAAAAAAATAATAGAAGATTATATTTACGACCAGTAGCTTATAAAAATGTATTAATAAATAACAACCGCGATCTTGAACCTTTATTCATTACTGGCACAGCGTTTGGGTAAAACTGCCTTAGGGTTGAATAAACCTGGAGGGAGATTGTGGATTTGGGAGTTAATTTTCTTTCAACACCCGGTTTAGTACCCGTTCGGGTTGTATGCATATGTACTAATTACGATAAGATGTTTAGCAATGAGGAAGGTTGAATTTAAATGAAGTGTACCCGCATTTACTTGGAGGATAGGAAACCCTTTAGAAAAAAAAAGCTTCAGTATACTCAACCGAGACTCGAACCCCAATCTCCCCGTCATCTGCAGTCTGATCTATTGAGAAAGTAGTGCGTTGCAGAGTGCTTGCTTGTGTGGTTCAAAAAAACAGGTATTTTGGGCTTGCAAGCTGGTATGTATGGAAGAATAGTTACAATATATAATATATATATTATTTAGCGTATCTCCACGTCTTACTACCTGTTCAGGTTATATGCATATATAATTACTCTAACGGGGTAGGGATGAAGAAAGAAGCACCCGCATTTGCGTGGAAGGAGAGTGGGAAACCATTTAGGGAAAACCACCCTCAGTAGACCCGACCGGGATTCGAATCCCAATCTCCCCATCTTCAGCGGGCTACAATATTAATGAAATATGGAAGTTTTATGATTATGGGTATGGGGCAAGAAGCTAGAGAGAACTCATACCTGGTAGATTGTCGCTAGAGGAAAGCCGCTCCTCTTTATAAGTGTCAGGTTTACTTTGACGGCAATCTATTATAGGAAGTTACAAGATTGCTCTACACAATTTGTGAGAGCGTTTAGCACAGGTATGTCCAACTTTCTCCCGAATGAGGGTCGCGTAAGTTATTGAAGAGTTGGCTGGGGAGTGAGGGGGTATACATGAGATTGATAAGATATAGTTCCCAAATCTAGTTAATACATTAACAATAATTATTTATAAGTATAATAAATACATTATATTAGCAGTAACATTACACTTATGATTTTTTTAAATTGTATAGAAATTAAGGCTCATTTATGTCAGTTCCGAGACCATAATTTGTTGTTAATTTCTGAAATATGAAATATTTCTATTTCAACTGCTCGGACAACGGACATGCTTGGTTTCCCTTTTATTAAGAGCAAAAACAACATAAATTAACCATAAAATCCCCTTCGCTGTTAAAAGGAATGATATACCTATGTCTTAACTTTGTCTCGACCCCTCTGAGAGAGAAGTATTGCGATCATCCAAAAAAAAACGCACTCGAGATTTTGATAAATGTCGACATTTCATGACTCCCTGAAATAAAAAAAAAGTGGTTTTCGCGATGCTGCCTGTATCCCATAATAGAGCCGAAACCATTTTACTGACCGGGCTAAAACTTGCTAGCTATTTAGGGCTTTTATAAGGTCACCCCGAGGTGTTTTTGGAATTAGATATCCAACCTTAAAAATAAAGGTAGTTTGATGAAGGGAAAAAAGAGATACATAATTTTTTCAAAATCCGCTCTAACGATTTTGATTAAATTTTATAACTACAAACTGTTTAGTAATACAAACAAAATTGCAGCTCAAGTTTTCCCTTGAAAATTACTTTAAGTGTAATTTAAATAATAAAATTTTCCAATTTTGATCATATCTCTGCAACTATTTGAGAAACGAAATAACTTATCTTTGTAAATTTCTAGTACAAAAAATGTAAAAATATATAAAAAATTTGAATATATTTTTATAAAACCAATAGTTTCTGAAATATAAACAAACATAATTTTTATGAATCATTTTGAAATATGGATTTTTTTTAGCACCGCGTCTTACTACCCGTTCGGGTTATACGCTTAAGTACTAATTACACTAATGGATTAGGAATTGGGAAGGTTGAATTTATATATGAAGTGAACCCGCATTTGCGTGGAGGGAGAGTGGAAATCCATTTAGGAAAAACCAACCCCAGTTCACCCGACCGAGATTCGAACCTCGATCTCCCCGTCCTCGGTGGTCTGACTCAACACGACCGGCGCGTTAGCCAACTACGCCACCGAGGCGGGTAAATATGGAAATGAATGGTTAACAATATATTTAGTTTAGTTTATGCTCCTTTGTGTAGTGTTTCTAGAACAATTTAGTTTCACAAATCTTACGAGTAAAGTAAGAGTAAAGTCTCTATTTTAAGATAAAAGAGAGAGAAAATCAGTGTGATGCACAGTACTATTTATTTTAAAATAAATAAAACTAATTCAACTTGAGGCTAAAATTAAACTACGTGATAAACCCACTTGGCTCGAAATTTAACTTCTTAAGTTTTTCTTCAAATACATAAAAAGCCAAACGGTAATAAAACGTGGGTCAAGTTGGCCCACCACATCACACAAGATTGTTTTGTTTATGCTGATGTGCCCAAACATGAACATTTGGGCTGTAACATCAAGACATTTTATAGAACATTTGATGTGTCTGATTAAACAGTAGGGATACTAATGACTAAATTTCTGGTCCAGTCAAGTTTATTAGCTTTTCAAAATAAAATGTGTCTGAAGTGTAGCTTAGCATATCACTGCTTTATTTGAAAATGGAGACAAAATAATCCCAAGGATCAATGTATATCACCCCTGTGGTCTAATAAAGAGAGATAGTTCATCTGTGATCTGTGTAGACCCAGTCATGCTACTAAATGGTACACATTCCGGGTATAGTTCTTCTCTTTATCTGAAGACGCGCGCCAATATTCGGAGAGGTGTAAGCCCAAGAGAGATTTATTCAGCAAGGAAGCTTTTCTGAACAACTTTAAGATTGATTTACTAACAGCGCGGCTCAAGAACACTCGAGCAGGACGCCCAATGAATCACATTGTGGGTTATATTTGTTTAAAGTTTGGCGCTAGCTCCAATAAACCAGGAGGGTGGTAAAACAGTGGCACACGCGCCGTGTCTATCTTGGGCCCGTGATGGGAAAGGGTCGGTTATTTGGACATATGAATGGTCATTAATAAAATTATGATTTCAAGTTTACTTAAAATTATTGGTTTACATTAAAATAATCTCAGTCAGTAGTAACACATCTGTCTATTGAATTAAGGGTCCCCGGTTAGATTCCCAGTATAGCCTAAAAATTATAAGTGGATAAATTGGGGCTTCCCCTTTTAACATAGATGAATTAACGACCGGAAGGATGAGTGTTGTATCTGTTATAGGATAAAGTTAGTTTATAGGTCGTGTGTTTATCATTTGAATCATAAAGTACTTATTAAATACTTTAAATAAATAAATAAACCTTAAAATACAGATTTTGAAAAATAAACGTTCAAGCTAAGTATTGGTTTTGGCTTAGATTTTACTCAACAATTATTAACAACAATGCCAGGCCTCCACCGTGGTTCGGATTCCACGTTTAACTGTAGGTCCTTAATTTCATATCACAATCACCCTACCATTACACATTAGCGTAAGTGCGTATAACCCGAACGGGTAGTAAGACGCGGTGCTAATAATATTAACAACATGTAAGACGTCCCAAACATGTGCGCCATAAATCATAGGAAATCGGAGACAAAAACCAACTCAATTTCCAGTTTAAGAAAGCTTGGAAAGTTTTCTTAAAACAAATAATCACGACATAGTAATTATCTTTGTCGATGTATATGTTGAAATGGGTCTGTTATTTGTCTAAAACAGCGTTTCTAAGTATAACTAGTTTTTTTTACATTCTTCAACCAAACTAAAATACTGAAACCGATTGAATGCAGAAACAGATGTGTGTCTTCTATTAAGGAAGATATTAAAAATATTTGTAATTATATTTAAATTAAAAATAAATTATTATGACTAATTTATCCCTATTATATACTGTAAATTTATTACTAACATTTGTTAAATCATTTATACTACATCAAGGAGGCCGCGAATCATCTGTTCCCTGGTTATAGGGTCCACGCAAATAAGAAGTTTGAGAACCACAGCTCTAAATAATTATCGTCAAGTACTCTTCACTGCTAGTCCTGGTGAATTAGCGTTCATTGGCGACATAATTCACAGGCAATTTGTTTTCCCCATAGGATTTCCTTCCTAAACAACATATTTAAAGTCCTGACCAATCTGACCTGTGCTAAGTTCACCATAATGGACAAATGGCGGATCATCGGGTACCTTCCTCCAAGTTTTCACCATAATATTGGAAATTATTGATCTCAGGTAAAATATGCAAAGGAACTAGAAAGAACATCCAATTTCCTACAATGTGTACTTTGGTTTTCCTTGGTGTATTTTCATCGTCAAGAGAGAGAGAGAATGCCTTTCTCAACAACAAAGTCATACCCAAGAACGAATTATCTTGTCGCCTAGGGTAAAGTTAAAAGGAGGGCAAGGTTCCAAATAACATTTTGTCCAAGCACAACATAATCTTCCATTACTGTAGAGAACAAGGATTGGTAGTTATTTTAACTTCTGTTTTAAAATAGAAAAACTAAAAAAAAAAAAAAAAAAAAAAAAAAGAGGGATGGACCTAGTAAAAGAATACATCACTGGAGCTGCTAATGCATTCAAGAAAAACAAGTTAAATGTGCACAATGTATACACGGTAGTTGTTGAGATCAAATAGTGGACTGTGGACTGGAAATAATGCGTCTATTTTAACTAGGAAATTGCAAACATGTGTTAATCTTGTGTGGGCATGATTCATTTTTCAACCTTACAAACAAAAACCAAGCACTAACTTTACAACTATACTTGTTAGGGTCTCAAAAGTTGGACGAAACATTTTTAAGGCTGATAGCCCTAACTGTCAATGAAATAGGTAAGCCTGAATATTCTGAAAATTGAAAAATGACACCTGGACACGGGAGTCGAACCCGGGACCTTTGGCTTAGTACTCCAATGCTCTAACCACTGAGCTATCCAGGATTCGTATCGTGCCCAGGGTCATTCTTCACTCATATTTTAAGGCAGAGTCTATGATGGACTTAGCGGAAATCGTCGGCTACAAGTATGTGATTATATTAATATCACGAGCTATCAGATAACGCAGCCATCTGCGACTCGGTGGTTGGCCTTTTGCTGCCATTTGTACAATTATTATAATTGTACGGGATTGCATATTAAGAATTAAATAGCCAAAGCTATTATTTATGCTTTTATTGAGGATTACTCCACGGGACGAATCCTGGATTAGTGGTTAGAGAATTGGCTTACTATGCCAAAGGTCCCGGATTCGATTCCCGTGTCCAAGTGTAATTTTTCAATTTTCAGAATATGATATCTAGATGGAGTAATCCTCACTAAAAGCATAAATAATAGCTTTGGCGATTTAATTCTTAAGCCTGAATAGTTTGCATACAAGAATAATATAATAGTAATAATAATTATTATTATAGCATTCAATAGCAGGCACGTATCTGTCTTC
This sequence comes from Timema podura, assembly GCA_033556935.1. Lineage (NCBI taxonomy): Eukaryota > Metazoa > Arthropoda > Insecta > Phasmatodea > Timematidae > Timema > Timema podura. The sequence continues at coordinate 67,210,963 of JAVRXN010000013.1, forward strand.
ATCCGAATTGTTAAAGAATACACTTAAAACAATCCAGGAAGACCCACAAGCGGTTGAATCGGACTTTTGACAACAATAAAAGAGGTTTAAAATGTTTCCGTACAACACTGGCATACTATACTACACACATTGTTAGACATCAACCTGTACAACAATGAATATACTCCTGACATACTAGACTACAAGCACCACCAAAACCATATTTTAAACATGCTTGATTAGATTTACAGGAAGAAAGCAAATTTAAAATAGTGGCTTGGACTTCGTTAGTTTAATTATTAGTACCTATTTTGATAATGAGAGCGGTAAAGTCAACAATTCACTCATTATCCACCTATATCCGGACCAGATGAAAATTGAATCTTTTAATATGGTAAGATCACAAATCCGTGTGTTTCTGAGAGGATGGAACCTCGTCTAACGCATCTGTCGCATGGCCTGCGAAGTTTCACAAACATGTTAAAAAAAAAGTAGGTTGAAAGTTTTTTAAAAAATGCAATAAAAATTCTAACTACAATTTTTAAACGTAGAAATATATCAGTTATAAGCTAATAGGAACCCTTCTTCCTTTTGACTTTCTCTCTACAGCTTGGAGAGAAAGTATTGTGATCGTCAAAAAAATCTAACTCGAGATTTTTATAAATATCGACGTTTCATGACCCCCTGAGATAAAAAATGTTATTTTCGCAATGCTGTCTGTCTGTACCTCGGGCTAGAGCTATTTTACCGATTGGGCTAAAACTTGATTTCTAGGATTTTCATAGGTCCCCCCCCCCCCAAGTAGTTTTGGAATTAAGTAATCTATCCTTAATTTGTAAATTTACAATAGTACAGCGTAGAAACACTGTACAATAATGTAAAGTAATTGATAGTGAAGGAAGCCAACCTGAAAGGATAGTTAGGCTAGGCCTAGATAGAAAAACACACTTCTTTCTTCATTTCTTCTCTTCGTTTCATCTTAAACTATTACACTTCTCCAGTTACACATGGTTTTAAATTTTCGGAAATATTCTTGTATCAATTGAAGATAGACATTGAAAACACAAAAAACACAGATAAAGATATGCTGTCGAACTACAAGTTAACTACAACTTAAGGTTAGACAGTTAGGCCGGGAACACACGAGCGTTGTAACGTCCGTTGTTGTATGGTATTGAATTAAATGCAGCCAGTCACACGAATAACGTCCGTACAACGCTCTTGACGGACGAGACATGCTACAGTAAAAATCAATTTTCTCTAAATTGGCTCTAACGATTTTAATTAAAATTAGTATTTGGATTTATTTAACGTTACAGACAAATTGGCGCATCTCATTTTCCCGTTTAATGACTTAAGGTACTTTATATGAGCAAATATCTCCAATTTGTGTCATATCTTCACAACTCTTAAAGATACGAAATAACCTATCATTATAAAGTTGAGGACTCTTAAAAATAAAATAAAATTAAATATTGTTGTTTTTTGTGCCACGTCTCCCCTCCTGTTCAGATTATTACACATATGTACCAACTACGATAGTGTATTAAGGATTAAGGTTGAATTTATAAGATGTGTACCATCGTTTTCATGGAAGGAGAGGGGAAAACCATTCTCGGTACACCCAGCCAGAATTCAAACCTTGACCTCCCTGTCATCAGAAACCTGGTCTATTGGGAGATAGACGCCTTAAACCATGCGGCCACCAAAAGTTATCGAGCTATAAGCGAATATTTTTAATGGAAGTCTGGGAAATGGGAAGGTTATTGTTGTGCTCTTTGGTGAACAGAGATTTTTTTTATTCTCAATATGTTTCTGTAACAATGTATATTATTTTGTCTCACATAGATTACTAGTTTTAATCAAAGTATCTATTTTTAAGTAAAGGAGTAAGAAAGTCTTACATTGAACAGTTTTTTTGTTTGTTTTTTTCACAAGACTAGAACAAATTTTCGTTAAGGTGATTCGTCCAGCAAGCTTCTCCTAGAATGAATAGGCTATAACATTTTGACAGGGAATTTTTAACATGGTTGAAAGGGGGGTGTTGTGTTGTAAAGGGGGGTTGGGCAGGTGGAGTGGGAAAGTAAGCTGGGATTGCCCGCTCTTTGTTCACAACAGTGTTGTCATAACACTACCTCTTTTTTCCGCTAAGGAACTTCACTGTTATTTAATAATTTAGAACATGAATGGTCACTGCATGGCTCACCCGGGAGTTGTGGTCTTGAGTTTGAATCCTGGCTACTAAGGTTCACAGAATATTAATAATTTAAAATAATGAGCTTATTACGCGTGTAGCAAAGTATTTATTGTACCGAATACTATTAGGTCTATATTTACAAAATATGTTCTTAGAATAAAAAAATAAAATGTATTACTAGGCAATATAATGCAATAATTTGAGTGGTGTAAGTTTAAGGGTTCTTTTATTATTCTTTTAGCACCGAGTTCTTACCATCCGTTCGCGCTATACTCACATGTACTAATTACGCTAATTAGTTAGGAATTAGGAAAGCTGAATTTAAAGTTAGTGCACTCGCATTTGCGTAGAGAGAGTGGGAAACAATTTATAATAAAACTACCCTCTGTACACCTGACCGAGATCGAACCCCGATCTCCCTGTCTTTAACGATATAGTCTACGAGAGTGATGCCTTAGAGATCATGATTGACTGGAGCAGGTTTTAGAGTTCTTTATTTGTAGTAACAAAAAGTATTACTTTTCGTTGTTATTATTATAATAGTTAACAGAGCTCATGATTGGCATCTTATAAACCGGCCAAAAATCTGTAAAAATGTTTGAATGCCACGTAGGTCAAGACTAAGACCAACTGGTCGACAAGCTTATGCATAAGAAGGCAAAGTGATCGACATCCAACTGGTTGAACAAATAAATAAAAATATCTCGTGTCAAGTGATCGACACGTTTAGGACAATGTGATAAGATATACAACTGTTTGACTTGAGAGGACCTACTGTATACAAAAGTCGAGATGGATTGACCAATTGACCAAGTTAATACATTACAAACAACGTGTTCGACAACAAAATCGTAAGCGGAAAATAACAAGTAAAGTCTATGAAATATTATTTTTTAATAAAATTTATAACTTTAATAAATACCCACATTTGTGGTCACATGGTCTAATACGTTATTCGCATTCCTTATTCTGCGTGTAGCTCAAACGGGGAGTGAGAGCTAAGGAAAAAAAAAACCAATTTAGTGGATTTTTTAATCACCGCGTCATACTATCCGTTCAGTTATACGCTAATTTTGTGGATTAAAATCATTATTGGTAAGGCATTTATTTTCTAAGTTGGTCTTTTTGGGCAACCAGTTGGCTGTTGATCATTTTGTCCGCATATGCATGAGTTAAACCAGTTGGTACAAGTCATGTCCTACTCTTGTAACCAGGCCCCGGGACATCAAACAATAGTAGATTATGAACCAGTGGTAACAAGGCGCCGGGACATCAAATAATGTAATATTATGAACCACTGGTAACAAGGACCCGGGACATAAAAAAATAAAATATTATGAAACACTGGTAGCCAGGTATCGGGATATCTAATAATGGAATATTTTCAACCCCTGGTAACTAGGCCCCGGGACATAAAGCAATAGAATATTATGAACCAGTGGCAACAAGGCGCCGGGACATCAAATAATGGAATATTATGAACCACTAGTAACAAGGACCCGGGACATAAAAAAATAAAATATTATGAACCACTGGTAACAAGGCCCCGGGACATCAAATAATGGAATATTATGAACCACTAGTAACAAGGACCCGGGACATAAAAAAATAAAATATTATGAAACACTGGTAGCCAGGTATCGGGATATCTAATAATGGAATATTTTCAACCCCTGGTAACTAGGCCCCGGGACATAAAGCAATAGAATATTATGAACCACTGGTAACAAGGCCCCGGGACATCAAACAATGGAGTATTATCAACCACTGGTAAGTAGGTCCTGGAACAACAAATAACAGTGGGTTCCATGTTGAAGCTGTAATTCAAACTAAGATTCTTAGTGGATAAGTTGAATGTCTGATTTAGACTGATGTTAATAGGAAGATCATTATTTGACATCTATAAAATTTACTAGAAATGGGTTCACTAATTCATACGTCAAATCATGTGATCTACAGCTGTACCTTTGATAAAGGCCTATACTATAATATTTACATAAGTAATAGTCTGAACTGACTAAACTGACTACACTTTTATATCGTCAGTGCGCGTGGATATAATAGCATGAGCGTGGGACGAATCTTGGATATCTCAGTGCTAGAATATTGACGCGCTAAGATCCCGGGCTCAAGTTTATTCTAATGTCAAGGTGTCATTTTTCAAAAAAATTAAATTAATTAAATTGTATTCTCCTCCATACGGACATTCCCGTAATTAAAATGATTTTGCAGCTTGTGTGTTGATATTCATTAGTAATTATTTAAGGAACACGTAATTCAAACCAAAACTCTTTGTGGTGAATTTAAACATATGATATGGTTCCATACCAACTCCAACAAGTAGGGAGCTACAATGTCTTTAGAAAATGATATATACGCCGTATATATATAGTACCTTTGCTATGAGTTTATTACGTACCTAAGACCATAGCCAGCCAATAATTTCAAGGGTGGGGGGTGTTTGATGAACACATCCCCCAATTGCCGGAAGCTAGAATTTAAAAAAATGATAAACAGTTCTAGAATCTATCTGAAGTTTTTTTTTTGCAACATAACCTCCTAACTGCCAGAGGCTAGGACAAATTCTAAATATTAAACACCTCTAGAAGCTATCTGGAGTGATTTTTTTTTTCAACATAACCCCCTAACTACCAGAGGCTAGGACAAATTCTAAATACTAAACAACTCTAGAAGCTATCTGAAATTTTTTTTGGGAACATAACATCATAGCTGCTGAAGGCTAGGAAAAATTCTAAATATTAAACACCTCTAGAAGCCATCTGCATTTTTTTTGTGACATAGCACCGTAGCTGCAGAAGGCTAGGAAAAATTCTACATATTAAACACCTCTAGAAGCTATCTGAAGTTTTTTTGGGCAACATAACCCCCTAACTGCCAGAGAGAATCTTTCTGAAGTGTTTTTTTTTTTATGGTTACACAGCACAGCTCCCTAATTTGTACTTGTATCTTAATTTTGATATTGTTTGAACCATAAATAAAGCATACTATATTTTTTTTGTTCATAAAATTTTAGGAAGGGTTTGAACCCCAAAACAACTCCCCCTCCCCCGGGCCTTGTACTTACCTGAAAACATCGTAGATCAAATCTTTCATTGTTTTAAGTTTATATCGATTCTTATTCGATTTCACCTTTTTGTTTAATTTTCTTGGGGTTGATGCACGTTGCTTTTTAGGGTTGAACTTAGCCATGTTCAATAAGCACGCAAAATTATGATTTTTTTTAGTAAATGCCTAAAGGAATGCAGTACTCATGTGACATTAGATATATTTTCAAAACTTTTAAGATTTTATATACTTTTTAATGTTCAATTTACAACCAGTAATAAAAGTGAAACTCATATTTTTATTCATTCATGAAGTTAATTATAATATTCAGATAAACAATAGGTTTAAAATCATTACGCGCTTTGATGTACCAAGAGATGAGTTCCTTTGACACTTTGAGTTGAAGAATAAAACTAACAGAGTAAAAATACTATCCAATTGCCAAATTACTAGAGGAAGGAAAAAGAGACAAAATCAATGTCACAACTCTTCACTCAGGTAGTAAGACGTGGGGTGAGTCATTAGTCGGAGACCGGGGTAGCCCGACCCTTCCTTGGTCGGCTAGTCTGTATTATTGGTATGTACAGCCAAAGCAAGAAGTTTCAGGAAATGGACATGGCCAATTTACTTTGCATTGATCAACGCCGCACAATTAATAAAATAAAAGAGTAGAGTTGGACTAATAAACCAAACAAATTTGAAATAACTACATTATGTACTACAAAATGATATAAAATCAAAGTATTGGGGTATAAAACTAAAAGTACTTATATAAGATCAAAAATTAAGTAATTTTACAACTATTTAATAGCTTGTAAATTAAAAACTAATTTTATTTAAAATATTGTAAGTACTTCATTGCATACACTTCATGTTCATGTCTAGCTAAAATAAATTTAATCCCCATACATTAACTACTTTACCTTAAAATTAGTACGCAAAATGGATAAAATAGTAGGTTTGACTACTTATAACTCGAGAACTGTAATGATTTGAAATCATTGAATCAATATTTATAGCTTATATTTATACACTTATTAAAATAATACAATAAAATTTTGATGGTCGAATGACCTTAAGACTCAATATCGTTCATAGGAGAAACACCTCTCGAAGTGACTCATTGGCCCCGTCCGACTCGGCTGGTAGGTGACATCCATGTCTAGGTGTTGCAAGAGTTGTCTACATCGCACGGCGCTACCGTCTCTCGTTGAACTGCATGAACGAGGTGATGTTGAAGAAGACTCGAAAGAGAGTTTTAAATGTTGTTTAATTCCATAGTATTTCGAGGAGAGGATGTTCAAACCCTATGATAGGGGGGCTTAGGGGGTACATCGTATCCGGGCCCGGGGTTCTAAAAGGGGCCTGGAAGTTTCCTGGAATCTCATAAAATGTTTGCATATATTGAAGACTAGCATTCACAGTTCCACTACTAGTAATAATACTAAATTATTAGAAGAGGTTTTTTATTGTTTTTTCCTTTTTTTAGATTTAAAATTATAGATTAAATTTTTTTGTTATATTTATTTTATTTTTTTCAGATAGTATTAATTTTTTTAAACAGGATTAATGAAAAATGGAAGGAGGCCTGAAAGAAACTCCTCTCAGAGGCCCTGGGGATGTTTATCGGGAAGGGTGGTGGTTCGGAATCAATCACGAGGTAGCAGGTAATGGTCATTTAGGCGCATGGCCTTATAAGATGTTTTTCAAGGGGGCAAATTATCATAAATACAATACAATATACATATAGGGCCTATATATACAGTAGAGTGTCGATAATTCGGACCAATTGGGGATCGACCCAGTTCGGACTAACGATCCACCCGAATTTTCGAAAATACGGTATCTATACCACAAAAAAAAAAGCATAGATGGGATATTTTAAAAATAATGTTCATATTTGTTTTATAAGGAGTAATAAATGATAAAATTAAATCTTCTTTCTTATTCTTTTATTCCTTTCTCATCATTTGATCTTTAGTATTCTATGACATGTTTTGGTGTTATATGTTACACCATCTTCAGGTTTTTCTTGGCGATCCGGATTATCGACTCTACTATATACTCACCCTGTCTCACTACTCGTTATACGTACTATGATAATTACACTAATAGTGTAAGGATGGAGAAGGTACAATTTTACAGCAAACGTAACCGTATTTGCCTGGAGGAAGAGGGAAAAAAACACCCTCAGTGTACACCCTACCTGGATTCATATCCCTATCTATCAGCCGTAGGCAGTCTAGTATATTGGAGTTTTGTTTAGCACCCCGTATTACTACCCGGTTGGGCTGTACGCATATATACTAATTACGCTAGTGGGTTAGGGATGAGAAAGGTTGAATTTATAGAAAGTGTACCCGCCTGTGCACGAAGAGAGCTAGAAAGGCTGGAAAACCATTTGTGAAACTCGGTCAGGTTTACTGAGGGAGGTTTCCCCCCTCTCCTTCCAGACACATTCTGTGAGATTACCCTTAAAATGCTTCCTCATCCCTTACCATTAAACTGATTAGAGTAATTAGTAGATGAGTATAACCTGAACAGGTACTAAGATAGGCTGATGTAAAAAATTATGTATAATATATATACGTATAGCCCGAACAAGTATTGAGAAAGTATATCAGTTGATTTCTATTTACATCGATCGGTATGTGCATACATTAAAACGAAAAACGAATTAAATATTCATTTGTAATGAGAATCCTTATTTGTCAGTTCTAGTATAGGTCGTTTATTGGATGTCTCATTTAATACTAATTAATTAACAGTATTTTCACTATTTTGTGTCACATTATTGCTATAAAACCTACAAACGCTAGGTGGTATTTCTTGAATTTCCCTCTGCAAGTGGGTCCGAGCAACATGGAAGATGCTTGACTTCACCTCAGCCTGTCTCACGCGGCTCCGATCAGCTATCCACGTAGTATAGACGATATCAGTGGCCTGGACACTTGATAACTGCGCGAGTGTTGGTCTTTGTGATTCCCCGCATTAGTGCCTTGTTTCTCCACCTCTAGTGCTGTAATCGTGAGTAGCCTAAAACCCTATACTATTGTTTTCCCGTTTACAGTTTATTCGACTTTATGTAATCAAAGTATGTATTATTGGTGTGTTATAATACTTATTTTATTTATTAACAACACGATGTAAATAATATATAACCAAAATGAGATGTAAAATGTGTCAAAATACCAACCGAGGATGATTTTTCACAGATCAGTTCAGTATCTACCACCCTCTAACCTTGCTTTATCCATTTAATAATGTTTTCTAAAACACGATATTTTTTCAAAACGTGACTACCGCGATATAGGAGGGTTTCCTGTACAGCAATAAAGTATCATAGCTGAGTAGTAGCATTTCCAATGTGTTAGCCTCTAGAATCATTATCACTGACCTTAGAAGGCATATTATATTTTCTTTGTTGAAAGACAAATGAAAAACCGATAGTCTAAGCAGAGATGAAAATTATTCAGTAAATTTTACGCAGTGTTAGCTTGCGATCCACCAGGGGGAAACGATACCTGGAGACAATTACATAATTATGTCCATAGAGCCATCAAATAGGTTTTATGGGACAACCTTAAAATGATTTTATCTCTTTTATGTTCTAATGAAAGTAAATAAGGATAGTTAGAAATTAACATTTTTCAGTAGATTTGTATATAATTAGATATCAGGCTAAGAGGCTGTATTTGTTTAATTCTTCACCATTATAGTTAAATACTAGACTCGACGTTAGTGACACATTCAGTCACCAAGCGCTGTAGTCGATAAACGAGTGTGAGAAGAGAACCGGAATCGGGAATTATGGCTTTATTGTAACTATGTTTTTATTCTAGTATTTCTGACGTTAATTTTTTTATAATAAATTATTTTTTTTTAAAAACTTATAGAAAAGAATATTGAAAAATTTCATAAAGTGAAATTTTTCGGAAAAAATGAGGGGGAAAGTTTTTCATCTTGCATCTCTGCTTGCCAATTCTCTTTCTACTTAGCTGTACCGCCTTAAAATAATATTGTGTATTTTATGTTATTTAAAAGAGAACTACACAAGCTATAATTTGATATTTTTCAAATGTTGTAAAGTTTCACTTGAGAAAGCGGATGCTTTCCAAACGGAAACGGAAAAAAAAAAGATGACTGGACCAGTCAAGTTATTTCTGCCACTATATTGAAACATTTTATTAATAGCGCATCATATCCTCTTTTCGATCTGTGCTCACAACCGCGGAACTAATCTTGGCTGGATTTTCTACGAACAAGACGCAAAAACGTAACATTTTTTTTTAAAGTTTCAAGGCCAAATTTATGAATGAATGAATGATTGATAAAAATATATTTCGTAAATTTTTGTGACGAAAATAGTTACGAATTTTTCAAGGTTCAAAATGTCTGATAGATAGCAGTGTAAAGTGAAGGGTTCATTATTATACTTCTTTAATGGCCGTTGACGCAAAGATAGGGGGCTCGAATCACCGTCGGGTGACTTATTTTCCCACATGCGATGTATCTCTTTCGTCCTCCACGGCCTTCCGTCCCGTCCCCCTTTCACTCAATATTGAGGATGAACCCCTTCCGGCTTCCGCATCCCAATTCCTTAGATTAAGTCGTTTCAAACCTGTAGTTAAGTATTATTCTAATTATACAAAAACAAAAAGTGCGGTTTGGTCACACCCTCTCGCCTGTATTCAATCAACGTGTTAGGAAGCAAGTCCATGTAAAATATATTTTAGAGAAATCGCGGAGAAAGAAAGAATTCCAACATCGAGTTTACAAAACATGTTTTGCTTTCAATATTGAAAACATGTTACTATAATATTTTGGTCCAGTATTTGATTTACATTTGATAAGTTTTATCAAAAGCAATAGTTGTAGCCCACGTCGGTGGCCACACGGTCTAAGGCATCACTCTCACAATAGACTATACTGCTAATGACGGGGAGATCGGGGTTCGATCCTAGATAGGTTTTCCCTAAATGGTTTCCACTCTCCCTCCACTCAAACGCGGGTACACTTCCTCTATATTAAACCTTCCCCCTCTTTAACACATTAGCGTAATCAGTACACATGCGTACACCCGAACGGATATTAAGACACGGTGCTAAAAGAAGATAATAGTTCTATACCAGGTCAATCTCTAGGAAATGTTCAGTCGATCGGGTAAGAAAACTACATTGTCATTAAAAATCTATCTTTGAGTATTTTAAACTCGCAAATATATTAAATAACTACGTTCAAATAATATTTGAGTGTGTCCAAAATAACCTTGATACGGTAATGAATGGTAGTTTTACTATTATTATTCGTTCTGTCTTAGGAGAGGTCCATTCCTTAAGTCAGCGAGCTTAGACCACCAATGTGCCCTGTCATCTGCCTCCTCGTTCAGATCCCAGAATGTTTTTTCCCCTTCAAGTAATCTCATCTTTTCCTCAACCTTTTCTACTATGACCTCGTACAGAAGACAGTTCCTCCTAAGGATATGTCCGATCCAGTTTGCTTTTTACCGAAGAATCACATCCATATTGTTTTAGGTCTTCTTCATTTGTCACCCTGTGTGTTCAACTGATCTTAAATCTTCTCCAACACCACATTTCAAAGCTCTCCAAGTATTTCTGTTCCATCGTCCTGAGAGTTTAAGTTTCTTCTTCATGCAGTGAGATGCTCTAAATGTAGCATTTCATCGGTTTCTTACTCAGTTTCCAACTCAGCTTGACGGTTAGCAGTAACCTCTTCTTGTTAAAAGGTTTTATTGGCCATGACAATCCTCGATCTAGTTTCCTTGGTGCAGTAGGTATCCTTTGTCAGCAGACTTCCCAGATACTTAAACTGGTCTATGTTTTCCAATTTTAATTTTCAGCGGCTCTTCATTATTATTTTTTTAATCCCCATCACTTTGGCCTTTTTAATGTTGATCTCCGTGTCATATCTTCTCCTGTATCCATCAACTGGTCCATCATATCCTGCAACTCTTCTTTATTTCTGGCAAGTAATGCTATATCATCCGCATATTTTGTGTTGATGACGCGTCCTCCAATCCTGAAATCACCACATCCTTCTATGGCTTCCCTGACCAGCCACTCGCCATACAAGTTGAACAGACTGGGTGACAAACAGCATCCCTGTCTTACTCCAATTTCCTATATCTACGCTGTTAGTCTCTCCGTCACTCAGCCTAACTTTCACTCGCTGAACCAGGCACAGGTTTGCAATCAGCCTTCTGTCCCTTCAGTTGATGCCGATCTTCTTGAGTATTTCCATCAGGTTCTTCCCCTTCACTCTATCTAACGCCCTTTGCTAGTCGATGAAACCAATAAAGACTTCTTCCTTGACTTCCAGCACTATCTTAAATTATTCTCGGCATCCCGATGGCATCTCTGATTTCTTTTCCTTAAATGTTATAAGAACATTAAATAGATTAATATGAAAATATACATTTTATTCATTTTTTTTTTAGAAAAGTTGGGACAGAAGTATTTGAGTAAGGTTGATTTAAGGAATCGAAAGACAAAACAAAAAGAAAAAGTGTAGTGGAGAAATGATGGACGATTTCGTAAGATCTATGTGGATCGGGGTCCAAAAACGTTCCTGAACCCTGTTGTAGAGTATATGATTTAACATATAAATATATGAGAGTATAAGAGCTTAAGTGTCCTTTCTACCACGATTACACTATAAGGTCAGTGGATCCTAATTCTTACTGTCCATATTTTCACTTGAAACCATCACAATGGAGGTTTATCCTTGTGTCTATGTTTCTAATTGGTTTTCCACTTTTCAGTTGACAGCCTGATCGTATTAACCTTTTAATACAAAATTCGATTTGTGAAATTTCAGGGTGGTTCAAAAGGCCGTGTGGTACAACCTCAATGAAACGTCGCGCCAGCCGAACTTACCAGACATAACGAGGACCTGCCAAGACGACCCGACGCTGCCAATAGTTTAGCGGACAGATGGGGCTAGCATTTTATGAGGAGCACTAGAGAAACATTTAAATATTCTGTTGACCAAACCAAGCTTGGACGCGTCGCCAAGAGGTGAAGGATGCCAAATTTAGAGTTGGTAATAGAGGATAGACAATAAAAAGTTAAGCCCCTGGTGACATAATAATATCAGTGTAGATGATTACAATAATTTTTGTGCCACCTTTATTTGAATAATGAGTGTTTCTTTTTTATATTGTAGTCAGCGACGGCTCGTGATGTACAAAATAGGATGTTCACAAAATCAAAATTGTTATGAAGAATATTTAGTAAATACATATATATTATGTAGTTTGATTTGGTCAATACAATATCATATATAAATAACACACTTTATATGGGCCTGTATCTTTGATCAAATCAACATAGCATGTAAATACGTATAAATAAGCCCATATTTACGCAGGCCTACTGTATATATGACACACAAAATAACTGTTTAGATCTACTTGCCTAAGCCATCTAGAGAAAATCCACCCTCGTCTCTTTAATACTCGCAAACTTGTCTATGACTTGATGAGTGAAGTATTAAATTAAATATTAAAAAGTTTTTTTACCCACTTCGGTGGCTGCGTGGTCTAAGGCGCTACTCTTGCAGTGGAGATTAGACTGCCGATGACAAAGATGTTTGAATCTCGGTCGAGTGAAATGAGGGTGCTTTTTCCAAAATGGTTTTTCACACACACTCTCTTTCTCTCCCTCCTAATTTATCTTTTGAGTAAGCGACACAATGTTTAAACAAATTAGGTTATTTTAACTTACCTTCCGATTACCAAACTTTAAAATAAGCGTTACTTCAAAGGATTTGTCCAAACTTTACTTAAGACTGGATAAAGAGCGTCACAAACTTCTGCTTTGGGTTTGCATCCCAGTCGGGTCTAATAAGGGTGGTTTTTCCTAAATGATTTCTCACTTTCCTTCCACGCAAATGCAGGTAGATTAGCCCTAAAGTGTGTCCTTCCACATCCCTACCCCCCCCCCCCCCCCCCGAGTAATTTTATCATATGTGTGTACAATCTGAACAGGTACTTAGACCCGGTGATAAAAAAAAAAAGTGGGATTGAGGGTGCGGATAGTGGAAAAGAAGATATGAGCTAGTCAAAACACTCAAAATGTTCCCAGCAACGGCGGGATGTGCACATTCCCCTGTTTAATTATCTCATTAGATCTACGTCATTTTGTTTGGCATGCGCATTAGCGCTCCAAATGGAACAGATTTTCCACCGCACACATCCTGTTTCCAAACCGTATATAGTAGTAATTAAAATATTCTATAATTTTATAAAAAAAATTGAGAGTATCGGTAAACGCAGGGTTGTAAGTCTAAGAATAAACTCAAAACATTTAAAAAGTGAATATGAATTGGTGTTTTAAATATATGTAGTCTAACTCGGTGGCTTTAGGATAAAGTGCTCGCCTCAGGACCCGATGTTCGTGGGTTCAAACCCAGCCGGGGTCAGCACATTTTTCTTGCGTTATAAAAATCCGTAGCACAGCTTCATTTGGAGGGGAAGTAATACCGTCGGGCCTAAGACGATTGTACCATGTAAAATATCCCTGGAGGGTAGGTGATAATACCTTCCCCAGCAAAATTAGTAGGACCTTTCGCTCTCACTCAAAGAAATTCCCATGGGATGATATATAATGTCGGTTTAGAAAGTGCACGTTGAATACCTCTAATAAATGAACAAAATTAAAGATTTGTAAATTAAATGTTCCCGGGTGTAAAATGAAATGTCTTGTATGACCAGGTTTAAACCCAGTTGCAGCACAAACTAACATCCATCCACGTGGTTAAAATACACCTAGTATAGCTACAATTATAAAATAAATGAGCTGTCTGTTGAGAGTGTGACACAAAGGTACACAACATATTTGGTCGAGGGCCAAATAGAAGACTCAACTTTGCTGCGGAACAAGTATTGGCAAAGGCGGATCAGGGGGAGCATTCTTTTTTAACAGCAATAAAAAATGTATGATGTTCTAAAACAAGGTGCTTAGGAAGATATTTGGTACAAAAAGGGATGAGGCTATTGGATAGTGGAGGAGGTTACATCATGATTAGGTCCATACCTTGTACTCATCACAAGACAATGTTAGGATAATCAAGTCTCAAATATTACGGTAGGCAAAACCTTCAGCGCGAATGGGAGACTGACTGTCATTTCATTTTCATTTATTTGAGGTATTTAACGTGCACTTTCTGAACCAACTGATTATATATGATTATGATATGATTTATTATATATTATTAACTTACTTAAAGCTAGAACAGACAATATCCAGCCTCCAGCAGTTAATTAATCACTATGAAAGAGTAAACCTACATTTCACCAACTATACTTTTTTTTTGCCATGCCAGGAATCAAACCCGGGACCCTTAATTCAGTAGGCAGACACGTTACCGACTGAGCTAAGGTGTCGGAAAACTGACTCTTAAGCTCAGTGGGAAGAGACAATTGGGAAGACTTGGACGCGGATGGGAGAGTAACATTAGAATGGACCTGAAAGGGATAAGATGTAATGAGGTGGACTGGATAGAACTAGCTCAAGATAGGTGGCGTACTTTAATATGTCAACTGTTATTTCCCCCTCCCTCAATATCAATCCTAACCCAGTAATGATCCTTACCCCTTTTCTTCGTTAGATGGCATCCAATGAATTTATAGTAGTTTTATTTTTAATTCGTCTTCTCCTCCATTATCTCGATGTGTGTATCAATTGATAAGAATATGTTCCGGTCATAGCGTCCCCCAGTACTTTAGAGTACAAGTTTATTTAGTCCCCCATTATTTTATACTAATTATGTATATAATTAACTGCCATATAAGTATTAGTTGGCCAGGGGACGTTCGAATGTATTAATCGTAGCCTACATTCTTTCCGTGGAAATTCTTTCCATGCCCCAATGGGATGATAGTGAACATGACGGGGGTGGAACCAATGGAAGCTCTTTAACCGGTGACCGATGGGATAGTTACACTTTCGGGGGAAAATATCCAAGATAGCAGCCGGGAATCGAGCCCACGATCCCTTAATTGGTGGCCAGGTAAGATGCCCACTAAACCACGGGGCCGGTTCGTAATGAGATGTGTATAGTGTTTTTAATTATTACTTTTTACAGCGATAACGGTAGATTGTGTTTGTGCGTTGTTGATTAGTTTAGTGGTGAGGTTTGTGCGTTTTATTTTGTTAATCATTCTCAGGGATTGTGATTTGTCAAAGGATATCAAGGTTCGATGCCAACAATACAAATTCAAGCAATCTGTCTAAAATTGTAAACTATTGTGTAAGATTTCAGCTAAGGATAAAATAAATTGCGTTTTTAATTTTATATTACGTCACGGGCTCTGCCTCTCGAAGAATGTACATAGATGGTTCATCCGCAGAATTGTGTGGACTGTAAGTTATTTCCGGAACCACCAAATTTTAAGAGAACTCATCTCACAGCCGATTAAAGAGGGCACTTAATACACAACTACGCTCAAACCATAACACTTATCAAGATATAGTTTGCTGAGTTATCCAGGTGACAACAACGAATTGAGAGTGACATAGTCGGTTTTTAAATTAATCTTAAAATATTATATTTTAATGGTGTTTAATTGATCACAATAAAGTAAAAGTGTTTCACTGTCTCTAATCCATTATTTTGTATTAGTAGAGTGAAAAAAAAACACACATGAGGATGTGACATCTGTCCGTGGGGTGAGCTGGGTTGCTATCAAGTGCCGAACCCTGGCCTCTCTAGGACCCCAAGAAAGCTGCACAACTCACCTTGATGATGTCAGACTGATTGTTCATGTCGATAGGGAACTTGATAGGCACTTGCGTGATGCAGGTGCTGCACCCCCCGGTCGCCATTCTTGCTGCTCTACACCTTCCCTAATGAGTCCGTGACAGTCACTATAGTTACTTATTGACGATAACACACAGCGGGCTGCTCTGGAGCACGGTACCGCACATCACTGATTCGCAGATACTCGCGGAGCTACCAACAAATCAAACACTTTGGACATTTCTAAACACCCAACCCTAGAGCCAAGAATTAAAGCGCTATCAAAATTACGGATATTATTTTAATCCGCTTCTTTCTAATCCCTGCTGTGGATTCACACATTCGTCGAAAAACAAGCGCAGAACAGAAACGTGGTCACGTGGTCACTATGAAATTTTTAACATAGGTGGACGGAAGGGGGGTCCGAATGCACCTCGAGGCAGGATTTTTAAATTACTTTTTAATTAGGCTATTTTTAACCAATTTTTAAAGAAAATATTGTTAATCTGGTTTAACTATGTTTAAGAGAAATGGCAAATCAGGCACCATGGGGGGCGTACGGGAGGGGGGGGGGGCGCTTATATAATTCTTATACCACAGCGGGTCACGGTCAACGACATGCGGGAATGCTAGTGCCAGATATTCAACAACTGTTGATATCAACATAAGAAAATTAAACTAAACGTTGTTACTGGAGCAATATTTGATTTATTTTGGAAAAAAAATAAATATTTTGACATAAAAACTGCAAAAAAACCCTGATCTTTTCTACCGTCCCCTACATCCTCACCTTATGGTGGGGTGCTAGTGAGCGCGAGTTTAGTGCATTAATTTTGCAGTTTTTATAGCATAAACATTTTTTGGCAAAAATAAATGAAATTTTTCTTCTATAGACTCGTAGAGCTTAGTTTTCTGCACATGCTAATCTCAACAGTTGTTGGATATCTGTCATGAGCACAGTGGCATTTGGTGACAAACTTTTTAAATGAAGAGAAAAAGTTGTCATTAAATTTCAGAACACCCTCTGACAGATATTCAAGAACTGTTGAGATTAGCATGTGCAGAAAACTAAACTCAATGTTTCTATAGAAGAAATATTTGATTTATTTTGGCCAACAAATGTTTATGTTATAAAAACTTCAAAAATACTTCCCTAAGTTCACGCTCACTAGCACCCCACGTTAAGAGCCCATCCATCTCATGTTCGATTAACCGGGATACTAGATAAAAGACTAGGCACACGCTTGGAACAGCAAATTTATCGAAGAGCGGTTTCCAACATCCTTCATTTGAGAACAGCGAAATTGGAATTACTTTGAAAACATTTTCGTTTTTTCATAACAATTCTTAAATATTCTTGTATTTTTAAAAAATATGATAAAAACTGTTTCAATGGTATGAATACAAGTTTTTTTAAATGCGTTTTAGTACTCGTTTGCGATATACGCGTACATTAATTAAGATAATGGTTAAGTAATGAAGAAAGTAATAAATTTATAGGAAACGTGGCCACATTTGTTTGAAAGGAGCGTGTGAAACAATTTATAAAAAACCATCAGTACATCCGACCGATTCTCAATCAACGGTAATCCTGTTCAACAAGAGTGTGACGCGTTAGATAACGATACGACAATCTATGCGGGTTTAATTAAATTTAAGCCTGTGCGAATCCATGATTTTCCAGTTATAGTCGAATACAAATATTGGCAAACCAGCTCAAATCGATTCCGAATAGAATATCATACTAAAAATAAAATTTCGAAACAAA
This sequence comes from Timema podura, assembly GCA_033556935.1. Classification (NCBI taxonomy): domain Eukaryota; kingdom Metazoa; phylum Arthropoda; class Insecta; order Phasmatodea; family Timematidae; genus Timema; species Timema podura. The sequence continues at coordinate 67,228,734 of JAVRXN010000013.1, forward strand.
TATTTTATTTTGAAAATGTTTCAAATCCAAATCAAATAACATACCCTTAAAAGTATTTGAAAATATTTTAAACTTAATCTTAAGTTAAAAAAGTAAACAAAGCCTCATGACTTAACTTATGAAAGGTTATAAACGAAATAAATTACAATTTTTTTTTTATAATGGTTTGCTGTATAAGACCATAGAGAGTTGAAATCATTCTTAAGTACTGTATGAAAAGATTCGAATTTTGAACTAAAGCTATCGAATCCTAACCTGAAATTTACTTAGATTCGAAATTTCGAATCCACCACGAATCTTTCTAATAATAAGACTCGAAAGCTCGAATCGAATCCGAATCTTAGTAAGATTCGAATTTAGATTCAAAATTTCGAAGGTTCGCACAGGTATAATTAAATTATAGTACAAACATAAAAACACTCCATAATGCTACGTCTGGATCGAGCTGTATTACCTAACGGATTAAATAGAATAACTATTATTTGTCTAAATATTGTATTCTTTAAAATAAAAAATGACATCTGGACACGGGAATCGAACCTGGGATCAGCCCGCCAATGCTCTAGCCAGTGAGCTATCAAGGAGTCGTCCTATGCCCAGGGTCATTCTTCCCTCTTATTTTAAGGCAGAGTCTGTGATAGACGTGCGGAAATCGTCAGCTACATTTGAGCGATCAATTAAAATCACGAGCTATCAGATAACGCAGTCACCTTCGACTCGGGAGAGCTTTATGTTGCTAAATGTACCATTACATCGTCGAGAGGTAGAAAAATAAACAGAATATTTTATTACAAACATCCAAATTTATTTTGTTTTAATCAATAAACCTGGTCCTCCAGAAATTTTTTACTATATTATATTAAATGTATCTTCATTTAATAAGATCGCGCACGTGGTATTTTTTTAAAGAGTGCAGCACTCTACGACACAACTATTGTAAGCTAGCATTCACACCAAAGTTGGCCATTTTTAAGTACTTCCTATAATGTTAAGCAGCCCCATATTACTGGAGTACAAACATGAATAAAATTCTGAAAGAAGATCAAATGAGACAAATGTTTATGTAAACTTTTGTAATTGTTTTTATGTCTCCTATTCAACGCATAAGTGGGTCACACATGTTGCGATACACCCTGTGTGTGTGTGTGTGTGTGTGTGTGTTTGTGTGTGTATGTAGTTATATTAGAGGGACAAAGAGCTTAGTTATATAACAAGAATGTTAATTTATCGTTTTGGTTGAATAAGTTAAGAATAATAATTTTCAACGCTATTTAAAGACAAAAGAGTATTCTATATTCATAATCACAGAGAGTATTATTTTTTAAATATACCTACATATCGTAGCTTTTTTAAATTGAATATTCCATCTTAGTTTGGTCTGCGCGAATGGTGCTCTGTAACAAGCGCTCCCCTCCAACCTAGCGTTTTGTCATTCTTTAATAAATGGCCCCGACGCGCGTTCCACCCTCAATCCTACTAAGAGCCACCATGATACTAGCGCGCCATTCCCCATGAAATAACACATTCACCCTATACACACGGCCTCCACCACGAACTACCCCCTGCCTCCCTCCCCCTTCCCCTCACACAACCCTCGCGACCTACCGCACCCTCTCCTCTCTCCTTACCCCTCACACCTCCTCACCACCCACACACAACCTCCCCTTCCTCACCACCCACACACAACCTTCCCTTCCTCACCACCCACACAAAACCACCCCTTCCTCACCACCCAACCACAACCTCCCTTCCTCACCAGCCACACACAACCTCCCCTTCCTCACCACCCACACACAACCTCCCCTTCCTCACCACCCACACACAACCTCCCCTTCCTCACCACCCACACACAACCTCCCCTTCCTCACCACCCACACACAACCTCCCCTTCCTCACCACCCACACACAACCTCCCCTTCCTCACCACCCACACACAACCTCCCCTTCCTCACCACCCACACACAACCTCCCCTTCCTCACCACCCACACACAACCTCCCCTTCCTCACCACCCACACACAACCTCCCTTCCTCACCACCCACCCACAACCTCCCCTGCCTCACCACCCACACACAACCTCCCCTTCCTCACCACCCACACACAACCTCCCCTTCCTCACCACCCACACACAACCTCCCTTCCTCACCACCCACACACAACCTCCCCTTCCTCACCACCCACACACAACCTCCCTTCCTCACCACCCACACACACAACCTCCCTTCCTCACCACCCACCCACAACCTCCCCTTCCTCACCACCCACACACAACCTCCCCTTCCTCACCACCCACACACAACCTCCCCTTCCTCACCACCCACACACAACCTCCCCTTCCTCACCACCCACACACAACCTCCCTTCCTCACCACCCACCCACAACCTCCCCTTCCTCACCACCCACACACAACCTCCCTTCCTCACCACCCACACACAACCTCCCTTCCTCACCACCCACCCACAACCTCCCCTTCCTCACCACCCACCCACAACCTCCCCTTCCTCACCACCCACCCACAACCTCCCCTTCCTCACCACCCACCCACAACCTCCCCTTCCTCACCACCCACACACAACCTCCCCTTCCTCACCACCCACACACAACCTCCCCTTCCTCACCACCCACCCACAACCTCCCCTTCCTCACCACCCACCCACAACCTCCCCTTCCTCACCACCCATACACAACCTCCCCTTCCTCACCACCCACACACAACCTCCCCTTCCTCACCACCCACACACAACCTCCCCTTCCTCACCACCCACCCACAACCTCCCCTTCCTCACTACCCACCCACAACCTCCCCTTCATCACCACCCACCCACAATCTCCCTTCCTCACCACCCACCCACAACCTCCCCTTCCTCACCACCCACACACAACCTCCCCTTCCTCACCACCCACACACAACCTCCCCTTCCTCACCACCCACACACAACCTCCCCTTCCTCACCACCCACACACAACCTCCCCTTCCTCACCACACACACACACATAACCTCCCCCTCCTCACCACCCACACACAACCTCCCTTCCTCACCACCCACACACACACACATACATACACACGACCTCCCCTCTAATCCCCTCCCGCTCAAGATCGTCCCCTATTTTAACCCCTCTCAAATTCTCCCTGCCCTATTCGACCATCCACATGTTGCGCAAATATTCTAAAGCTAGCAGCGTCCTTGACCTTGTGGCCTAATGCAAGTAACGCGCTATGCCAGCAAAGTGCCAGGCGAGGAGCCAACAAGTGAAATGGGCCGCGTTCAAACCGACCTCACAACAAATATACTTCACAAGGTCTAGGAAAAATAAATAGTACGAGTATCCGATACTATATTCAAATACAAGCGGAGGAAGTTAACACAGCTATTACCTTGAAGAGCTTGTTTTACTCATTTTTAATGGCAGCACGCTAGCTACTAGCCACTTTTATTGACAAGCTACGACTTAGCCAGGAATCGAACTACAAGTCCTAAGCTAAGCAAGCAGACGCGTTGCTGATGAAGCTTAATCGTGTGATGGACTGGAAAGCAAATTAAAGTCCGTATATTTGTAAATTTTTTAAGATATTTTTGGCAAAAATAAATAAAATATTTGGTCTAAGGCATCACTCTCGCAATAAACAGTAGACTGCTGATGGTAGGGAGATCGGGGTTCGAATACCGGTCGGGTTTATATAGGTTATTTCCAAAATGGTTTTCCACTTTTCCTCCACGCGAACTATGACCTAAACCGGTAGTAAGACGGGTGCTAAAAAAACAATTTTTTTTAATTTGAACATTAAATGGTTAAATGCCTACTTAACCAACAAAAATGACTCCCCCTAAATAACTGGTTAGAGAGTATAACTAAGATTTAGGCTTTCCTGGACTGATCTTAGCAGAATTTACGATGTGTTTAAAAAAGTTTTGAATATTAAATAAACCCAGTTGGTTTATCAGGAGAAAACAAATGGTTCAACTTTTTTTCTAAACTAAATATTAACTAAATATTAAAAAAAATACGTTAAAGCGGTTTTATATAAATGTCAATGTTTATTCTAGAACTAAAGTATGTTAATCGTTTGGGAACAATTTGGTTTATCAGATAAAAAAAGTTTTAAGCAGTAAAGAAAAACTTTCTTGAACGGCCTTGATGTAATTTAGTCTTTATATTTCATAACAATCAAATTCTAAGATTTCTGGCTCTGAGGATGTGAATAAATGTTTTAGTCTCCTCTGAGACGATTTTGTCATTCACGTGTTAATGTAAGTAATCCTGTAATAAGAAATTGCTAGAATATTCCAATAAAATTAAAATAAACGGTTGAGTTTTAGAGAGTAACGCCACCCCATTCACACGGTTGTTTCAGGAGGTCTATCCTAACGAAGAGTTGCTCTTACATTTCTTTTGGTTAAACAAAAAAAAAAAACTAAACTCGCTTTAAGATGTGCTTCAATTACGTCCCTGATCTACGACAACTTGTTCAAATAAACAGTCCAATGTCACACTTGACCTAATCAACGATAAAACAGTCGCGTGAAGCTGTGAGCACTAAAACACTAGATCGCTAGAAAAAAAACACAACACGACACTGAGAGAGACGCCGGCCGTCCGATCGCACACACACACCAGAATTAAACCACAGGCGTCGGTCACAAGGCGTCCCGTGAGCGCAAGAGGGAGGGGTGTTGATATAGGCCGAGTTAAGTAGGAGAGGACATCGAGGGCGTCAGGTGGCGTAACATCAAGCTTGGTCCACTTCACCTCACCGGAGATAAGTAATAATACCAAGGTATTAAACGTGCCGTTTCATTGAGCCGTATTACCACAAAGCATTAGTTTGTCCTGTTCAGTCATAGTCCACTCTATATCAACCCAACGCCTGTCGGTACGCCCCGCCTACACTCATGCAAAGCCTGAAGTTGATGGCAGAAAATAAAGGGCCAGTTTCATAGTCAGATTTAGTACGCCTAAAGTGCGAGTCGATACTAAATACAGGACGACACCTACCTAGACCAAAATGGAATGGGCCAGTTTCATATGCGAAACTGGCCCATTCCATTCAATTTCAGGTAGGTGACGTCTTGTATTTAGTATAGCGCCGCACTTGAGGCGTAATAAATCCGACTATGAAACTGGCCAAAAGCGTCAAACTTATACCGCCTCCCACTCCAAATTTTGCTATGCCTTAGGACCAGTTTCATAGTAAGACTGAGTACGCCTCAAGAGCGGTGCTACATAAGACAACACCTAACCTAAACTTGAATGGAATGAGCCAGTATCGCATATGAAATTGGCCCATTCCACTCGTTTAGGTAGGTGTCGACCTATATTTAGTATAGCGCCGCACTTGAGGCGTACTCAGTCTATGAAACTGACCCTTAATGTCTGGAGAGAGTATAAGTTTTTTTAATAGACTTAATTATAGGACAAAAAAATGACCACCAGCTGTTAGTAATAATAATTAGCGCAGCTCTAGGTGTTTATACACTTTTACTCGTGATAGGGGGACAGATAAACTTAGCGCTAGGTGTTTATCCACTTCTACTCGTGAGAGGGGGCCAGACAAACTCAGCTCAGCTCTAGGTGTCTATCCACATCTACTCGTGATAGGGGGCCAGGCAAACTCAGCTCAGTTATAGATGTTTATCTACATCTATTCGTGAGAGGGGGCCAGACAAACTCAGTTCAGTTCTAGATGTTTATCTAGATCTACTTGTGAGAAGGGGCCAGGCAAACTCAGCTCAGTTCTAGATGCTTATCTACATCTACTCGTTAAAGGGGGGCAGACAAACTCAGCTGTCAAGAGTCTTAGGCTAGAAAAATTAGCCGTTGCCATTGCTATGATTAGAATCAAATTAAAGTTACGAACTTATTGACAGTTCAGTTGAGACTAAGGGCCAGTTTCATAGTCAGATTTAGTACGCCTCAAGTGCGGGGCTATACTAAATAGAAAACGTCACCTACCTGAAATTGAATGGAATGGGCCAGTTTCATATACGAAACTGGCCCATTCCATTTTGGTCTAGGTAGGTGTCGTCCTGTATTTAGTATCGACTCGCACTTTAGGCGTACTAAATCTGACTATGAAACTGGCCCTAATATAAGAATTGTGTAGTTGATTTATCATGTGCACGTTTAGTTTAGATTTAATCAATTATTAATATTAAGTTATAGTGATTATTGAATTTCTGAAAAGCAATGAAGATTTTGTATTTTTTTATTGACACGATTAACATTAGGAATTAGCTATTTAAATTTAATGAGGTAAGTGTAAATAATTAATAGGAAATTCACTCCCATTTACCTGGAGAGAGGGTGGAAAACCACAATGTGGCCAACTCTTACAGTGCATTCGACATGGATTCGAGACAGAGAATCCCAAAAGGAGCTGAACTAACTTGGCTGATTGGATATGCTAATAGTCTTATAAAATAACAAGTGTCTGGTAAATATATTTTTAAGAAAACAGCCAAAATTGGAATTCAAATCCACGACCTCGGCAACAAAACAATACTGCCAGCAAATCCGTTAAAAAAATTCTCCTTTAGACGTGTTATTCATAAACTCCAACCCAAGTTGATAAGAATATAAATTTATCTATTCAATGTAAAAGATAAAACCTGAAAACATTTTCGCAACGTCCGAGTGCAAACGATATTAAAAAGTGTTAAATTTGCAAGCCCAGCTTCGCATCTAGACAGCAAACAATGGCGCTATATTTTCAGGCAATCGGAGCAAACAATGGCGCTATATTTTCAGGCAATCAGAGCAAACAATGGCGCTATATTTTCACGCCATCACAGAAAACAGTGGCGCTATATTTTCACGCCATCACAGAAAACAGTGGCGCTATATTTTCACGCCATCAGAGCAAACATTGACCCTATATTTTCACGCCATCCGAGAAGACATTGGCGCTATATGTTCATACCATCAAGCTCGCTTTTTCAGCAAACAGCGGCACTTTATTTCGATGCCATCACGCGATCAAAACCTAAAGATTTTGTGGCGAAACGTCGGTAACATTGTGCGATGATAATCTTAGCCACAGTCTAAAAGTGTCTCCCAATCTGTGGGCCGCGGGCCAGACCTCTCTTGGCACATGACCCTCGTAGTGATGCGGCCCAACCGGGCCCCTATAGAGGCTGGCAGCCAATTACCTCGCCCCTCAGGGACACCTCGTGCTCCGACACCTACGTCACCACATTTCAATAATCGTTCTAACTATTATACGAAGAAGAATCTTGGTTTGGTGTCTTGAACGTTTATACAGACGGGAACCGGAATCAGATACGAGACCGCACTTCCATCGAAGATGCAGGTATTCAACATTCAAGAGATATTAGTCTCGCTCTGATGGTTTTGGTTAGATAACCTGTTGGGAATGATGTATGCTGTGTTCAAGTAAAATTTGGGTCAACTCAATCGTTAAAAATTTAATATAAAAAAAGCTCTGTAGGGCACCCAGGACCATACCGAAAGGAGACCCCCTCCCCAAAATATTTGTTTGACTGATTTTATACCTTGTCTTCAAAGATATTTTGAACACACTTAGTTCTTAGTAATAGTACAGTATTTTATAACATCCAGAGAGATTAATTTATACCTAAGCTCTTATATCCTATGCATTATGTCTTATTTTTAAAGTATGTTTAGGTATAGATGTATACAATTTTCATAATTTAAAAAAAGTAATAACCCCGCCCTTTTTGTTGTTTCAAAAAAAAACAGATGGAAAGTTTATTAATTGCTCTATTAAACTTATTTTATTTAGATTATTTAATATTAATGTAATTGATTATTCTTTATTTTTATTTTACACCCCCCCCCCCCCCCCCCCCGAAGGAACTTGTGCTAAGGATATTTATCGCTCAGGAAAAATCCGTCGATCTCGGTTGGGTTTTAACCCAAAAATGTATTTCTTGAGTTCATAATTACGTACAATCATTCTTTGTTTACATCACCCTGGGGAAAAAACGCTATCAAAACCTCAACATAAATTGCAGCGGGAGCCTGATTTACAGCAAGGATCCAAGGGCTGTAAAAAATTGGAGGCCCCAACATTAAACAAGTTTTTATTAACGTTTCATCATTATAATTTCTTATTTAAAAAATTAGCTGTTAAAATATTATTTAATTAAGGAACTATTGTCATTACGATAAATTAAATTTGTTGAAAAAATATTAAAAGTTTTTTTCTGTTAAATAAGGACAAAAAATAATGCCAAACTTTGAAAATGTTAAACTTTTAAATATTTGTATTAAGTTTGTGGAGGTCCTGATGCATTAGTCCTTGTCAATCCCTTTCCACCTCCATAAATCTGAACCTGAACTTATAAGCAAGACCCAGACTTACGACCAAAAAATAGTCTATAATATGACCAAAAAATTCTAAGAAATTACTTTAAATTTTCAAAAAATAGCCTTAAAATATGAATAAAAACTCTTAATAAATTTACACAACCAAATCAAACAAATGGAAACTAAAAAATAAATATGCAATGAAAGGCCTTTAACCAAACTCTTGCATTCTGTTAAATTTAATAATAATTTACAAATATTTGCTCAATAAGTAATCTACCCCATACCAAAGCAACCCTCTCCAGCCTAGTTGTAATGTCTCTCCAGGAATGTGTATTTTACAACAGGCAGAGAGAATACAAAGTACATCGACTGCATTATCTTCTTATTCCGAAAACTTAGTTGAAAAATTTATTGGTAGTAGTTATGCATTTTTTTAAATGAACATATAATACTTATACAGAATATGTTGATTAAAATTACTTAAAAATGTTTAAAAATCAATCAAAAACAAAGCAAACCAAGGAAATATCACATCCAATTCCATAATGACAAGAAATTATATTATATATATATATATATATATATATATGCGAAAGCACTGACTCACTTACTCATCATCACTAATTCTCACACTTCCCACGAAGCTAGAGGGCTGAAATTTGGCACAGGTGTTCCTTATAAGATAATTAAGAAAAGTAAAAATGTTTCATTCCGATGTTTAGTGATTAAGGGGGTGAAATCGGGGTAGCTACCCTAATCAACAATATTGCTTTATAAACTCTTTCTAAGCGTTTAGAGGGTAATAATCCGATAAGTTTGTTCTAATAATGCCTTCGAAAAAATATAGCAATTATTTTTAACCCCGTAGATGCTTCTAAGGAGTGGAAAAAATAAATACAAACAATTAAAATATGTAATTACGTTTTAATATGCAACTCCAAGAGACCGGTAGAAGTCTGTAGTTTATATTTTGCTGAATTTTGTGGTGTTTGTAGTGTCAGTGTGAGTGAGAGGGCCCGGCCCGGGACGGTATGTGGTGGTGGGGAGTGGAGGGAGCGGGGTAGGGAGGGGGAGACCTGCCCAGCCGCGCTCAGCTGATAACGTCCCAGGCAGTAAGCAAGGTTGCCTGCCGAAAATAAAATTCCTCGTGAGAAATGATACATGGTCACCTCCTCGCGGTGTTTTTCGGGTAGAGCCAAGAACCATGCCATTAAGCTTCAAACAAAAATTCTCAATTTTTATCCAAAAATAAATAATAACATAATATCCCGTGCGATAGAACGGGGATTCAGCCAGTTTCCTATATAATATTAATTTCTACAACCGTGTTGAACCAAAAAAAAAGATGACATGACATCATAATCCGTACTCTGCTTATAAGCTACACTATGCCATAGTTGGAACGTGTAAAGTAGTCTTAGGGCCAGTTTCATAGTCAAACTTAGTATGCCTAAAGTGCGAGTCGATACTAAATACAGGACGACACCTAAACCTCAGTCTTAGCTTCTGTGGTGCTGACTGACAGCTCACAGCTGACAGCTGACGGCTTTGAAAAGCTACCAGACCAAATTATGTATCCCTACGCCGAACCATATGATCTGCAAAAAACATGTCTTTAGCAATTGTCGCTTCTGACAGTCAAAATTTAGGTATATACCTAAATGTTGACTGTCAGAAGTCAGCTGTGAACTGTCAGTCAGCACCAAAGAAGCCATGGGGCTACTGTATCTAGACCAAAATGGAATGGGCCAGTTTCGTATATGAAACTGGCCCATTCCAATCAATGTCAGGTAGGTGACGTCTTGTATTTAGTATAGCGCCGCACTTGAGGCGTACTAAATCTGACTATGAAACTGGCCCTAAGTCTTGCCACCTATCGGGGGAAATGGGTTACCACAGTTCTACAATGTAAACCACACCATGATATTTGACCAAACCTTAATAAACGGGTTGTCGCATTGCGCGAAATATTGCTGGAAGAGAACAGATCAGTACTCTGGTTTCCACATCCAATCCATTTACCAGTAAACAAGTGTGTAACGGTAGGTCAGGGAATACGATGTGCGCATGCGCTGTTATTATCGACCACCTGCAATACCGCGACGCTACGGCAAAACGTAACAGTGAGGAGCGAACGCCCAACAAACCTTCAAAGTTCCAACAAGGAAGACCCCATTCAAACAAGGAACTCACCGACAGCAAACTTTTTCGTAAGAAAATAAAAGTTTGATTTAGTCACCACAGGGTATAATATAATTCATTCAGCCCTTTCATCAAGGCAACTATTATTATTATTATTATTATTATTATTATTATTATTATTATTATAGCCTGTCGACACAGTGAGGTCATTAGGGCACAACATTAAAAACAAAGTAAGATCCCTATAGGAGATAGTAATAGAAATAACTCACCCACCGGAATCAGAAGATGAAAGCATTTAAATAAATTAACATATACAAATAATAAAATATGTACTAAAATGTTAAAAATAAATTTCAATATGAGGTGATTATGAAATGAGCCACTCTATTAAAATGAACTCAAATGAAATTTAAAAGATTCGCCTGACGTATAAAAAGGAGTGAATATTGTGATAGACCGGGAGCCGGCCGTACGAAAAGAACACATCATGCGTAAGAGCTGGGAACCAGTAACAATATGTTATATTCATGCCCCGGAGCCCATTACCGGTCTCGGCAGACCACTGGGGTGGCTCCCAACTCCGGGGCCGAGAATTGGCAAAAATCTGCTATTTTGAAAATATTTCTAACAGTCTGCTGTTGTTAGAAAAGTTGTTTTTTTTTCTCTTTTTAATCCAGCGGAAAATGGTCGGCAGCCATTTTTGGTGGTTCAAAGCTCCCGCAATAATTATTCGAAATTGCAAAAATTTAGCTAGTAAAAATATTCCTAACATTCTCCCAATGTGTGTGTGTGGGGGGGGGGAGGGAGGGGGGGGAATCACTAGTTATTTGAACGCGCGGATGATTTTCATGGTCCTGGGGGGAAGCACACACCCTTCCCCCCAAATTGTGCTGTACCCAAGAACGTATAGTGGATGCTTAGTGGCACGATAGTGTGATCCCGATAACACTATCGCTCCACCTTTTAACCTATGATGACGCAAACAAACCCACACTAGTGTCAACAAAGCATCCACTTCGTCAAGTTCTTGCGTAAGGCCCTGTTTTATAAACATTGTAACCTTACGTTTACGGGATCGTGGAAATGCTCCCGGGCAGTAGTCAAGCCACGTTGTAATATCCCAATCCGTGACGTTAAAGTTTTGGGTGGTATAATTAAAATTAGTTCAGAAGCAGTAGCGGATACGGTGGGGAGGGGGGGAGAGGGAGAGGCTATCGCTCGCCCACACCCTTTGCTTGGAAAATAATAAAACATATTGAAATCAATACCTTAATAATGCTCAGAGCCCTGCGTTTGTGGAGATCGCGATAATTCGCGAATGTTAGATATGGCATTTTTTCTTTCAGATGTTCACATTTCAGGTTACCCTGATTGCAAATATATGCTCAGAAGTGTCGAGATAATTCGCGAAATCGGCGTTTTAGCGCGATATTCGCGATTTTAAACGATGTCCGCGATAATCGCGATTTAGTCGCGATTTTCGGCATTCGGCATGTTGCAGTTTGGTGATGTTGAGTAGTTATTTTGTATTTTTCTAGCCTAAATTGAGATTTAAAAATATAGTCACAATTTTTGTGAAGTAACAAGATGATTTTTGTGTAATATTTTGTCTTTGTGACTTGTACATACTTTTCCCGGACCAGCTGCCGCTAAATCTTTTTTTAATAAGTTGATAGCACTTTTTTTGCGGACTAGTGTTTTAAAACATTGTCCTGGAAGTCTAGTTTTAACCCAACAAAGTCGCCATAATCACGAAAGTTTGGTAAAAACAACTTTTTTAACGCTTTTGTCTTAATTCGATAATTTCGTCGCAAAAATAGGATTTTTGTAATTCACTGCTTATTCACCGCTTTTGGGAAACTTAAAAACGAAATTGGGCTTTTTTATTCACCATAAAAGCAGGGCTCTGATAATGCTGTAAAGAATGACCGATTTTAACCTCTCCAAATCAATAACTCTTTCAACTCACCTCTTAATGTGTAGAAAAACCAGTGGTTTGAAACTAAAACTCTCCAATGAGTTTAGTATGATTGGTAACCAATGATTTGTATTAAAATATATACATTCTTTTATTTATACCTATTAAAATTTTAGGCCCTAGTACTGTACATATTTATTACTTCGGTGAGAGTGACTTTTTGTTTTATGTTTTTTATACTAAAATAACAAATCTGTTAATCCAAATTATATTTTTTCTTAAAAGTCCTCTTTTTATTATTATAATTATTAAATAAAATTGGTTTATAAACTTATTTAAACTAATCACCGCCTCGACAACAGCCTTGAATCCGCCCTTGTTCAGAAATCATCAATTATCTATTCCTTTATTTAAACATGACATTAAAATCCCTTGCTTAGTAATTAATACATGGGTCGCTGCCCGATATCACACAACAAATTAGACACGGGTTGGCGGGGCTATCACGGTGAATTGGATTAATAAAATTCAGATCAGAATGTTCGACGCGGGATAGGCGTGTTAGCAGCATGAAGTCCCAACAGAGATTGCGGGTGATTTACCGTAAGAAAATATGTACTTTACATAAAATTTATACCTTCTAGAACTTCCTACAACGCATTGCACCCCTCCTCATTCAATACAAACCCTTGTCTGCGTTCATGGGAAAGAGAAGTTTGGAAGAGTGAGGAAACAACATACTTTGCAATTCTACAGCCAACAGAATATTAAAATGTAGTATGAATTTGAATATCAAAACGTATTAAATTTATTATATATGAATTAAAGGGGCGGATAAAACAATATTACAACATGTATATTTGAGTTTGCTCTTTTAGGAAATCGTAATGATATTGTTATGGACCCTTCTAAAATATTCAAAAAGCCATGGATGAAGTGTAATTTTCTTTAAAGTGCTATTAAGCAAATTATCCTTTTAATATTTAATCCATGGAAAATCACGCGTTTTCAGAAAAAATGTTAATGTAATACGCTTTAAACTTTTTTTTATCAACTCAGTAGTATTGAAAAGATCTAATGACGCTGGCTCCCTCTACCCAATAGGAAGCCAGCCTTCACAACATCGTATTCCCAGGAGTCTTTCTATTGGTTGGTTTTGACACTGGTGACATGGGGTCCAAGGGGCAAGGGGTAGGTCATATATAAGCCGCTTGTGCGTATGAACACGCACAGTACTACTAACTTAAATCCATGGAGTACACAGAAAATGTTAGCGAGTAAAACTACAGAAAAATAATCTGTAGTTCAACGAAAATTGTATCATTTCATATAATATCTTCGTACCGAAGGTATAATCATCTTAATAAGCCGTGTGCAACATCAAAAGTCTTGTTTATTTAATATATTTATAGATTGTGTTCAATCACAGGGCATTATCACAATTACAATCCGTACCGCTTTAATTAGTGCTCGATCACGGGGCAAATATCAGCTAATTAAATGGTAATCATTTTAATTGGCGCTCGATCACGGGGCTATAAATACCAATACTAAACCGTAGCAATTTAAAATGTAAGTTGAAAGATAAATGTTGAGCTCATTTTACTGGCGTATATCAGCAAGAAGTGACTGTGTGAGAATAGAGTACACTTAGTGCAAGCACTTAGAGCAACTACGAAGTAACGTAGTGTTAAGGATACCGGTATGCAATATAATCTACAGAAATTAAAAAAAAAAACTAAAATACAATAAAAATAATTCTTGATAGCGAAATGAATTATTATAAGAGAAACTCATATGACGTTTAAAAGATTCGCCTGGCGTATAAAACGGTCGCGTAACAAAACACGATGCTCACCATTAAAATACTAACGCTTAGAAGGTAATGAATGCATTAGCGTGGAGAGAGGAAGGGATATCTTGAGACAATCATAATAAATAAAGGCGAATAGAATTTTAAGTACAATTAGCCAAGTATTTCCATGTAGAAGGAAGGTATTTTTAAGGAAACAGTGTGTACGTAAAGTCTGTTCAGCATAGGAATTGTTTTCTGAAAGGCCTTTTTCCCTAGCAGAAATCTATTATATAGTAGGATATTGGTAGTATAGGTATGAGTATAGCTCACTGTATGGTAGAGGCTGTCGTGTACCGTTAGTCCTGCTATAGTGGTATTGACAGGGAAAGGGGTGGGGGAGGGGCGAGGAAGGGGCGGCCATCTCCAGGGTTTTGTGCAGTGTTTGTTAAAAATATATTTTGGAGACCTGCTGGGCTGAGGAGTGAGGATTTTCGATTCATGGGCTTCGAACCGATTATCTGGATTAATCTAGATCAAGAGACGTATTATCGATTCAGGCACAAGATCGAGTGCATTGAATCGATCTTGCCAAGATAGATCCGACCATTCACATAAATAACAAACGGTTGCTTTATTTGACTACATTAACCTACAGTAGCGCTCCCAGAAATGTACCATGAGGAGGTGGGGGTGGGGACAAACAATTAAAGTTTTATCCGTAATTTTGCAGGAGGGGTTAGGCTGCAACAATAAAATGTATAACTTATTAAAAAATGCCTTTAGAGGCGGTTTCGATTATTTTTGTGGTAGTCAAAGGCAATCATTCAAATAATGTGTATGACCTTACATAAAATGTATGTTTTGTTTATGTACTTTTTTCCTATTTGTAGCTTTAAGGTCATTTTGAATGTGTGTAACGATAGACGTACCATAGTATCAAGTGTTTTGTAAAAAGGGCGTTATCAACAAAATTTGACATTTTAATGTTATATACATCTTTTTCCTCAGCAGAATCTCGCGCGTCTAGCTGTAAAAAGGGCGGTGTCTATTGTAACGTAATTGACTTGGACCGGTCTCATTTATTTAAAAGGTCATGGATGAAGATAATTTTCTTTAAAGTATCGTATGTAAATTATCCTTTTAACACTTCATCCATGGAGAATCACGCGCTTTTCAGGAATAATATTCTAGAAGGATTTCACCACTCAAACTTATTTTTTATATATTCAAAATTTAACTCCGTAATATTTAACAAACAAGCAAGAGAAGCCAGCTCCCTATATCCAATAGGAAGCTAGTCTTCAATGCACCTGTCGCAGAAACGTACCTGATTGGTTTGTCTTGACACTGGTCACGAGAGACCAAGGGGCAAGGGGCACGTCCGCATATAAGCTATATGTGCGTATGAAAATGGACAGAAAGTGCCGGTAAAATACCGAGAGTAGACGCACAGATCTGTCCGGTAAAATAGATAGTGCCGGTGAAATAGCTAGATACAGACAATACATAGTTAATATTTCAATAAAGTGTAAAGGAAGAAGGAATCATTTAAATAAATTGTGTACAACAACAATAGTTGTATTTATTCCATAATTATCATTCCGTATCAACATAATTGGCGCTCGACCACGGAGCTATAAATACCAATTATATCTCAATAATTCAATATCATTTTAATTGTCGCCCAATCGCGGGACAATTACATCATCAATAATTCAATATCATAATAATTGTCGCCCAATCGCGGGGCAGTTATAAGTGTATCATTCCGTAATGATGTAATTGGCGCTCGAACACGGAGCTATAAATACCAATTACATCATCAAACATAGTCAAGAATTCAATATTACAACAATTGGCTCCCAATCGCGGGATCAATTTTCAATATCATAACACTATTTAAGATAATGCTGTATAGAGGGTCGTTATCAGTGGTAGTATTGGAGCTCCTCAAGTGTAAGAAGGACGTTATCTCCACACAACACAATGCAAAGCTTGTTATATAGTTGTCGACTTTATTCTATTATCGCATTCTCGTGTGAATTGGTGTAACTAAAACATGTTATATCTGCTTTACATTAATAGAGAGCAGTTCCTGCTCTATGTTACTTTATCTTTGTATACTCTTTTAGAAAGAGCTTCAGATGTTTAATTTGAAGTTTGTTTGGTGTGTTTTTGGCAGTGTTAATTGTTATAATCAAGTTTTAAAGTGTCTCGAGCAATGAAAATATTAAAACTGTGCTCTAAAGTGGATTGCGATTAATTAGAAGAGTCGGAAATAACAATACTGGATCCATTGGTGGTGTGAGTGCGGTAAAAATTGACAATCAGCCTAGCACACCTGGAGTGTATTCAGTGCACCTTTAGAAAATGAGGTATGCTTAGTAGAAACTAATATAATTACTAATGAACCAATTGGCCTGTATAAGAAAGGTGAATCTATTGCTAGTGTTAATGAGTCACGAGATGAAATAAACCTACGTGGTTATTTCTAATTTATTAAGTGATTTTGCTCCTGTACATAATGTGCGTGTAGATGAGTTATTTAATGCAAACTATATTGACGCAAATCAAGTTGAAAGTGATAAAAGTCCTCATACTTTTGAAAATAACGAAAACACAACTAAATGTAGCCATGACACTGTACACCCATCAACTTCAAGCTGCACAGAGTTGGGTCCTCTACACACATTAGAACCAATAGTTGACTACTCCAGTAGTGATAGTGAATGTGTTGATGATCCTGATTTTGTACTAAATGGCACTGTTTATGCTAGTGGAGACAGCAATAACGAATCACACCAAAATATTCAACTTAATAAGAACCAGGATGAGACAGTAGGCGCTTCTGGAAAGAAGAGAGATAGAAGTGGTAACAAAAGGGCAGAGAATAAAAACAAGAAGGACAGTGGGAAAAGTTATGTTGGTGTAAAAAGACAGAAAAAAAATTGAAAAACGTGTCAAACCAAACCCATGTATTGGGAAACGTTGTCCAAACAGCTGTTCCACGTCTGTTTCAGACAATGATAGGGTGTTGATTTTCAATGAGTTCTGGGCTTTAGCTGATCCCAAACGACAGAGGGATTGGTTGTTAAATTGCAAGAAAGCTGTACCAAACAAAAGGTGTTGGACAAGTGACATTACAAAGCAAAGGAGTTCAAAGGTGTATTTTGTAGTTGTTAATGGGACAAAAACTAAAGTATGTCTTCAGTTTTTAATTAAAACACTTGATATTTCCGAAAAACTAATGCGCTACACATGGGACAATAAATCCACAATTGATACATCAAAAATTGACCAAAGAGGAAAACAAGCCTCGGCAAATAAAAACTCCTCACAATGTAAGCAGTGAAGTTAACAGGTTCATTGAAAGTTTGTCAGCTGTTCCATCCCACTATTGTCAGAATTCTACAACCAAGAAATATGTTCCAATGGAGTGTAAGTCCTTTGAAAATATTTATCGGCTTTACGTTAAGAACTGCCAAGAAAACAAGATTTCATCTGTGTCTGGGAATGTTTTCAAAAATATTTAGAGAAATGAGTATTATATTGGTATCCATTTATCGAAGAAAGCTAAACGCTCTCTGTGCCTCAGTTACGAGCAAAAATATGCTCAAGAGTGTACTGAAAATGAGATTTACCATCATTAAAGAGAAACAGCACATTTTTGAAGCATTCCATTTCGATCAAGAATCTAGTGGAGAAAATGGCTTTCTGTGTTGTTCGTTTCTCCTACAGAATACTCCGCATAAGGACAACCAACTCATATTATGCACGAAAATATGCATTTTATAATTTCACAATATACGAGAGCAAAACACAAGATGCATTTTGTTATCTTTGGGGTGAAAGTGACGGTAAAAGAGGAGGAAATGAAATATCCACTGACCTTTATGATTACTTGAGTAAAGTTGATCAAAGAGGTAATGTATCATCTGTTGGATTGTACTGTGACAACTGCCCTGGGCAGAATAATCATCACTTGGTACTATATATGATAAAGTTTTTATTAAAAATTTCTGTCAGCGTAAAAACAGTGATCATTACCTACCTAATGCCTGGTCACGCATACCTGCCATTTGATTCTGTCCATGTCACTATAGAAAAATCTGTAAGAAATAAGGTGGTGTGGGCGCCGTCAGAATGGCCGACATGGATTGAAAATGCAAGAGTAAAGCCAAAGCCTTACCATGTAGTATTGAAAACTTGCAAAGACATTCAGGGATTGGAAAGTGTAATGGATAACACACTTCCAAAACAAATAACTTCATGTGAAGATGGATCCAAGTTACGCTTGAAGGACATACGACGTGCCATTTTCAATAGTACAGATTATGCTAGGGTCATTAAATATTCCATGGCTCCTGGAACACAAATACACAGTGTTGATGGGTCCAGGACGAATCCGAGGAAGACCAAGGCAGCCCAACCAGCTGGCAGCACCAACACCACTATACCATTCAAGATTACCAATATCCGCAGAGAAGTACAGAGACCTAGCAGGACTTTGCCAAAAAGGCATAATTCCTCCAAGATGTCGTCAGGAATCTCTTGGTTTGCCTCATAAATCAACTGCTAAAGACACATTAGCTGAAACCGATGAAGAAGATAGTGTAAATGAGTGGTTGTACTAAGAAAATAATCCTAATTTAGCAGAATAATACTGTGTCAATTCGTGATTTTAACAGTGTTTAAGAAAAGAGTCCAATTTTAGCAGGAGAAAATACTTTCAGTAAAAATGTGATTAAAAATGTATCTTTCGTAGCATAAATAATCGAGGCAGGTATTTATATAAAGTTTTTTAGTTCCCCCATGTTTTACAGAAATAATAAACTTATAACTAAAGTCCGATACAATAATGTATTATTTTAAAATCCTTTTATAAAATCCAGCACGTAAGAAATACCTTATCAACATAGTCTTAGGCAATGAATGGGACAACACAAGTCTGAGTGTGTAAGAAGAAATGAGAGTTATTTTGTTATAATTTACTTTGAAGATAAGTAATGTCTATTAAAGGTTTATTATAAATTTCTAAATAAATCATTGCGAATAATGATTAGTTATCTTAAATATTGTAAGTGATTTTATAGACAGTTTTTATCATCTACTTAAAAAAAGTTTTGTTGATAGCGCCCTTTTTACAAAACACCATCGATGCGTTCTCCACAAACCGAGCACTGTGTATTATTACTCGAGAGAAGAACCAGTGGCGGCGGAAATTCTTAATGGTGTAAAGTGAAGGAGACAGCTAAAAAAAGTGTTTTTATGGGTTTTGCCCTCTAACCCAAAAGGGAGTCCGGGAACCCAGAGACTTCCAGATTTAACAAACTCGACTCTACACACGGGAGCTTTCGAGGAAGCTCAATCAAGCTCGAAATTATGAAAAAGGTTGGTCTCTCAGAGCCATAATATACATATAAACAACTACATTCAGATTTAGTGTAATACTCTTTCCTATTAGTATGAGTGAGGTTGTATTGAACTCACCGGAAGCAGCTTGCTCTGGCAGGTGAGCTCCACTAGAGGTTTCTCGGGACTGGGCCTGCTGGCAAGGTAAAAGGCAGATGCCGCGGCTACTCCTGTGAGGGCCAAGGCCCCCGCCGGGCCCCCGATGTAGTCTAGGTACTGGTCCATCTCCTCCACTGAAATACATAAGCGAGCTTTAATCAGCAGGAAGACCTCCAGGATAAACACAAACACTCTAGTTTTAATATGCAGGGAGACCTCCAGGATAAACACAAACACACTCTAGTTTTAATCAGCAGGAAGACCTCTAGGATAAACACAAACACTCTAGTTTTAATATGCAGGGAGACCTCCAGGATAAACACAAACACTCTAGTTTTAATATGCAGGGAGACCTCTAGGATAAACACAAACACACTCTAGTTTTAATCAGCAGGAAGACCTCTAGGATAAACACAAACACTCTAGTTTTAATATGCAGGGAAACCTCTAGGATAAACACAAACACTCTAGTTTTAATATGCAGGGAGACCTCTAGGATAAACACAAACACTCTAGTTTTAATATGCAGGGAGACCTCCAGGATAAACACAAACACTCTAGTTTTAATATGCAGGAAGACCTCTAGGATAAACACAAACACTCTAGTTTTAATATGCAGGGAGACCTCTAGGATAAACACAAACACTCTAGTTTTAATATGCAGGGAGACCTCCAGGATAAACACAAACACTCTAGTTTTAATATGCAGGGAGACCTCCAGGATAAATACAAACACTCTAGTTTTAATATGCCGGGAAACCTCCAGGATATATACAAACACTATCTAGTTTTAATATGCAGGGAGACCTCCAGGATAAACACAAACACTCTCTAGTTTTAATCAGCAGGAAGACCTCCAGGATAAACACAAACACTCTCTAGTTTTAATCAGCAGGAAGACCTCTAGGATAAACACAAACACTCTAGTTTTAATATGCAGGGAGACCTCCAGGATATACACAAACACTCTAGTTTTAATATGCAGGGAGACCTCCAGGATAAACACAAACACTCTAGTTTTAATATGCAGGGAGACCTCCAGGATAAACACAAACACTCTAGTTTTAATATGCAGGGAGACCTCCAGGATAAACACAAACACTCTCTAGTTTTAATCAGCAGGAAGACCTCTAGGACAAATACAAACACTCTAGTTTTAATATGCAGGGAGACCTCTACGATAAACACAAACACTATCTAGTTTTAATATGCAGGGAGACCTCTACGATAAACACAAACACTATCTAGTTTTAATATGCAGGGAGACCTCCAGGATAAACACAAACACTATCTAGTTTTAATATGCAGGGAGACCTCCAGGATAAACACAAACACTATCTAGTTTTAATATGCAGGGAGACCTCCAGGATAAATACAAACACTATCTAGTTTTAATATGCAGGGAGACCTCCAGGATAAACACAAACACTCTAGTTTTAATATGCAGGGAGACCTCCAGGATAAATACAAACACTATCTAGTTTTAATATGCATGGAGATCTCAAGGATAAACACACACTCCAACTTTTATTAGCAAGAAGAGCTCCAAGATGAATACACACTATAAAAAATAAACACATATTTGTAAAAAGGAAATAAAAACATGAGTAGCTATGACAAACTTAACTGTTAAGTGATGATTCTATATTTTAAGCACGAATACAGATCACTATGTATTTAGCAAAACACCATCTTTTAATAATAAATAATCGTGGAGGGGAGCTTGTTAAACAAAGTATGTTGTATGCTCAGTGGATTTATCTCTCGGATCAACCGACTTTTGGCCGTGTTATTTAGTTAGATTTTTGTCATAGTACATTGACGGCTACTAAGAAATTGCGATTTCATTCATACATACAGATTGTTTCAGTGAACGCGTACAAAAATTAAACAGGACAAGGGGATGCTCTACCGAACATTTAGAGATAAGGAACGTGTGGTCTGCGAAGCCAGCTAAGGAGGACATCTAATTATCTTCTAGAGAAGAGATTTCACAACGTCCTTACTAGGGGATGCAAGATACAATCCAGATCAAAACTTACCATAACAGAAATTTCAATTTTAAAACATCAGCAATTTGTAACTTAGTCTAGAAAAATTATCAACACGTGCTACCAATAATTTTTACTTTCACTCAACACCTCGGAGAAAAAGTATTGTGATTGTCCTAAAAATCGAACTTGAGATTTTGATTAATGTCTACGTTTCATGACTCTCTGAAGGGTGGTTTATTAAAAGGTAAAAGTGAATAAATTCACTTTCTCGGAGTTAGATCTAACGATTTTGATTAAATTCTATATCTATACACTGTTTATCGTTATAAACAAGATGGCAATTCTCATTTTCTCATGAACATGACTTTATCATTGTAAAGTTGTAATACTATTAAATAATACAATCTTTTATATGAAATATATTTTTATAAAAACAATACTTTCTTAGATATAAGCAAATGTATACTTTTTAATTCTGGTCTTTGAAATTGAATTTGATTCTTACTCTCTTTGGTGGACGAAGATAGTTCTCTTTTCCTAATTTGTATGTAACAGTGTTCCTAGTTCCTAATGACATAGAGCAGAGTTCCCCAACCCTTTTGTACCTTAGAGCACATTCAAAACTAACGGTAGTGCGGCGGGCACCAATCACTTTTTCAACTAAATTTATAGTCGAACATAATTCATAATGCAAATAACACACACAAAAATACATGTTATTAAAGAAAATTGAGTTTAAAATTTAAAAGAATATTTTTTAAATTCGCATATAAAATAACGCAAATGGTACACACGCAAAGTTAGTACAAAACCAGTTAAAATTATTGAAACCATTTTCACCAAACCAAAAGTCAATGTCTATAAATAAATAAAAAAACTGCTTTATTTACGATTTTAACAAGACCAAAATAACGACACAAGGAAATATTTAACTACTCAACACCATTTTGGGACTTAGGTACATTTTTAAAATATATATTTATTCTGGGTTTATTCAAGCATCAAAGCTGGGTAGACCCCTGTCAAGATATTTACAATGGAAAAAGGAAGTATTATCATGGCACTATAAGTGTGGGTAGAATGATGAAAGGGGGTAGGTCTTTATGATTAGGAAAAAGTAAAACCATTCAGCTTGAAACCATTAGCATGATAGTTCCGAGTAAAAGTACACTTTGTAAATGAGTCGGCAAAGAAAGATGAATGAGAGGGAGGTATTGGAAAGAGGGGGGCTTTCAATCACCAACTTCTTGAGAACAGCATACCTGGAGATAAGCACAAACTTGATTTTTTTCGGAAAAGTGACAGATTAAAATTATTAGTCAAGAACTTTTCAGCTGTGGTCAAAAAGTGTCGGGCAGACGCAAAAGGTTCGGCGGGCGCCGTGGCGTCCGCGGTCATAGGGTTGGGGACCCCTGACAGAGTAAGTATGTAACAGTGTATATTTCATTTTATGATCTTTGTGTTAGTATTTCTACAACAATGTTCAGACCTATTATTTAGTTTCACAAATCTTACGAGTTTTTAGTAAATGCATATTTTAAGATAAAAGCTGTAGAAAGTATGTGCGGTCCACCGTACTATTTATATTGAAATGCGTTAGGAATTAAGAACGAGTTTTATTCGTCACTTGAATTTGAAAACACACCCGATTCCCTCCCGCCAAAACCGACTTGACGCCTTAACTATGTACCACTTTATTTATTTCTCTCACCCGCGCTATTATGCAGCCGGATATGTGCTCATGCGGCAATTAGTCCCACCGTTTGTACTTGAATCTCTGAATGTGTAGTTATTGTGACTCTACTCTACAGTTTGCTGTGTCAAGATATTCCATGAATTATTATTGGTGTTACATTTGCGTGTGTAGTATTAGTGTACTTCTATGATGTAGGAATATGTAGAAAAAATTGGAAAAAGTGGATAAAAAAATTCAAACATAATTTAAAAAACAAAATAATAATAATAATAATAATAATAAAGGAGGGGTTGAATTTTGCCAAGCTGGCGTCGGGAGAGTTTCAGAACCACTTTTTTTGAGAAACCTCTTTTTCAAATATTTTTGGGGTGAGGATTCCCAGACCCGCATAGCCTCCACCCGTTGATGGAGGGCCTTTGCCCCTTAAAGACCCTCCTCTGATTACTCGAGTAGGACAAACCAATTAGTTGCTGTTCTCAGAATAATACACTGTTCAAAGAATTCGTTCATTAACATGTTTAATGGTATATAAAGCTCATTTTCTAACATATTTTTGGCATGAATTTTTCATTAAGTATATGTTCTACTAACGGCCGTTACCTTAACATATGCATATATGATTTTCAGGCCGAACTGTTCGAACATATCACTATACTGTACATAAAGAAACATTCATGCTAGAAATTTAACAGAAAATAGCTTTATTTCACGTTTATATAAATAAAATATATATGCATACAGGGAAAAATGATTTAATTGTATATAGTCTAAAAATGACATCTAGACAAGGAAATCCATCGCGTGTCAGTTTTCATTTATATTTAATTTGATTTAAGTATGTACCCCATTGAACGGCTATATACATACCAAAGTTGGGTTCAACCCGTTGTAACAATAATTTGATTCAACTTATATTAAGATGAGTAGTTAGATTTAGAAAAAGATTACTACTATCCAGAGCCCAGAGGTACGATAAACTAAGTGCCCGACCGAGGCTATTCTCTTATCTATTGAGCCACCGACCCCAGTGAGCCGTGCGGACGTAATACACGAGTGGCCGCAAAAGCTCGCGCATTTCAAGAAGTAAACAAAGAAGTTGGAGGTTTAGCGTCATACAATGGAGCAATAACGGGAGTGGGAATGTACTCACTCAAATTTTATTTGATGGGTATATATTATGCCATTTATAACCACAATAATTTCGTTTTATGGGTACATTATGCCATTTTTACCCGCCCAAATTTTTCGTTTAGTGGGTGCATATGCCATTTTAAAATTATATTTCTTTGATTGATTTTGGGCTCAATTTTCGGAAAGGAAGAGTGATGGCAGGTAAAGGCAATGAAAAGAGGGGAGCTAAGAATGATGTCAGATAAAGGGAATGAAAAGAAGGGAGCTAAGAATGTCAGGTAAAGGGAATGAAAAAAAGGGAGCTAAGAATGTCAGGTAAAGGGAATGAAAAGAAGGGAGCTAAGAATGATGTCAGGTAAAGAGAATGAAAAGAGGGGAGCAAAGAGTTATAGCAGGTAAAGGGAATGAAAAGACGGGAGCTAAGAATGATGTCAGGTAAAGAGAATGAAAAGAAGGAAGCTAAGAATGATGTCAGGTAAAGGAAATTAAAAGAAGGGAGCTAAGAATGATGTCAGGTAAAGAGAATGAAAAGAGGGGAGCAAAGAGTTATAGCAGGTAAAGGCAATGAAAAGACGGGAGCTAAGAATGATGTCAGATAAAGGAAATGAAAAGAAGGGAGCTAAGAATGATGTCAGATAAAGGAAATGAAAAGAAGGGAGCTAAGAATGATGTCAGGTAAAGGGAATGAAAAGACGGGAGCTAAGAATGATGTTAGGTAAAGGGAATGAAAAAAAGGGAGCTAAGAATGATGTCAGGTAAAGGAAATTAAAAGAAGGGAGCTAAGAATGATGTCAGGTAAAGAGAATGAAAAGAAGGGAGCTAAGAATGATGCCAGGTAAAGGAAATAAAATGACGGGAGCTAAGAATGATGTCAGGTAAAGGAAATTAAAAGACGGGAGCTAAGAATGATGTTAGGTAAAGGGAATGAAAAGACGGGAGCTAAGAATGATGTCAGGTAAAGGGAATGAAAAGACGGGAGCTAAGAATGATGTCAGGTAAAGGGAATGAAAAGAAGGGAGCTAAGAATGATGTCAGGTAAAGAGAATGAAAAGAGGGGGCCGAAGAGTGATGACTCGTAAAAGAAATATTAAACGGAGAAGCCAAGAATAATGGCAGGTAAAGTAACAAAGAAGAGAAGTGGAAACAAGGAGACGATACGGAGTAATAAAGTGGCGGGGAGGGGGCTTGTAGAAAGTCGCCACACTGCTTCACGAACACGCTGGCTGGGTATGTGTGTCAGCGGAACAACGGCGCAGGGATTGGAGTAGTAGAAACATCGTGACTGAACCAGCAGGAGAGAATACAAGTCATCGGTTTCCCGTTAACCAGATGTACGGTGTGCTGTCAGGCTGTCACGCTTCGTAAAAAGGTATCCGTGTCAATTTGAAAGATCAATCCCATGGGTAGTGTCGAGGGAAGTGCATCCAGATTCCATCCACCAGAGTGTGTATCACACGTAACAAGCTGCGAGATCATTGAAGGAACAATAACAAATTACAAAACGACAGGAAATGTTGGAACAAAGTGAATGTACTTTGCATCCATCCAAGCCAATTTTAACGACTCCTATTTGGAGGTGGGGTGACCTGGTGGTCCAGCGGTAAGATGTCTGACTTCTGTGCTGGGGTCGAGGTTCAATCCTCGGTCCCGGCACAGATTTATCTGATTGCCAAATCCATCCTTCACCTTTGACAAGACTTGTATTAATCACAACTTGTGAATGTGAGGAATGCCCGGCCTCCAGCATGGTTCGGATCCCACGTTAAACTGTAGGTCCTCCATTTCATCTCACAATCACCCTACCATCACACATTAGCGTAAGTGCGTATAACCCAAACGGGTAATAAGACGCGGCAATAATAATAATAATAATAATAATAATAATAATAATAATTGGATGTGCTATGTCACAAAAACAATGTATTTGTCTGGTGTCTGAACAAAGAATGTTGTTTGTATATTTTGAACTATGCTTTTTAACTAGGGATGAGACTCGGAATCCTTGAACCCTTTAATCCAGGGGTTACCAACTGGCGACCCGCGATGTCTTTTTTTGTTGTGGCCCACAAAGTTTATTGAAAAAGTAATCTTCTGTTGTAAAATATATGTTTCTAACCGAGAAACGGGAAGATTTGACTTGCAGGTGAATAAATCCACGAAAGCTTCCATTGATGATGATGATGTTTAATTTCTTCCTTACATTAGCTCTATTAAATTGTATCAAAGAGAGTATATTTCAATAGAAAAAAATGTTAAGCTAAAATATTATGTAGTATTAATGAAGCTGAAGGATAAAATTAATTCTACCCAATAGCAGGCCACTCACCAAAACGTCCAATAACCTTTTATACATACCATAAAGATTACACTCAGTCCAATTTTCATAGGAAGACAGCTAAAAAAAGTTACTAAATCTACTTTCAAATTTTCATACGTCAAGTCACATGATATACAGCTGTAAACTTTGATAGATATTATCAATACCTATAAAATAACATTAGTAATATAATAAAATGTTACCAATATTGACCACAAAAACGTTTGTATTTTATAATTCTTCCTATGAAAAGTGAACAGTAGATATAAAATGGTTTTAGAAGAACCGTATAAAAGAATCCAAACACATTTTATTTGCAGTAAACAATGATAGCATTATAACATGTTTATAGTCTTAAAGATATCTATTTGTCATCTGAAGGTCACATGACTTGACGTATTATGAAAATAGTCTTGATAATGAACTGTTAGACACTGTTATTACCAGAATCCTACTATACAATCTAAACAAAAGTAAAAAAACTAAAAAGATGTATCTCTCCACAATTCACTAAATATGTGGGTAAAATTAAATATTTTGTCCAGTAAATTCATTTTTACAATCATTTGTAACTGAAAAATGCAATCATACTTTTTTTTAAAGACAAAACTAGACGTTCTCATAATCTCATTCAAGTTTTGCGAAATGTCACGAGATGAACCGATAGGTACAAAAAGTGTTTGCGCTTGCGCACTCCGGTCCCCGAAGTTGAGTCATGGCGGGGTGAATGGCCTGATTGTGTGGACAGCCTTCACGGTCCAGCGACCTTGCTCGCTCCACTTCCTACCTGCGCTAACTGTATTACCAGTCCACCCCCACTACATGACTATACTGCTAGCCACAGCCCCACTTCCTATCTGCGCTAACTGTATAACCAGTCCACCCCCACTACAAGACTATACTGCTAGCCACGGCTCCACTTCCTACCTGAGCTAACTGTATTACCAGTCCACCCCCACTACACGACTATACTGCTAGCCACGGCTCCACTTCCTACCTGAGCTAACTGTATTACCAGTCCACCCCCACTACACGACTATACTGCTAGCCACAGCTCCACTTCCTACCTGCGCTAACTGTATTACCAGTCCACCCCCACTACACGACTATACTGCTAGCCACAGCTCCACTTCCTACCTGAGCTAACTGTATTACCAGTCCACCCCCACTACACGACTATACTGCTAGCCACAGCTCCACTTCCTACCTGCGCTAACTGTATTACCAGTCCACCCCCACTACACGACTATACTGCTAGCCACGGCTCCACTTCCTACCTGAGCTAACTGTATTACCAGTCCACCCCCACTACACGACTATACTGCTAGCCACGGATCCACTTCCTACCTGAGCTAACTGTATTACCAGTCCACCCCCACTACACGACTATACTGCTAGCCACGGCTCCACTTCCTACCTGAGCTAACTGTATTACCAGTCCACCCCCACTACACGACTATACTGCTAGCCACAGCTCCACTTCCTACCTGCGCTAACTGTATTACCAGTCCACCCCCACTACACGACTATACTGCTAGCCACAGCTCCACTTCCTACCTGAGCTAACTGTATTACCAGTCCACCCCCACTACACGACTATACTGCTAGCCACAGCTCCACTTCCTACCTGCGCTAACTGTATTACCAGTCCACCCCCACTACAAGACTATACTGCTAGCCACGGCTCCACTTCCTACCTGAGCTAACTGTATTACCAGTCCACCCCCACTACAAGACTATACTGCTAGCCACGGCTCCACTTCCTACCTGAGCTAACTGTATTACCAGTCCACCCCCACTACAAGACTATACTGCTAGCCACGGCTACTCCACCCCAATATATTACTTCCCTGCTCACAGTTTATTTGGGAGGGGCAAAAGTGATTCAATTTTAACTGAATACGTTCTTTGTACACTACTTTTAAAGCACACATTGTTTAAATAACTAGAATGAATTGCAGCGACAAGAATTACGGATTTTTTGTTAATATTCTATAAAATCCTACTCATGTACCAAACGTTGTATTTATTTACGTAAAAGATTCCTGTTATTACGCTGCAATTGGATTTTTTTTTGGCCACGCTATTCCAACGGTTTAATCTATACCCACTGTAGGGTCCCAGGTTCAATTCCTGGCACGGTCAGAATTCTTTTTATTGGTAAAGTTGGGGTCTCTCCTTTCCCAGCGTTGAATTAACGGCTCGGAGATCGGGTCTGTTGTAGAATTAAGTTAGTTTGTAGTTCATGTGTTGATAATCAGTTCAGAGATGAGTTTTTAATCAACACATCTTACTACCCGTTCGGGTTGTACGCTGATACACTAGTGGGTTAAGGATGAGTAAGGTTTAATTTGGATGATTTATACCCGCATTTACACGGAGGTAGAGTGGAAACCACTTTGGTGAAGTCAACCTTTGTGGTCTTGGGGTAGTGCTCGCTTCAGGACCCGATGTTCGTGGATTCAAACCCAGCCGGGGTCCACGGTTTTTTATTGAACGATACAAATCTGTAGCACAACCTCTTTTGGAAGGCAAGTAGAGCCATCGGTCCCATGTCGATTGTGGCATGTTAAAGAGCCCTCGAAGATGCGTGAAAATAAATACCTTTCCCAGTAAAATGGTTAGGCCCTTTCGTTCTCGCTCATAGAAATTCTCGTTTGCTGATATAATCAGTGGGTTTAGAAAGTGCACGTTAAATACTTCAAATAAATTAATTAAACCTTGGAGAAACCACCCTCAATACACCCGAAAGGGATTTGAACCCAGAACTCCCCGTCATCGGAAATATATAAAAAAAAGTATAATAATGATATTAAAGTGAAGTTGTACTCATATTTTAGTTTTATCAAACTTCTACATCATAATATTGAGGCTCCATAAAAACATCTCAAATGGCTTAGTTGTAATTTCAGTTCGATGTGTTGGTGTACATTTCTATAAAGATCACTTGAATGAACGATGCACACACCTTTTACAAATCCAACTTGGGCCGTTGCTAAAACATTAATTTTGGGAGGTATCCTGCATATGGCTGATAAGGACCATCTTTATAGTCAAGTTTTGTAGTCAATCTTCTAGTTCATACAGTCCGCCAGTTCATTCATCAGTTCATTAACTGAGAGACCACACCCGGCTCGCCCATTTTAAACATTTGCTCGTGTATCGCACATGGGGATTCCCAGAGTACAAAGTGGACAATGCCAACAGAGCACTCACGGAATCTGTGAATATGAAACAGAACGATCACAATTACTGTATACAAAACACTTTTTTTTTTTAAATGGCGTATAGTTCCGCCGTAAAAACAATGGATTCACCAAGTAAACCAAATTTAATATAGAAAATGTCCACAAAAGAATCACATCCAACTAACGTCCCAGGCATAGAACCGTCATCGTGTGAATGCGATTGAAACCTAGAAAGCGGGTGGCGAGAATCTCCACTTTAAGATGGGGTGCTAGTGAGCGTGAGTTTAGGGAAGTGTTTTTGCAGTTTTTATAGCATTAACATTTTTGGCCAAAATAAATCAAATTTCTCTCCTATAGAAACATAGAGTTTAGTTTTCTGCACATGCTAATTTCAACAGTCCTTGAATATCTGTCAGATGTGTCCTGGAATTTAGTGACTTTTTCTCTTCATTTAAAAAGTTTGTCACCAAATGCCACCATGCTCATGCCAGATATTCAAAAATTGTTGAGATTAGCACGTGCAGAAAGCTAAACTCTATGTTTCTATAGAAGAAAAATTTGATTTATTTGCCAAAAAATGTTTATGCTATAAAAACTGCAAAATAAGCGCACTAAATTCGCGCTCACTAGCACCCCATCTTAAGGTTCCTCATACATTATGTGAAATGTTGTCACTTTAGGGAACTTGGCAAGATAAAGTGGAATTGAGGTAGGCGTATCTTCCAGGGAGAAACTCGATCTGGAGTTGTGGGGGTAGCATTTGGCAGGATCCCCACCGGCCTTGCACTACGCCATTTGGTTTCATACAAGACTCGATTGGGGGGATGGAACACAGGACGGTAAGCAACATGCTCCGGCATGCAGTCTAGTTTCGACACGTAAGATGCCAGAAGATAGGACCGCCTTAAAATTTTATTAAGAGAGTGACTTTCAAAATGAGCATTTGTAATAATGGAAAACACTTATATTTCTCATAATATATACTGTATTCACGGTAGGAATTACTCTCTGAAAGGTCTTTTTTCCTACCAAAAGTCTACTATATAATAGCTTTCTGGTAGGGAAAAAGGCCTTTCAGAAAACAATTCCTACGCTGAACAGACTTTACACATTATTTTTATAAAGTGGTTATTTGCTCAAAGCCTATCAAGTACCATTCTTATTTGTCATGAAGCCACACCTTGATAAAGAAGTTCAATTTTAATTTTGACAACATATAAGGTAAAATATTACTATTTTGCTTGTTTCTTTTTCCACATCACTTGAGTTTACTGGCTTTTAAATTATTCTCTGCGAGAAAGGCACACACGTGGTCTTTTATTTTACTCGTTTTCAGTATTTATTTTTAATACCGAGGTCAAATATATTTTCAGTGAAAGGTATTCAAGAAAACTATCTGCAATATAGCATAACCGTAAGCCTCGTTACTATTCAATGCGATCAATAAAATTACTAAGGTTTGAATTCCAAACAGATTTTTTTCAAAACTAATTTTTTGAGACGAGCCCTTCTTGCCACTTAAATGAATATGGATCCAGAACAAAACAAATATGTAATGTTTTCCAATAATTCATGAAAAAGTTCTTAAAAAAATACAAACACTGTTAGGTCAATATTTTACTATATTATTAGTATATATAGATAATATCTATCAAATTGTAATGTTATATCTCACAGTTCATGCCCCGAGGAGGGCTTAACTTTTTTAATGTTTTATTTGGGTTCGCGATTCATGGACTCACTACATGCGGGGATTGTAATTTGTGGAAATTATTTATCAGGCAATAATTGAAATCACTTATGTTTTTAACGAAGTCTTTATTCGGCGTTATTGCTGTATTGAACAGGGTGAATATGTGAGACAATATCACACGTGCTATTTCATTTCTTAGGGGACTGGGATGATTAAAATGCGATTGCACCAAGACTTGACCCAATCTAGTGACCGATTCGGAATAATTATGGTCATGGTTTTAGATTAGGTATTAATGAAAAAATATGTTTTCTCTTGACGAAAGTAGGTCTTGAATGCTCTGCGACTATTACGCGAGTGTCGTCACCTACGTTTTCCAAAGGGTTGTTTACTAAGATTTGGCTTCTAGAATATTCTAGTGACAGTATGCATTCGTCCCTTGTCTTTCCCACCTTGTCCTCCGAGAAGATTTTGTCTGGGTGGCCGATAGAGGGAGGCAGAAGAATGTCGCATCACGTAGATATTTACTGCGAAATATTATGTAAATTAGAAACATTTTGACGTTGGATTATATCTAATTATATTTAATGATTGATCAAAGGGATGTGTAAAATATAACAGTTACAAAATACGACAGCTACAGACATGTTTGCCATCCGTCTGGGCGGGTTTTTAATCAGTGTCCAACAGGGCTAACACTTTACACACTTTAGTTCAAAAAATAACGTCCACGCAGTGAATTTTATCTTAGAAATAATTTTAGATTTTTATTATAATTTACGTTTACAAGTATTTGTTAAGAAATGTGACTGATTTATTAACATAATAAATACGTAAATAATCAAAAACTTTCTTTTTATTAAATACATTGTCCTTTTTTTTAATATCCTGGATTTTACAGCTTGCAGTCCTAGGTTCAGTAGCTGCATATCACATGACTTAACGTGTGAATATATGAAATTAGATCTAATAACTATCCTGTCAGAAAAGGACCTTCCTATGACAATTATAAGCTCAGTCCCCAACATGTCTACAAAGTCATTGCTCGCATCTGTTACCCAAATAACTGGCTAATACCAAGATATCCAGTATCTGTGACTCTGATAACAGTCCTAGAGTCGCATCAATATAAACTATGTCAATAAAGAGGTGATGCAAGCAAGTTGGAAGTGTGCGAGTATCAAGTTCATAGAGGTCAAGTTTATAGAGGGGGAGGGTGTGGCAAGAGGGGTACGGGGGAGGAGAAGGAGGCTTGTTTCAGTACATCAATACAAACAGCGCAAGAGTGCATGGGTTGTGCACACTGTCTAGCAGACGTTGGGACCATTTGAAGCCGAAGCGTGAGAAAGAATATTAGGTGAGACCCAGCGGGTACATACTGAAAGAGAGAGAGCGCAGCATCCAGATGATGCAAACCACAAGAGGGAAGGAGGGGCGTTGTGTATCAGTCCGTATCGGGTTCAACGACCTCTCTCCAGCGGCCCATTCTGCAAGTTTGGTGTTGGTCACGTGCGGCTGTCTGACTTGCGACACGATCCGTATCTGCACTAAAACGCTGGAATAAAATAATAACTTTACTTCGGGGCCGCCCTGACGAAGAGGAGGGTGTTTTTAAGGTTCAACCCTCTTCTGAGAGTATTAATAATGTATGTTCCTATTCTTATTCAAAACCTAGACGAGTAACTTATTGGAGTCATACATTTCAAAGTACGTATACTCCGTTTAACTTGAAAGGTAACCTTCTTACCTTTGACCGGTATGGCGTTATCATATGAGCCGCGTCATAGTGTAATCCCGTCAAGGTAAGGTTGCTACTTCTAAATTGAGTGTACAACACCAATTTTGTGTTGGTTTTTATTATTTAAATTGCTTCAAGGTAGATAGTTAAATAAAGTTCTTTCTCTCTTCCCCTCGAGCCGACCTTCCAAAGTTTAGGTGACATATATTTCAAAGTAGAGATTTTCGTAGAGCTCTTACTGTCTATCAAGAGCTATTTTGGTTCTTCAGAAAGTCACCAAAAAATTGTACTTCATACTTAAAGAGGTCATCCATAAAATATAACTTAACACTTACCTTACCTCTTTTCACCCCCCTTCCACCTCATGTAACCTAACATAGACCCCTCCCCCCACACGGTGTTACGTAACTTTTCACATCAAGAGTGAATGTCATTATTTCATAAGGAAGCTTATGTGTCACTTAAGGAGTGACTCAGATTTAATACAAGTCTACTTAAAATCGGAAGTTATAAGTATGTTTATCAACGGTGAAAGCAGAAACATTAATTTTTCTAACAGTATAATTTAGGGAGGCTTATAAGATTAGTGTAATACCGATGTACCCCCTCCCCACCCCATGTAACACGATGCATACATTAGAGCTCACCCCTTCACCCCCTCCCCCTTAACATTGTTACGTGGTTTATGGATGAACCCTTACAATGAGTAGAACATTTGCAAAGCTTGCTATTTTCAAATGGAATTTTATTCTATTAAAACTATATAATAATTTTACTAAACACATGTACCCGTTAAAAAAACTTATCCTAAGCAAAGCCTAAATTTTACAGTGTTAAGAGCCTTTTAAAAATAGAATTTTTCTTTGTTGCTTTTAACATATTTTACTACTTATTAGTGTTGTTTTATAGGTATTGATAATTCTATCAAAGGTGATTGCCTAAGATCTCATGACTTGACGTATGAATACATAAATATAAACATAAAAGCTTTTCTAGCCGTCAGATAATGGCTATTCCTATGAAAATTTGGGTGTACAAGGTTCTCCAAATCGACCAATAATACGTATTAGTGGTTGAATGACGAATGTAATTTAGTTTTTAAATAAATTTTACTTTGTAAGCCAAAACTAAGGGGTTAACAAACTAAGCGCCCAATCTTTGAATCTAGAATGTACTATCTAGATAATATGAAATAACATAAGACAAATATAGAGGCTTTTTAGGATCGAACCTGGGTCCTGGGTTAAGTTTTTTCCCCAAATAGCAAGGGCTGCCCTTAGCAGACGTGGGCAGTGGCAAACTTCGATTAAAGGGCACCCAGTTATCTGCCTCATCCCTCACCCACTCCACCCCCCTAAAAATGAAAAAAAAAATCAACTTTTATTTTCGCACCGCGCCTTAATACCTGTTCGGATTATACGCTTATGTAGGCCTACTGATTACACTAATGGTTTAGGAATTAAGAAGGTTTGATTGAGAGTAAGTGCATTTGCGTGGAAGGAGGTTAGAAAACCATTTAAGAAAACCACCCTGAGTGCACCCGACCGGGATCGAATCTCGATCTCCCCGTCTTCGGCAGTCTAGTCCAACACGAGAGTAGCGCGTTAGACCACGCGGCCACCGAAGCGGGTTTCCACTTTAGTTAATGATGTTATTACAGTAGTTGGCAGCTATACAACCATTTTCGGCCGTGTAAGGTATCAGAAAATCCCCTAAATAATAAAGACACGTAATAATGCTAGAAGCAGTGTTTGTTTTTTCACTCTGATGATATTTGCTAGCATGCCTTTTCAGGGAGCTATTAGCTACGAGCGCTAAAGAAAAAAAATTCCTACCCAAACTTTTTTTCCCTCTTTCATCCTAAGCAAGCGCGCACCCCCCTTCCCCAAATCGTGGGGCCCTGTGCAGCCGCACCGTTTTCCCACACCCTAGGGCGGCCCTGGCAAACAGAATATGAGAAAATAATTACCGGATGACATCTGGATAGCTCAGTGGTCAACGCATTGGCGTAAAACTAAAGGTTCAGAGTTCGGTTCCCGTGTACATATATATTTTTTCAATTTAAATAATAAAAATAGCATTTGACTACACTTGCAGCTTCACCGTGAGTAATGGTAATCCTATATAGAGATAATAGTCTAGTAATATATTTCAAACTTAGGAATATAAAAAAAAAAAACATTAATATAATCAAGAGATGATTCTCTGAACTTGACATTAATACTTTTGATAACGATCGACATGTCTGGGCTGAGATATGTTTCTTCAGCTTCGAAGCAGAAACGTCTTCACTGCCGGAGCATAGATTAGGCCAGCTAACCAAGACTGATACTACTTACCACTCCCAGCACCCTTAATAGCAGTGTGAGGGTGCCATTGAATAACGATCTGTTTCCCAGTTTTTGTCGGCATGTGAGACAAAGGACAAGTCTAATATGAAAACAGCCACCAGTAGAGATTCGAGAGGCCTTATTGTGGATTCGCACGTTCGCCGAAAAACAAGTGCAGAAAAGTAGTCACGTGACGAACTCTAAGCCAGTAACAATATTTCCTCCTTATCGGCACGAGCTGTCCCGCTAAAATTCAACTCATCTCTATTTCATCCTCTCTGACTGAGATGTTCGGCAAAGGAGAACCAATCAAAACTCAGAACTAACCATCATAAAAACCCAAGCTTTGTATTTCCTCAAGTTTTTTTAAAGAAGAATAAATTCGCATTGTTTGATAATTCATAGTAAGGTTTACGGGCCCGACAATCATGGACATGCCTAAAGCAGTGGTGCACAACATTGGGTTTACGACCTCATTTTGAGATCCCGAGTTATTAAAGGGTCACCGATTTTTTTATAACATGACATAAAATATACAAGAAAACCTTTTAATAAAACCTATCCTTTGTGATCCTATAAGCGAATGCCATGTGCAATATAGTTACTTTGGCTATAAACATTTGACAGTCTTGTAAACATTTATAGAGCACCAAAACTTCACTTAAACGTTAAGTTTCACCTCACGCGAGGAGGAGAAAAAAGTTTATTTTATTTACATGGCTGTATGGGGTTTTCTAAATAAAATAATACTTCAATGGGGTCACATTCACCAAAAAAAAAAAAGGGTGTGAACCAGTGCCCCAAGATGATCATTGCAGCCCAGCATTCACTTTGAGAACCATTATTTTAGATTATTATTTTTAAATTAGATCTAGATAATTATTGTGAATAGCCTGACCGAACAGTAAAATCCCAACTATAAACGGAAATATGTAGTTTTTAGAAATGTCCCAAATGTATGAAACCATCTTTAAAACCATGTTATCCATTTGAAATGAGTAAATACCTAAACATAGTTTGGTCCCGACTATATTGTAACTAAACTATAATGAATAGTATTTTCAATATTCAGCTTGAGCGCTAAGTTTGGACATCTATTCCGACGGAATCTTTAATGTGAGAGTTCTTCACATTCACACATTACCGGATCAGGAATTGAGCTAACAATCTAACTATAATAGGCCCGGTGCTCAAATCTATGTACAGGCAGATTTTTTAAAAATTGTATAATTAAAATCACCATAAAACTTAATATTGCATTGGGACACAATACTGGTTTCCTTTTGCTTCAACACATCCACCCGTTTTTAATAAAAGAGTAATTGAAAAGTACAGTTTAATAAATATTTCTACCTCTCCTTTAGTATGTGAATAACCTGATAATATTTTCACCAACCAGTTATAGAAAAATAAGATGTGTTAAGAAACCTTGTTGCTAACAGGGTTGTTTTAAGGTCACTAAACTGCTAGTCAGGTAGCCATTGTAAGCCCCAGCCCTTAATTTGGAGAGTTGTCGGATACTCAAAGTAGAACATAGAAGCTTTCAGGTAAAACTTTTTTTTTGTTCCCTCGAGAGACCACAGTGACATGGCCAGGGGGAAGTTTACTAACGGTACAAGAGAACAATTATCTGGACCATGTTTTAGAAGGTGACAGACCAATAAGAGTGTATTCGTGTATTTTTTATTTTCTGGAAGTTTCTATGTGTAATGTTTTAAATAGTATTGCAACCAGGAAGTGGGGGGGGTTCACTAGTCACTACTGGTTCTGTTCTCGCTCTGGTCAATCATGACACGATTTAAAATAAGTTTCATTTAAACGTCCCAAGTTGAGGACTTGTGTTCATTTATTTTCGTGCGGGATGAACAAAAAATGCATACATAATGTACCTCCACGATTAATATTTAATTAACCTAATAATAATAATAATAATTGATAACTCTATTGACAGCCACGCTCAAATTAAATGTACACGTGTCACATATTAATTTAAATAATAGAAGCGATTTAGTGCAATAAAATAACAATTAAAATGGCCTGTTTTATTAATTTAATCAAGACAACGCATCCACTATACGATATCTATTATTAAAAAAATTCAACCCAACTCCACGCATATCTCACTTCTTTGTCACTCCCAGACGGCGGTATACAGGCTAGATGCGAAGGTGTTAGCTGCGGTTTGTGACCGTTTTGGCGCGTAGTAAACCTTGAGCTCAAAAATAAAAGTCATGCTCTGTTTCAGAAAAAAAAAAGTGTTTAGGAAGCCCACGTTCGACCACTAACATCGATTTAAGTCACCGGCTTCGGTGGCTGAATGGTCTAAGGTGCTACTCTCGCAGTAGACTTGACCGACGATGACGGTGAGATCGAGGTTCGAATTTCGGTCGGGTGTACTCAGGTAGTTTTTTCAAAATGGGTTTCCCCTCTCCTTCCACGCAAGTTTGGGTACACCCGAACAGGTAGTAAGACGCGATGCAAAAATAAAAATTCCCAAGTAACGCCTAACGGGCTTCTGAACAGCACTGCACTGTATGGACTGGGTCAGCAGTTCCAGTACTATCAGATCCATACACAATGGTAATTGCTATAGCTCGCCGAGAATAATTACCACCAACCAATGAAGAATCTACTACAACTTTAGGTATACTTACATTGATCATACGTACTGTTTTATGCAGTAAGGTACTGATTTTTGGGATGATGTTCTGCTGGCCTATAGAACATGCGATAGTACACCAAAAGGTACCTTTTTAAAAAAAAAAAAAAACCAAGTACTTCCAAAGATGCTTCATTTTGAAGCAAGAGAAAATAATATTTTGAAATGAACAGCGCTAGCGCAAGGAACTTCATCCTTGAGCAGTTGGCAAACACTCAACACATGTGCTGCGCTCTCGAACAAGAATGGAACTTCATTCTCAGCTCTGTGTGATGATACCACCTAGCTTACCGTTTTTCATTTCTTATCCGTGCCATTTTTTCGGGCTTCATTTGTTTTCTTCGTCTTCAGTTGTCTCGCCAAGTCTGTGAGTGTTGTGATGTCAAGTAATACGGTAAGCAAGTTCTTTTTTTTAAAAAAAGTATTAACTTCTGAAATTTTTCTTTTGGCTGCCAAAGAGGGTACTTTTGCATATCATACAATTAAACATATGCAGAGTTTTCGTTCCCTTGACTGTACGTCGAAGCTGGAAACAGGTATGTTTGAACCGAAGTTCTCCTCAGCCCGCACTAAAACGGAAGCAATGGTAAAAAACGTTGTTGCGAAGGAGGCCCAGTAGAGATTGAATATTGATTTAGGAACGGCACATTATTTCATAGTTATGATTGATTCTTTCAATCACCATAACCTTAAGATAGTGCCATTGATTGTACGCTACTTTGACTGTACTCAGGGAGTAAAAGTCAAGCTTCTGGAACGGAAAGACCTTCCTAGCTAAGTTTACTCTACCTTGTTTTCATTAAAATTTAGTGGAAAAGTGTGTTGGTCTTTCTGCAGACAATACTAACACTAATTTTGGAGGCCCTAATCGAAGGGGGGAAACAAACCAGTTTAGGAAGCTCAACAACTCTTGTGCAAAAGCTGTGGTTGGCGTTGCACATGTGATAAACAATTGCATTCAAAATACAACAGACTTGCTACCGATTGCCATTGAAGTAGTAGTTGTCAAGATATGCAAACATTTTTATATCCACACTGTCCGTATAAGTACATTAAAACTTTTTGTATGTCGAAATGGAGTATAAGATGATATATTTTTCAAAGACTCGATTCCTCTGTTTGATGCCAGCTGTGGAGCGTATCCTCTTAATGTATGAACCTTTGAAGGTGTATTTCCTAACTTCTCCTTCTTGTTCAACAATATTGAAACATTTGTTTGAAAACCCTGTGGGTGAAGCATGGTTGTGGTTTGTTCTCAATGTCAGCTTTTTATTTCACGAGGAAATTTTAAATATTGACGGTGATGATAAGTGTGCAAGTGATGCCGCACTAGAATATTATGAGCTGCTTGAGAGATTGGAAAAACCGGGAAAATGTATTCTTGCCAATGAAAGTAAGAAGCTGTCTTAGCAGCATTGAAACAGTCAGCGAGGTGAATTACAGAAGTGATTTTTCTACAGAAGCTAAGGCTTTCTACTCGGGTTGCATTGCATATTTGGAAAAATGGACTGCTAATCTGCAACAGTTAAAACTTCTTGAATGGGTCAGAATACATGAGCAAGTTACGTGGGTGATGGCTTCGTTTTGAGCCTTTCAAAGATGCCATTGGCTCTACTGTGGATGAAG